>OZ020141.1:3310624-3910624 GCA_963971185.1 Bombus muscorum
GAGCGTTTAAACGTCGAAATATCTCCAGCGTGAAGGAAATTACAGCGATTTTTCGCCAAAATCGACGAAAGATCGCGTTTTGGGAGCGCCAGGGCTTGTTTCGACGTTGGATGTGACGTGCGCTGCGTTCGGCGTGTAAAATGGAACAAAATGAGCGTTTAAACGTCGAAATATCTCCAGCGGGAAGGAAATTACAGCGATTTTTCGCCAAAATCGACGAAAGATCGCGTTTTGCGAGCGCCAGGGCTTGTTTCGACGCTGGATGTGGCGTGCACTGTATTCGGCGTGTAAAATGGAACAAAACGAGCGTACAAACGTCGAAATATCTCCAGCGGGAAGGAAATTACAGCCATTTTTCGCCGAAATCGACGAAAGATCGCGTTTTGCGAGCGCCAGGGCTTGTTTCGACGTTGGATGTGGAGTGCACTGTGTTCGGCGTGAAAAATGGAACAAAATGAGCGTTTAAACGTCGAAATATCTCCAGCGTGAAGGAAATTACAGCGATTTTTCGCCAAAATCGACGAAAGATCGCGTTTTGGGAGCGCCAGGGCTTGTTTCGACGTTGGATGTGGCGTGCGCTGCGTTCGGCGTGTAAAATGGAACAAAATGAGCGTTTAAACGTCGAAATATCTCCAGCGGGAAGGAAATTACAGCGATTTTTCGCCAAAATCGACGAAAGATCGCGTTTTGCGAGCGACAGGGCTTGTTTCGACGTTGGATGTGGCGTTCACTGTATTCGGCGTGTGAAATGGAACAAAATGAGCGTTTAAACGTCGAAATATCTCCAGCGAGAAGGAAATTACAGCGATTTTTCGCCGAAATCGACGAAAGATCGCGTTTTGCGAGCGCCAGGGCTTGTTTCGACGTTGGATGTGGCGTGCACTGTGTTCGGCGTGAAAAATGGAACAAAATGAGCGTTTAAACGTCGAAATATCTCCAGCGTGAAGGAAATTACAGCGATTTTCGCCAAAATCGACGAAAGATCGCGTTTTGGGAGCGCCAGGGCTTGTTTCGACGTTGGATGTGGCGTGCGCTGCGTTCGGCGTGTAAAATGGAACAAAATGAGCGTTTAAACGTCGAAATATCTCCAGCGGGAAGGAAATTACAGCGATTTTTCGCCAAAATCGACGAAAGATCGCGTTTTGCGAGCGACAGGGCTTGTTTCGACGTTGGATGTGGCGTTCACTGTATTCGGCGTGTATAATGGAACAAAATGAGCGTTTAAACGTCGAAATATCTCCAGCGGGAAGGAAATTACAGCGATTTTTCGCCAATATCGACGAAAGAAAGCGTTTTACGAGCGCCAGGGCTTGTTTCGACGTTGGATATGGCGTGCACTGTATTCGGCCTGTAAAATGGAACTAAATGAGCGTTTAAACGTCGAAACATCTCCAGCGGGAAGGAAATTACAGCGATTTTCGCCAAAATCGACGAAAGATCGCGTTTTGCGAGCGCCAGGGCTTGTTTCGACGTTGGATATGGCGTGCATTGTATTCGGCGTGTAAAATGGAACGAAATGAGCGTTCAAACGTCGAAATATCTCCAGCGGGAAGGAAATTACAGCGATTTTTCGCCAAAATCGACGAAAGAAAGCGTTTTGCGAGCGCCAGGGCTTGTTTCGACGTTGGATATGGCGTGCACTGTATTCGGCGTTTAAAATGGAACAAAATGAGCGTTTAAATGTCGAAATATCTCCAGCGGGAAGGAAATTACGGCGATTTTTCGCCAAAATCGACGAAAGATCGCGTTTTGCGAGCGCCAGGGCCTGTTTCGACTTTGGATGTGGCGTGCACTGTATTCGGCCTGTAAAATGGAACAAAATGAGCGTTTAAACGTCGAAATATCTCCAGCGGGAAGGAAATTACAGCGATTTTTCGCCGAAATCGACGAAAGATCGCGTTTTGCGAGCGCCAGGGCTTGTTTCGACGTTGGATGTGGCGTGCACTGTGTTCGGCGTGAAAAATGGAACAAAATGAGCGTTTAAACGTCGAAATATCTCCAGCGTGAAGGAAATTACAGCGATTTTTCGCCAAAATCGACGAAAGATCGCGTTTTGGGAGCGCCAGGGCTTGTTTCGACGTTGGATGTGACGTGCGCTGCGTTCGGCGTGTAAAATGGAACAAAATGAGCGTTTAAACGTCGAAATATCTCCAGCGGGAAGGAAATTACAGCGATTTTTCGCCAAAATCGACGAAAGATCGCGTTTTGCGAGCGCCAGGGCTTGATTCGACGTTGGATATGGCGTGCACTGTATTTGGCGTGTAAAATGGAACAAAATGAGCGTTTAAACGTCGAAATATCTCCAGCGGGAAGGAAATTACAGCGATTTTTCGCCAAAATCGACGAAAGAAAGCGTTTTGCGAGCGCCAGGGCTTGTTTCGACGTTGGATGTGGCGTGCACTGTGTTCGGCGTGTAAAATGGAACAAAATGAGCGTTTACACGTCGAAATATCTCCAGCGGGAAGGAAATTACAGCGATTTTTCGCCCAAATCGACGAAAGATCGCGTTTTGCGAGCGCCAGGGCTTGTTTCGACGCTGGATGTGGCGTGCACTGTATTCGGCGTGTAAAATGGAACAAAATGAGCTTTCAAACGTCGAAATATCTCCAGCGGGAAGGAAATTACAGCGATTTTTCGCCAAAATCGACGAAAGATCGCGTTTTGCGAGCGACAGGGCTTGTTTCGACGTTGGATGTGGCGTTCACTGTATTCGGCTTGTATAATGGAACAAAATGAGCGTTTAAACGTCGAAATATCTCCAGCGGGAAGGAAATTACAGCGATTTTCCGCCAAAATCGACGAAAGATCGCGTTTTGCGAGCGCCAGGGCTTGTTTCGACGTTGGATATGGCGTGCATTGTATTCGGCGTGTAAAATGGAACAAAATGAGCGTTTAAACGTCGAAATATCTCCAGCGGGAAGGAAATTACAGCGGTTTTTCGCCAAAATCGACGAAAGAAAGCGTTTTGCGAGCGCCAGGGCTTGTTTCGACGTTGGATGTGGCGTGCACTGTGTTCGGCGTGTAAAATGGAACAAAATGAGCGTTTAAACGTCGAAATATCTCCAGCGGGAAGGAAATTACAGCGATTTTTCGCCCAAATCGACGAAAGATCGCGTTTTGCGAGCGCCAGGGCTTGTTTCGACGCTGGATGTGGCGTGCATTGTATTCGAAGTGTAAAATGGAACAAAATGAGCGTTTAAACGTCGAAATATCTCCAGCGAGAAGGAAATTACAGGGATTTTTCGCCAAAATCGACGACAGATCGCGTTTTGCGAGCGCCAGGGCTTGTTTCGACGTTGGATATGGCGTGCACTGTATTCGGCGTGTAAAATGGAACAAAATTAGCGTTTAAACGTCGAAATATCTCCAGCGGGAAGGAAATTACAGCGATTTTTCGCCAAAATCGACGAACGATCGCGTTTTGCGAGCGCCAGGGCTTGTTTCGACATTGGATGTGGCGTGCACTGTATTCGGCGTGTAAAATGGAACAAAATGAGCGTTTAAACGTCGAAATATCTCCAGCGGGAAGGAAATTACAGCGATTTTTCGCCAAAATCGACGAAAGATCGCGTTTTGCGAGCGACAGGGCTTGTTTCGACGTTGGATGTGGCGTTCACTGTATTCGGCGTGTATAATGGAACAAAATGAGCGTTTAAACGTCGAAATATCTCCAGCGCGAAGGAAATTACAGCGATTTTTCGCCAATATCGACGAAAGAAAGCGTTTTACGAGCGCCAGGGCTTGTTTCGACGTTGGATATGGCGTGCACTGTATTCGGCCTGTAAAATGGAACTAAATGAGCGTTTAAACGTCTAAACATCTCCAGCGGGAAGGAAATTACAGCGATTTTCGCCAAAATCGACGAAAGATCGCGTTTTGCGAGCGCCAGGGCTTGTTTCGACGTTGGATATGGCGTGCATTGTATTCGGCGTGTAAAATGGAACGAAATGAGCGTTTAAACGTCGAAATATCTCCAGCGGGAAGGAAATTACAGCGATTTTTCGCCAATATCGAAGAAAGAAAGCGTTTTACGAGCGCCAGGGCTTGTTTCGACGTTGGATATGGCGTGCACTGTATTCGGCGTGTAAAATGGAACAAAATGAGCGTTTAAACGTCGAAATATCTCCAGCGGGAAGGAAATTACAGCGATTTTTCGCCAAAATCGACGAATGATCGCGTTTTGCGAGCGCCAGGGCTTGTTTCGACGTTGGATGTGGCGTGCACTGTATTCGGCGAGTAAAATGGAACAAAATGAGCGTTCAAACGTCGAAATATCTCCAGCGGAAGGAAATTACAGGGATTTTTCGCCAAAATCGACGAAAGAAAGCGTTTTGCGAGCGGCAGGGCTTGTTTCGACGTTGGATGTGGCGTGCACTGTATTCGGCGTGTAAAATGGAACAAAATGAGCGTTCAAACGTCGAAATATCTCCAGCGGATGGAAATTACAGCGATTTTTCGCCAAAATCGACGAAAGAAAGCGTTTTGCGAGCGGCAGGGCTTGTTTCGACGTTGGATGTGGCGTGCACTGTATTCGGCGTGTAAAATGGAACAAAATGAGCGTTCAAACGTCGAAATATCTCCAGCGGGATGGAAATTACAGCGATTTTTCGCCAAAATCGACGAAAGTTCGCGTTTTGCGAGCGCCAGGGCTTGTTTCGACGTTGGATATGGCGTGCACTGTATTCGGCGTGTATAATGGAACAAAATGAGCGTTTAAACGTCGAAATATCTCCAGCGCGAAGGAAATTACAGCGATTTTTCGCCAATATCGACGAAAGAAAGCGTTTTACGAGCGCCAGGGCTTGTTTCGACGTTGGATATGGCGTGCACTGTATTCGGCGTGTAAAATGGAACAAAATTAGCGTTTAAACGTCGAAATATCTCCAGCGGGAAGGAAATTACAGCGATTTTTCGCCAAAATCGACGAACGATCGCGTTTTGCGAGCGCCAGGGCTTGTTTCGACGTTGGATGTGGCGTGCACTGTATTCGGCGTGTAAAATGGAACAAAATGAGCGTTTAAACGTCGAAATATCTCCAGCGGGAAGGAAATTACAGCGATTTTTCGCCAAAATCGACGAAAGATCGCGTTTGGCGAGCGCCAGGGCTTGTTTCGACGTTGGATATGGCGTGCACTGTACTCGGCGTGTAAAATGGAACAAAATGAGCGTTTAAACGTCGAAATATCTCCAGCGGGAAGGAAATTACAGCGATTTTTCGCCAAAATCGACGAAAGATCGCGTTTTGCGAGCACCTGGGCTTGTTTCGACGTTGGATGTGGCGTGCACTGTATTCGGCGTGTAAAATGGAACAAAATGAGCGTTTAAATGTCGAAATATCTCCAGCGGGAAGGAAATTACGGCGATTTTTCGCCAAAATCGACGAAAGATCGCGTTTTGCGAGCGCCAGGGCTTGTTTCGACGTTGGATATGGCGTGCATTGTATTCGGCGTGTAAAATGGAACAAAATGAGCGTTTAAACGTCGAAATATCTCCAGCGGGAAGGAAATTACAGCGATTTTTCGCCGAAATCGACGAAGAAGGCGTTTTGCGAGCGCCAGGGCTTGTTTCGACGTTGGATGTGGCGTGCATTGCATTCGAAGTGTAAAATGGAACAAAATGAGCGTTTAAACGTCGAAATATCTCCAGCGGGAAGGAGATTACAGCGATTTTTCGCCAAAATCGACGAAAGATCGCGTTTTGCGAGCGCCAGGGCTTGTTTCGACGTTGGATGTGGCGTGCATTGTATTCGGCGTGTAAAATGGAACAAAATGAGCGTTCAAACGTCGAAATATCTCCAGCGGGATGGAAATTACAGCGATTTTTCGCCAAAATCGACGAAAGTTCGCGTTTTGCGAGCGCCAGGGCTTGTTTCGACGTTGGATATGGCGTGCACTGTATTCGGCGTTTAAAATGGAACAAAATGAGCGTTTAAATGTCGAAATATCTCCAGCGGGAAGGAAATTACGGCGATTTTTCGCCAAAATCGACGAAAGATCGCGTTTTGCGAGCGCCAGGGCCTGTTTCGACTTTGGATGTGGCATGCACTGTATTCGGCCTGTAAAATGGAACAAAATGAGCGTTTAAACGTCGAAATATCTCCAGCGGGAAGGAAATTACAGCGATTTTTCGCCGAAATCGACGAAAGATCGCGTTTTGCGAGCGCCAGGGCTTGTTTCGACGTTGGATGTGGCGTGCACTGTGTTCGGCGTGAAAAATGGAACAAAATGAGCGTTTAAACGTCGAAATATCTCCAGCGTGAAGGAAATTACAGCGATTTTTCGCCAAAATCGACGAAAGATCGCGTTTTGGGAGCGCCAGGGCTTGTTTCGACGTTGGATGTGACGTGCGCTGCGTTCGGCGTGTAAAATGGAACAAAATGAGCGTTTAAACGTCGAAATATCTCCAGCGGGAAGGAAATTACAGCGATTTTTCGCCAAAATCGACGAAAGATCGCGTTTTGCGAGCGCCAGGGCTTGTTTCGACGCTGGATGTGGCGTGCACTGTATTCGGCGTGTAAAATGGAACAAAACGAGCGTACAAACGTCGAAATATCTCCAGCGGGAAGGAAATTACAGCGATTTTTCGCCGAAATCGACGAAAGATCGCGTTTTGCGAGCGCCAGGGCTTGTTTCGACGTTGGATGTGGCGTGCGCTGCGTTCGGCGTGTAAAATGGAACAAAATGAGCGTTTAAACGTCGAAATATCTCCAGCGGGAAGGAAATTACAGCGATTTTTCGCCGAAATCGACGAAAGAAGGCGTTTTGCGAGCGCCAGGGCTTGTTTCGACGTTGGATGTGGCGTGCATTGCATTCGAAGTGTAAAATGGAACAAAATGAGCGTTTAAACGTCGAAATATCTCCAGCGGGAAGGAGATTACAGCGATTTTTCGCCAAAATCGACGAAAGATCGCGTTTTGCGAGCGCCAGGGCTTGTTTCGACGTTGGATATGGCGTGCATTGTATTCGGCGTGTAAAATGGAACAAAATGAGCGTTTAAACGTCGAAATATCTCCAGCGGGAAGGAAATTACGGCGATTTTTCGCCAAAATCGACGAAAGTTCGCGTTTTGCGAGCGCCAGGGCCTGTTTCGACTTTGGATGTGGCGTGCACTGTATTCGGCGTTTAAAATGGAACAAAATGAGCGTTTAAACGACGAAATATCTCCAGCGGGAAGGAAATCACAGCGATTTTTCGCCAAAATAGACAAAAGATCGCGTTTTGCGAGCGCCAGGGCTTGTTTCGACGCTGGATGTGGCGTGCACTGTATTCGGCGTGTAAAATGGAACAAAACGAGCGTACAAACGTCGAAATATCTCCAGCGGGAAGGAAATTACAGCGATTTTCGCCGAAATCGACGAAAGATCGCGTTTTGCGAGCGCCAGGGCTTGTTTCGACGTTGGATGTGGCGTGCACTGTGTTCGGCGTGAAAAATGGAACAAAATGAGCGTTTAAACGTCGAAATATCTCCAGCGTGAAGGAAATTACAGCGATTTTCGCCAAAATCGACGAAAGATCGCGTTTTGGGAGCGCCAGGGCTTGTTTCGACGTTGGATGTGGCGTGCGCTGCGTTCGGCGTGTAAAATGGAACAAAATGAGCGTTTAAACGTCGAAATATCTCCAGCGGGAAGGAAATTACAGCGATTTTTCGCCAAAATCGACGAAAGATCGCGTTTTGCGAGCGCCAGGGCTTGTTTCGACGTTGGATGTGGCGTGCACTGAATTCGGCGTGTAAAATGGAACAAAATGAGCGTTCAAACGTCGAAATATCTCCAGCGGGAAGGAAATTACAGCGATTTTTCGCCGAAATCGACGAAAGAAGGCGTTTTGCGAGCGCCAGGGCTTGTTTCGACGTTGGATGTGGCGTGCATTGCATTCGAAGTGTAAAATGGAACAAAATGAGCGTTTAAACGTCGAAATATCTCCAGCGGGAAGGAGATTACAGCGATTTTTCGCCAAAATCGACGAAAGATCGCGTTTTGCGAGCGCCAGGGCTTGTTTCGACGTTGGATATGGCGTGCATTGTATTCGGCGTGTAAAATGGAACAAAATGAGCGTTTAAACGTCGAAATATCTCCAGCGGGAAGGAGATTACAGCGATTTTTCGCCAAAATCGACGAAAGATCGCGTTTTGCGAGCGCCAGGGCTTGTTTCGACGTTGGATATGGCGTGCATTGTATTCGGCGTGTAAAATGGAACTAAATGAGCGTTTAAACGTCGAAATATCTCCAGCAGGAAGGAAATTACAGCGATTTTTCGCCAAAATCGACGAAAGATCGCGTTTTGCGAGCGCCAGGGCTTGTTTCGACGTTGGATGTGGCGTGCACTGTGTTCGGCGTGAAAAATGGAACAAAATGAGCGTTTAAACGTCGAAATATCTCCAGCGGGAAGGAAATTACAGCGATTTTTCGCCAAAATCGACGAAAGATCGCGTTTTGCGAGCGCCAGGGCTTGTTTCGACGTTGGATGTGGCGTGCACTGTGTTCGGCGTGAAAAATGGAACAAAATGAGCGTTTAAACGTCGAAATATCTCCAGCGGGAAGGAAATTACAGCGATTTTTCGCCCAAATGAGACGAAAGAACGCGTTTTGCGAGCGCCAGGGCTTGTTTCGACGTTGGATGTGGCGTGCACTGTGTTCGGCGTGTAAAATGGAACAAAATGAGCGTTTAAACGTCGAAATATCTCCAGCGGGAAGGAAATTACAGCGATTTTTCGCCAAAATCGACGAAATATCGCGTTTTGCGAGCGCCAGGGCTTGTTTCGACGTTGGATGTGGCGTGCACTGTGTTCGGCGTGTAAAATGGAACAAAATGAGCGTTCAATCGTCGAAATATCTCCAGCGGGAAGGAAATTACAGCGATTTTTCGCCAAAATCGACGAAAGATCGCGTTTTGCGAGCGCCAGGGCTTGTTTCGACGTTGGATGTGGCGTGCAATGTGTTCGGCGTGTAAAATGGAACAAAATGAGCGTTCAAACGTCGAAATATCTCCAGCGGGAAGGAAATTACAGCGATTTTTCGCCAAAATCGACGAAAGATCGCGTTTTGCGAGCGCCAGGGCTTGTTTCGACGTTGGATGTGGCGTGCACTGTATTTGGCGTGTAAAATGGAACAAAATGAGCGCTGAAACGTCGAAATATCTCCAGCGGGAAGGAAATTACAGCGATTTTTCGCCAAAATCGACGAAAGATCGCGTTTTGCGAGCGACAGGGCTTGTTTCGACGTTGGATGTGGCGTTCACTGTATTCGGCGTGTATAATGAACAAAATGAGCGTTTAAACGCCGAAATATCTCCAGCGGGAAGGAAATTACAGCGATTTTTCGCCAAAATCGACGAAAGAAAGCGTTTTGCGAGCGCCAGGGCTTGTTTCGACGTTGGATGTGGCGTGCATTGTATTCGAAGTGTAAAATGGAACAAAATGAGCGTTTAAACGTCGAAATATCTCCAGCGGGAAGGAAATTACAGCGATTTTTCGCCAAAATCGACGAAAGAAACCGTTTTGCGAGCGCCAGGGCTTGTTTCGACGTTGGATGTGGCGTGCACTGTATTCGGCGTGTAAAATGGAACAAAATGAGCGTTTAAACGTCGAAATATCTCCAGCGGGAAGGAAATTACAGCGATTTTTCGCCAAAATCGACGAAAGAAAGCGTATTGCGAGCTCCAGGGCTTGTTTCGTCGTTGGATGTGGCGTGCACTGTATTCGGCGTGTAAAATGGAACAAAATGAGCGTTTAAACTTCGAAATGTCTCCAGCGGGAAGGAAATTACAGCGATTTTTCGCCCAAATCGACGAAAGAACGCGTTTTGCGAGCGCCAGGGCTTGTTTCGACGTTGGATGTGGCGTGCACTGTGTTCGGCGTGTAAAATGGAACAAAATGAGCGTTTAAAACGTCGAAATATCTCCAGCGGGAAGGAAATTACAGCGATTTTTCGCCAAAATCGACGAAATATCGCGTTTTGCGAGCGCCAGGGCTTGTTTCGACGTTGGATGTGGCGTGCACTGTGTTCGGCGTGTAAAATGGAACAAAATGAGCGTTCAATCGTCGAAATATCTCCAGCGGGAAGGAAATTACAGCGATTTTTCGCCAAAATCGACGAAAGATCGCGTTTTGCGAGCGCCAGGGCTTGTTTCGACGTTGGATGTGGCGTGCACTGTGTTCGGCGTGTAAAATGGAACAAAACGAGCGTTTAAACGTCGAAATATCTCCAGCGGGAAGGAAATTACAGCGATTTTTCGCCAAAATCGACGAAAGATCGCGTTTTGCGAGCGCCAGGGCTTGTTTCGACGTTGGATGTGGCGTGCACTGTGTTCGGCGTGTAAAATGGAACAAAACGAGCGTTCAAACGTCGAAATATCTCCAGCGGGAAGGAAATTACAGCGATTTTTCGCCAAAATCGACGAAAGATCGCGTTTTGCGAGCGCCAGGGCTTGTTTCGACGTTGGATGTGGCGTGCACTGTATTCGGCGTGTAAAATGGAACAAAACGAGCGTTTAAACGTCGAAATATCTCCAGCGGGAAGGAAATTACAGCGATTTTTCGCCAAAATCGACGAAAGAAAGCGT
This sequence comes from Bombus muscorum, assembly GCA_963971185.1. Classification (NCBI taxonomy): domain Eukaryota; kingdom Metazoa; phylum Arthropoda; class Insecta; order Hymenoptera; family Apidae; genus Bombus; species Bombus muscorum. The sequence continues at coordinate 3,321,184 of OZ020141.1, forward strand.
TTTGCGAGCGCCAGGGCTTGTTTCGACGTTGGATGTGGCGTGCACTGTGTTCGGCGTGAAAAATGGAACAAAATGAGCGTTTAAACGTCGAAATATCTCCAGCGGGAAGGAAATTACAGCGATTTTTCTCCCAAATCGACGAAAGAACGCGTTTTGCGAGCGCCAGGGCTTGTTTCGACGTTGGATGTGGCGTGCACTGTGTTCGGCGTGTAAAATGGAACAAAATGAGCGTTTAAACGTCGAAATATCTCCAGCGGGAAGGAAATTACAGCGATTTTTCTCCAAAATCGACGAAAGATCGCGTTTTGCGAGCGCCAGGGCTTGTTTCGACGTTGGATGTGGCGTGCACTGTGTTCGGCGTGTAAAATGGAACAAAACGAGCGTTTAAACGTCGAAATATCTCCAGCGGGAAGGAAATTACAGCGATTTTTCGCCAAAATCGACGAAAGATCGCGTTTTGCGAGCGCCAGGGCTTGTTTCGACGTTGGATGTGGCGTGCACTGTGTTCGGCGTGTAAAATGGAACAGAACGAGCGTTCAAACGTCGAAATATCTCCAGCGGGAAGGAAATTGCAGCGATTTTTCGCCAAAATCGACGAAAGATCGCGTTTTGCGAGCGCCAGGGCTTGTTTCGACGTTGGATGTGGCGTGCACAGTGTTCGGCGTGAAAAATGGAACAAAATGAGCGTTTAAACGTCGAAATATCTCCAGCGGGAAGGAAATTACAGCGATTTTTCGCCAAAATCGACGAAAGAACGCGTTTTGCGAGCGCCAGGGCTTGTTTCGACGTTGGATGTGGCGTGCACTGTGTTCGGCGTGTAAAATGGAACAAAATGAGCGTTTAAACGTCGAAATATCTCCAGCGGGAAGGAAATTACAGCGATTTTTCGCCAAAATCGACGAAAGAAAGCGTTTTGCGAGCGCCAGGGCTTGTTTCGACGTTGGATGTGGCGTGCACTGTATTCGGCGTGTAAAATGGAACAAAATGAGCGCTGAAACGTCGAAATATCTCCAGCTGGAAGGAAATTACAGCGATTTTTCGCCAAAATCGACGAAAGATCGCGTTTTGCGAACGCCAGGGCTTGTTTCGACGTTGGATGTTGCGTGCACTGTATTTGGCGTGTAAAATGGAACAAAATGAGCGCTGAAACGTCGAAATATCTCCAGCGGGAAGGAAATTACAGCGATTTTTTGCCAAAATCGACGAAAGATCGCGTTTTGCGAGCGACAGGGCTTGTTTCGACGTTGGATGTGGCGTTCACTGTATTCGGCGTGTATAATGGAACAAAATGAGCGTTTAAACGTCGAAATATCTCCAGCGGGAAGGAAATTACAGCGATTTTTCGCAAAAATCGACGAAAGATCGGGTTTTGCGATCGCCAGGGCTTGTTTCGACGTTGGATGTGGCGTGCACTGTATTCGGCGTGTAAAATGGAACAAAATGAGCGTTTAAACGTCGAACTATCTACAGCGGGAAGGAAATTACAGCGATTTTTCGCCAAAATCGACGAAAGATCGGGTTTTGCGAGCGCCAGGGCTTGTTTCGACGTTGGATGTGGCGTGCACTGTGTTCGGCGTGTAAAATGGAACAAAATGAGCGTTTAAACGTCGAAATATCTCCAGCGGGAAGGAAATTACAGCGATTTTTCGCCAAAATCGACGAAAGATCGCGTTTTGCGAGCGCCAGGGCTTGTTTCGACGTTGGATGTGGCGTGCACTGTGTTCGGCGTGTAAAATGGAACAAAATGAGCGTTCAATCGTCGAAATATCTCCAGCGGGAAGGAAATTACAGCGATTTTTCGCCAAAATCGACGAAAGATCGCGTTTTGCGAGCGCCAGGGCTTGTTTCGACGTTGGATGTGGCGTGCACTGTGTTCGGCGTGTAAAATGGAACAAAATGAGCGTTCAAACGTCGAAATATCTCCAGCGGGAAGGAAATTACAGCGATTTTTCGCCAAAATCGACGAAAGATCGCGTTTTGCGAGCGCCAGGGCTTGTTTCGACGTTGGATGTGGCGTGCACTGTGTTCGGCGTGTAAAATAGAACAAAATGAGCGTTCAAACGTCGAAATATCTCCAGCGGGAAGGAAATTACAGCGATTTTTCGCCAAAATCGACGAAAGATCGCGTTTTGCGAGCGCCAGGGCTTGTTTCGACGTTGGATGTGGCGTGCACTGTGTTCGGCGTGTAAAATGGAACAAAACGAGCGTTTAAACGTCGAAATATCTCCAGCGGGAAGGAAATTACAGCGATTTTTCGCCAAAATCGACGAAAGATCGCGTTTTGCGAGCGCCAGGGCTTGTTTCGACGTTGGATGTGGCGTGCACTGTGTTCGGCGTGTAAAATGGAACAAAACGAGCGTTCAAACGTCGAAATATCTCCAGCGGGAAGGAAATTACAGCGATTTTTCGCCAAAATCGACGAAAGATCGCGTTTTGCGAGCGCCAGTGCTTGTTTCGACGTTGGATCTGGCGTGCACTGTGTTCGGCGTGTAAAATGGAACAGAACGAGCGTTCAAACGTCGAAATATCTCCAGCGGGAAGGAAATTACAGCGATTTTTCGCCAAAATCGACGAAAGATCGCGTTTTGCGAGCGCCAGGGCTTGTTTCGACGTTGGATGTGGCGTGCACAGTGTTCGGCGTGAAAAATGGAACAAAATGAGCGTTTAAACGTCGAAATATCTCCAGCGGGAAGGAAATTACAGCGATTTTTCGCCAAAATCGACGAAAGAACGCGTTTTGCGAGCGCCAGGGCTTGTTTCGACGTTGGATGTGGCGTGCACTGTGTTCGGCGTGTAAAATGGAACAAAATGAGCGTTTAAACGTCGAAATATCTCCAGCGGGAAGGAAATTACAGCGATTTTTCGCCAAAATCGACGAAAGATCGCGTTTTGCGAGCGCCAGGGCTTGTTTCGACGTTGGATGTGGCGTGCACTGTGTTCGGCGTGTAAAATGGAACAAAATGAGCGTTCAATCGTCGAAATATCTCCAGCGGGAAGGAAATTACAGCGATTTTTCGCCAAAATCGACGAAAGATCGCGTTTTGCGAGCGCCAGGGCTTGTTTCGACGTTGGATGTGGCATGCACTGTGTTCGGCGTGTAAAATGGAACAAAATGAGCGTTCAAACGTCGAAATATCTCCAGCAGGAAGGAAATTACAGCGATTTTTCGCCAAAATCGACGAAAGATCGCGTTTTGCGAGCGCCAGGGCTTGTTTCGACGTTGGATGTGGCGTGCACTGTATTCGGCGTGTAAAATAGAACAAAATGAGCGTTCAAACGTCGAAATATCTCCAGCGGGAAGGAAATTACAGCGATTTTTCGCCAAAATCAGCGAAGGATCGCGTTTTGCGAGCGCCAGGGCTTGTTTCGACGTTGGATGTGGCGTGCACTGTGTTCGGCGTGTAAAATGGAACAAAACGAGCGTTTAAACGTCGAAATATCTCCAGCGGGAAGGAAATTACAGCGATTTTTCGCGAAAATCGACGAAAGATCGCGTTTTGCGAGCGCCAGGGCTTGTTTCGACGTTGGATCTGGCGTGCTCTGTGTTCGGCGTGTAAAATGGAACAAAACGAGCGTTTAAACGTCGAAATATCTCCAGCGGGAAGGAAATTACAGGGATTTTTCGCCAAAATCGACGAAAGAAAGCGTTTTGCGAGCGCCAGGGCTTGTTTCGACGTTGGATGTGGCGTGCACTGTATTCGGCGTGTAAAATGGAACAAAATGAGCGTTCAAACGTCGAAATATCTCCAGCGGGAAGGAAATTACAGCGATTTTTCGCCAAAATCGACGAAAGAAAGCGTTTTGCGAGCGCCAGGGCTTGTTTCGACGTTGGATGTGGCGTGCACTGTATTCGGCGTGTAAAATGGAACAAAATGAGCGCTGAAACGTCGAAATATCTCCAGCTGGAAGGAAATTACAGCGATTTTTCGCCAAAATCGACGAAAGATCGCGTTTTGCGAACGCCAGGGCTTGTTTCGACGTTGGATGTTGCGTGCACTGTATTTGGCGTGTAAAATGGAACAAAATGAGCGCTGAAACGTCGAAATATCTCCAGCGGGAAGGAAATTACAGCGATTTTTTGCCAAAATCGACGAAAGATCGCGTTTTGCGAGCGACAGGGCTTGTTTCGACGTTGGATGTGGCGTTCACTGTATTCGGCGTGTATAATGGAACAAAATGAGCGTTTAAACGTCGAAATATCTCCAGCGGGAAGGAAATTACAGCGATTTTTCGCAAAAATCGACGAAAGATCGGGTTTTGCGATCGCCAGGGCTTGTTTCGACGTTGGATGTGGCGTGCACTGTATTCGGCGTGTAAAATGGAACAAAATGAGCGTTTAAACGTCGAAATAACTCCAGCGGGAAGGAAATTGCAGCGATTTTTCGCCAAAATCGACGTATAACGATATATACAATTACGAACTAACGTATAACGTTATATACTATTACGTATTAATGTATAACGTTATATAGTATGTCATGATGACGTATAACGTTATGTAGTAATGCCTTGTAACGTATAACATTATATAGTATTACGTACTAACGTATAACGATATATAGTATTACGTACTAACGTATTACGTTTTGTACTACTTCGTTATATCGTAAAACGTTATGTAGTATTACCTTATAACGTATAACGTTATATACTATTATGTTATAACGTATAACGTTATATACTATTGCGTACTAACGTATAACGTTATGTACTATTAGGTAATAACGTATAACGTTATATAGTATTACCATATGACTTATAACGTTATGTAGTATTACCTTATGACGTATGACGTTATGTAGTATTACCTTGTTACGTATAACGTTATGTAGTATTACCTTGTTACGTATAACGTTATATACTATTACGTACTAACGAATAACGATATATACTATTACGTACTAACGTATAACGTTATATACTGTTACGTACTATCGTATAACGTTATATACTATTACGTGTTAATGTATAACGTTATATACTATTACGTTGTTACGTAATACGATATGTAGTATTACCTTATGTCGTATACCGTTATATATTATTAAGTACTAACGTATAACGTTATATAGTATTACGTATTAATGTTTAACGTTATGTAGTATTACCTTATAACGTATAACGTTATATACTATTACGTAAACTTGTATAACGTTATATACTATTACTTAATAACGTATAACGTTATCTAGTATTACCTTATAACGTATAACGTTATATACTATTACGTAATAACGTATAACGTTAAATACTATTACGTAAACTTGTATAACGTTATATACTATTACTTAATAACGTATAACGTTATCTAGTATTACCTTATAACGTATAACGTTATATACTATTACGTAATAACGTATAACGTTATGTACTATTACGTACTAACGTATAACGTTATATAGTATTTGCTTATTACGTATAACGTTATATACTATTACGTTATAACGCATAACGTTAAATACTATTACGTAAACTTGTATAACGTTATATACTATTACTTAATAACGTATAACGTTATCTAGTATTACCTTATAACGTATAACGTTATATACTATTACGTAATAACGTATAACGTTATGTACTATTACGTACTAACGTATAACATTATATAGTATTACCTTATTACGTATAACGTCATATACTTTTACGTTATAACGTATAACGTTAAATACTATTACGTAAACTTGTATAACGTTATATACTATTACTTAATAACGTATAACGTTATCTAGTATTACCTTATAACGTATAACGTTATATAATATTACGTAATAACGTATAACGTTATGTACTATTACGTACTAACGTATAACGTTATATAGTATTACCTTATTACGTATAACGTTATATACTTCTACGTTATAACGTATAACGTTATATACTATTGCGTACCAACGTATAACGTTATGTACTATTACGTTGTATCGTAAAACGTTATGTAGTATTACCTTATGACGTATAACGTTATATACTATTACGTATTAATGTATAACGTTATATAGTATTACATTATGACGTATAACCTTATGTAGTATTGCCTTGTAACGTATAACGTTATATAGTATTACGTACTAACGTATAACGATATATACTATTACGTACTAACGTATAACGTTATATACTGTTACGTACTATCGTATAACGTTATACACTACTACGTGTTAAAGTATAACGTTATATACTATTACGTTGCTACGTAATACGATATGTAGTATTACCTTATGTCGTATACCGTTATATATTATTAAGTACTAACGTATAACGTTATATAGTATTACGTATTAATGTTTAACGTTATGTAGTATTGCCTTGTAACGTATAACGTTATATACTATTACGTACTAACGAATAACATTGTATACTATTACGTTATAACGTATAACGTTATATAGTATTACGTACTAACGTATAACGATATATACTATTACGTACTAACGTATAACGTTATATACTATCACGTACTAACGTATAACGTTATGTACTATTACGTAATAACGTATAACGATATATACTATTACGTACTAACGTATAACGTTATATACTATTACGTATTAATGTATAACGTTATATAGTGTTACCTTATGAGGTATAACGTTATATACTATTACGTACTAACGAATAACGTTATATACAATTACGTTATATCGTAAAACGATATGTAGTATTATCTTGTAACGTATAACGTTATATACTATTATGTTATAACGTATAACGTTATATAGTATTACGTACTAACGTATAACGATATATACTATTACGTTATAACGTATAACGTTATATACTATTATGTACTAACGTATAACGTTATGTACTATTACGTAATAACGTATAACGTTATATACTATCACGTAATAACGTATAACGCTATATACTATTACGTTATAACGTATAACGTTATATACTATTACGTACTAACGTATAACGTTATATACTATTATGTACTAACGTATAACGTTATATACTATTATGTAATAACGTATAACGTTATGTACTATTACGTAATAACGTATAACGTTATATACTATTACATATTAATGTATAACGTTATATAGTATTACATTATGACGTATAACGTTATATACTATTACGTATTAATGTATAACGTTATATTGTATTACATTATGACGTATAACCTTATGTCGTATTGCCTTGTAACGTATAACGTTATATACTATTACGTACTAACGTATTACGTTATGTACTATTACGTAATAACGTTTAACGTTATATACTATTACGTAATAAGGAATAACGTTATGTAATATTACGTTGTATCGTAAAACGTTATGTAGTATTACCTTATGACATATAACGTTATATACTATTACGTATTAATGTATAACGTTATATAGTATTACATTATGACGTATAACCTTATGTAGTATTGCCTTGTAACGTATAACGTTATATAGTATTACGTACTAACGTATAACGATATATACTATTACGTACTAACGTATAACGTTATATACTATTACGTATTAATGTATAACGTTATATAGTATTACATTATGAGGTATAACCTTATGTCGTATTGCCTTGTAACGTATAACGTTATATACTATTACGTACTAACGTATTACGTTATGTACTATTACGTAATAACGTATAACGTTATATACTATTTCATATTAATGTATAACGTTATATAGTATTACATTATGACGTATAACGTTATATACTATTACGTATTAATGTATAACGTTATATAGTATTACATTATGACGTATAACCTTATGTGGTATTGCCTTGTATCGTATAACGTTATATATTATTACGTACTAACGTATAACGTTATATACTATTTCGTATTAATGTTTAACGTTATGTAGTATTACCTTATAACGTATAACGTTATATACTATTACGTACTATCTAATAACATTGTACACTATTACGTTATAACGTATAACGTTATATAGTATTACGTACTAACGTATAACGATATATACCATTACGTACTAACGTATAACGTTATATACTATTACGTACTAACGTATAACGTTATATACTATTACGTGTTAATGTATAACGTTATATACTATAACGTACTAACGTATAACGTTATGTACTATTGCGTAATAACGTATAGCGAAATATACTATTACGTACTAACGTATAACGTTATATACTATTACGTATTAATGTATAACGTTATATACTATTGCGTAATAATGTATAACGGTATATACTATTACGTACTATCGAATAACATTGTATACTATTACGTTATAACGTATAACTTTATATAGTATTACGTACTAATGTATAACGTTATATAGCATTACCTTATTACACATAACGTTATGTACTATTACGTTATAACGCATAACGTTAAATACTATTACGTAAACTTGTATAACGTTATATACTATTACTTAATAACGTTTAACGTTATGTAGTATTGCATTGTAACGTATAACGTTATATACTATTACGTAATAACGTATAACGTTATTTAGTATTACGTACTAACGTATAATGATATATACTATTACGTACTAACGTATAACGTTGTATACTGTTACGTACTATCGTATAACGTTATATACTATTACGTGTTAGTGTATAACGTTATATACTATTACGTTGTTACGTAAAACAATAAGTAGTATTACCTTATGTCGTATACCGTTATATATTATTACGTACTAACGTATAACGTTATATACTATTATGTGTTAATGTTTAACGTTATGTAGTATTACCTTATAACGTATAACGTTATATACTATTACGTACTAACGAATAACTTTGTATACTGTTACGTTATAACGTATAACGTTATATAGTATTACTTATTAACGTATAACGATATATACTATTACGTACTAACGTATAACGTTATATACTATTACGTACTAACGTATAACGTTATATACTATTACGTTCTAACGTATAACTTTATATAGTATTACGTACTAACGTATAACGTTATATAGTATTACCTTATTACGTATAACGTTATATACTTTTACGTTATAACGTATAACGTTATGTACTATTAGGTAATAACGTATAACGTTATATAGTATTACCTTATTACGTATAACGTCATATACTTTTACGTTATAACGTATAACGTTATATACTATTGCGTACTAACGTATAACGTTATATAGTATTTGCTTATTACGTATAACGTTATATACTATTACGTTATAACGCATAACGTTAAATACTATTACGTAAACTTGTATAACGTTATATACTATTACTTAATAAAGTATAACGTTATCTAGTATTACCTTATAACGTATAACGTTATATACTATTACGTAATAACGTATAACGTTATGTACTATTACGTACTAACGTATAACGTTATATAGTATTACCTTATTACGTATAACGTTATATACTTTTACGTTATAACGTATAACGTTATATACTATTGCGTACTAACGTATAACGTTATGTACTATTACGTTGTATCGTAAAACGTTATGTAGTATTACCTTATGACGTATAACGTTATATACTATTACGTATTAATGTATAACGTTATATAGTATTACATTATGACGTATAACCTTATGTAGTATTGCCTTGTAACGTATAACGTTATATAGTATTACGTACTAACGTATAACGATATATACTATTACGTACTAACGTATAACGTTATATACTATTACGTATTAATGTATAACGTTATATAGTATTACATTATGACATATAACCTTATGTCGTATTGCCTTGTAACGTATAACGTTATATACTATTACGTACTAACGTATTACGTTATGTACTATTACGTAATAACGTATAACGTTATATACTATTTCATATTAATGTATAACGTTATATAGTATTACATTATGACGTATAACGTTATATACTATTACGTATTAATGTATAACGTTATATAGTATTACATTATGACGTATAACCTTATGTAGTATTGCCTTGTAACGTATAACGTTATATATTATTACGTACTAACGTATAACGTTATATAGTATTACGTATTAATGTTTAACGTTATGTAGTATTGCCCTGTAACGTATAACGTTATATACTATTACCTACTAACGAATAACATTGTATACTATTACGTTATAACGTATAACGTTATATAGTATTACGTACTAACGTATAACGATATATACTATTACGTACTAACGTATTACGTTATGTACTATTACGTTGTATCGTAAAACGTTATGTAGTATTACCTTATGACGTATAACGTTATATACTATTACGTATTAATGTATAACGTTATATAGTATTACATTATGACGTATAACCTTATGTAGTATTGCCTTGTAACGTATAACGTTGTATAGTATTACGTACTAACGTATAACGATATATACTATTACGTACTAACGTATAACGATATATACTGTTACGTACTATCGTATAACGTTAAACACTATTGCGTGTTAATGTATAACGTTATATACTATTACGTTGTTACGTAAAACGATATGCAGTATTACCTTATGTCGTATACCGTCATATATTATTAAGTACTAACGTATAACGTTATATAGTATTACGTATTAATGTTTAACGTTATGTAGTATTGCCTTGTAACGTATAACGATATATAATATTACGTACTAACGTATAACGTTATATACTATCACGTACTAAGGTATAACGTTATGTACTATTACGTAATAACGTATAACGATATATACTATTACGTACTAACGTATAACGTTATATACTATTACGTATTAATGTATAACGTTATATAGTGTTACCTTATGAGGTATAACGTTATATACTATTAGGTATTAACGAATAACGTTATATACAATTACGTTATATCGTAAAACGATATGTAGTATTATCTTGTAACGTATAACGTTATATATTATTAAGTACTAATGTATAACGTTATATAGTATTACGTATTAATGTTTAACGTTATGTAGTATTGCCTTGTAACGTATAACGATATATACTATTACGTACTAACGTATAACGTTATATACTATCACGTACTAAGGTATAACGTTATGTACTATTACGTAGTAACGTATAACGATATATACTATTACGTACTAACGTATAACGTTATATACTATTACGTATTAATGTATAGCGTGATATAGTGTCACCTTATGAGGTATAACGTTATATACTATTACGTTATAACGTAAAACGTTATGTACTATCACGTAATAACGTATAACGCTATATACTATTACGTTATAACATGTAACGTTATATACTATTACGTACTAACGTATAACGTTATATACTATTATGTACTAACGTATAACGTTATATACTATTATGTACTAACGTATAACGTTATGTACTATTACGTAATAACGTATAACGTTATATACTATTACATATTAATGTATAACGTTATATAGTATTACATTAAGACGTATAACGTTATATACTATTACGTATTAATGTATAACGTTCTATAGTATTACATTATGACGTATAACCTTATGTCGTATTGCCTTGTAACGTATAACGTTATATACTATTACGTACTAACGTATTACGTTATGTACTATTACGTAATAACGTTTAACGTTATATACTATTGCGTACTAACGAATAACGTTATGTACTATTACGTTGTATCGTAAAACGTTATGTAGTATTACCTTATGACGTATAACGTTATATACTATTACGTATTAATGTATAACGTTATATAGTATTACATTATGACGTATAACCTTATGTCGTATTGCCTTGTAACGTATAACGTTATATACTATTACGTACTAACGTATTACGTTATGTACTATTACGTAATAACGTTTAACGTTATATACTATTACGTACTAACGAATAACGTTATGTACTATTACGTTGTATCGGAAAACGTTATGTAGTATTACCTTATGTCGTATACCGTTATATATTATTAAGTACTAACGTATAACTTTATATAGTATTACGTATTAATGTTTAACGTTATGTAGTATTGCCTTGTAACGTATAAAGTTATATACTATTACGTACTAACGAATAACATTGTATACTATTACGTTATAACGTATAACGTTATATAGTATTACGTACTAACGTATAACGATATATACTATTACGTACTAACGTATAACGTTATATACTATCACGTACTAACGTATAACGTTATGTACTATTACGTAATAACGTATAACGATATATACTATTACGTACTAACGTATAACGTTATATACTATTACGTATTAATGTATAACGTTATATAGTGTTACCTTAAGAGGTATAACGATATATACTATTACGTACTAACGTATTACGTTATGTACTATTACGTTATAACGTATAACGTTATATAGTATTACGTACTAACGTATAACGTTATATACTATTACGTACTAACGTATAACGTTATATACTATTACGTATTAACGTATAACGTGATATAGTGTTACCTTCTGAGGTATAACGTTATATACTATTACGTTATAACGTGAAACGTTATGTACTATTACGTAATAACGTATAACGTTATATAGTATGACCTTATGACGTATAAAGTTATGTAGTATTACCTTATGAAGTATAACGTTATGTATTATTACCATATAACGTATAACGTTATATGCTATTACGTACTAACGTATAACGATATATACTATTACGAACTAACGTATAACGTTATATACTATTACGTATTAATGTATAACGTTATATAGTATTACATTAAGACGTATAACCTTATGTAGTATTGCCTTGTAACGTATAACGTTATATAGTATTACGTACTAACGTATAACGATATATACTATTACGTACTAACGTATAACGTTATATACTATTACGTATTAATGTATAACGTTATATAGTGTTACCTTACGAGGTATAACGTTATATACTATAACGTACTAACGAATAACGTTATATACAATTACGTTATATCGTAAAACGATATGTAGTATTATCTTGTAACGTATAACGTTATATAGTATTACGTACTAACGTATAACGATATATACTATTACGTACTAACGTATAACGTTATATACTATTACGTATTAACGTATAACGTGATATAGTGTTACCTTCTGAGGTATAACGTTATATACTGTTACGTTATAACGTAAAACGTTATGTACTATTACGTAATAACGTATAACGTTATATAGTATTACCTTATGACGTATAAATTTATGTAGTATTACCTTATGAAGTATAACGTTATGTATTATTACCATATAACGTATAACGTTATATGCTATTACGTACTAACGTATAACGATATATACTATTACGAACTAACGTATAACGTTATATACTATTACGAATTAATGTATAACGTTATATAGTAATACATGATGACGTATAACGTTATGTAGTATTGCCTTGTAACGTATAACGTTATATACTATTACGTACTAACGTATTACGTTATGTACTATTACGTAATAACGTTTAACGTTATATACTATTACATACTAACGAATAACGTTATGTACTATTACGTTGTATCGTAAAACGTTATGTAGTATTACCTTATGACGTATAACGTTATATAGTATTACCTTGTTACGTATAACGTTATATACTATTACGTAATAACGTATAACGTTATATAGTATTACGTACTAACGTATAACGATATATACTGTTACTTACAAACGTATAACGTTATATACTATTACGTACTAACGTATAACGTTATATACTATTACGTGTTAATGTATAACGTTATATACTATTACGTATTAATGTATAACGTGATATAGTGTTACCGTATGAGGTATAACGTTATATACTATTACCTCATGACGTATAACGTTATGTAGTATTACCTTGTTACGTATAACGTTATGTAGTATTACCTTATGACGTATAACGTTATGTAGTATTACCTTGTTACGTATAACGTTATGTAGTATTACTTTGTTACGTATAACGTTATATACTATTACGTAGATAACGTATAACGTTATATACTATCACGTATAAACGTATAACGTTATGTTCTATTACGTAATAACGTATAACGATATATACTATTACGTACTAACGTATAACGTTATATACTATTACGTATTAATGTATAACGTTATATAGTGTTACCTTATGAGGTATAACGTTATATACTATTACGTACTAACGAATAACGTTATATACAATTACGTTATATCGTAAAACGATATGTAGTATTACCTTGTAACGTATAACGTTATATACTATTATGTTATAACGTATAACGTTATATAGTATTACGTATTAATGTTTAACGTTATGTAGTATTGCCTTGTAACGTATAACGTTATATACTATTACCTACTAACGTATAACGTTATATAGTATTACGTATTAATGTTTAACGTTATGTAGTATTGCCTTGTAACGTATAACGATATATACTATTACGTACTAACGTATAACGTTATATACTATCACGTACTAAGGTATAACGTTATGTACTATTACGTAATAACGTATAACGATATATACTATTACGTATTAACGAATAACGTTATATACAATTACGTTATATCGTAAAACGATATGTAGTATTATCTTGTAACGTATAACGTTATATATTATTAAGTACTAATGTATAACGTTATATAGTATTACGTATTAATGTTTAACGTTATGTAGTATTGCATTGTAACGTATAACGATATATAATATTACGTACTAACGTATAACGTTATATACTATCACGTACTAAGGTATAACGTTATGTACTATTACGTAATAACGTATAACGATATATACTATTACGTACTAACGTATAACGTTATATACTATTACGTATTAATGTATAACGTTATATAGTGTTACCTTATGAGGTATAACGTTATATACTATTACGTATTAACGAATAACGTTATATACAATTACGTTATATCGTAAAACGATATGTAGTATTATCTTGTAACGTATAACGTTATATATTATTAAGTACTAATGTATAACGTTATATAGTATTACGTATTAATGTTTAACGTTATGTAGTATTGCCTTGTAACGTATAACGATATATACTATTACGTACTAACGTATAACGTTATATACTATCACGTACTAAGGTATAACGTTATGTACTATTACGTAGTAACGTATAACGATATATACTATTACGTACTAACGTATAACGTTATATACTATTACGTATTAATGTATAGCGTGATATAGTGTTACCTTATGAGGTATAACGTTATATACTATTACGTTATAACGTAAAACGTTATGTACTATCACGTAATAACGTATAACGCTATATACTATTACGTTATAACATGTAACGTTATATACTATTACGTACTAACGTGTAACGTTATATACTATTATGTACTAACGTATAACGTTATATACTATTATGTACTAACGTATAACGTTATGTACTATTACGTAATAACGTATAACGTTATATACTATTACATATTAATGTATAACGTTATATAGTATTACATTATGACGTATAACGTTATATACTATTACGTATTAATGTATAACGTTCTATAGTATTACATTATGACGTATAACCTTATGTCGTATTGCCTTGTAACGTATAACGTTATATACTATTACGTACTAACGTATTACGTTATGTACTATTACGTAATAACGTTTAACGTTATATACTATTACGTACTAACGAATAACGTTATGTACTATTACGTTGTATCGTAAAACGTTATGTAGTATTACCTTATGTCGTATACCGTTATATATTATTAAGTACTAACGTATAACGTTATATAGTATTACGTATTAATGTTTAACGTTATGTAGTATTGCCTTGTAACGTATAAAGTTATATACTATTACGTACTAACGAATAACATTGTATACTATTACGTTATAACGTATAACGTTATATAGTATTACGTACTAACGTATAACGATATATACTATTACGTACTAACGTATAACGTTATATACTATCACGTACTAACGTATAACGTTATGTACTATTACGTAATAACGTATAACGATATATACTATTACGTATTAATGTATAACGTTATATAGTGTTACCTTAAGAGGTATAACGTTATATACTATTACGTACTATCGAATAACGTTATATACAATTACGTTGTATCGTAAAACGATATGTAGTATTATCTTGTAACGTATAACGTTATATACTATTATGTTATAACGTATAACGTTATATAGTATTACGTACTAACGTATAACGATATATACTATTACGTACTAACGTATAACGTTATATACTATTACGTTATAACGTAAAACGTTATGTACTATCACGTAATAACGTATAACGCTATATACTATTACGTTATAACATGTAACGTTATATACTATTACGTACTAACGTGTAACGTTATATACTATTATGTACTAACGTATAACGTTATATACTATTATGTACTAACGTATAACGTTATGTACTATTACGTAATAACGTATAACGTTATATACTATTACATATTAATGTATAACGTTATATAGTATTACATTATGACGTATAACGTTATATACTATTACGTATTAATGTATAACGTTCTATAGTATTACATTATGACGTATAACCTTATGTCGTATTGCCTTGTAACGTATAACGTTATATACTATTACGTACTAACGTATTACGTTATGTACTATTACGTAATAACGTTTAACGTTATATACTATTACGTACTAACGAATAACGTTATGTACTATTACGTTGTATCGTAAAACGTTATGTAGTATTACCTTATGTCGTATACCGTTATATATTATTAAGTACTAACGTATAACGTTATATAGTATTACGTATTAATGTTTAACGTTATGTAGTATTGCCTTGTAACGTATAAAGTTATATACTATTACGTACTAACGAATAACATTGTATACTATTACGTTATAACGTATAACGTTATATAGTATTACGTACTAACGTATAACGATATATACTATTACGTACTAACGTATAACGTTATATACTATCACGTACTAACGTATAACGTTATGTACTATTACGTAATAACGTATAACGATATATACTATTACGTATTAATGTATAACGTTATATAGTGTTACCTTAAGAGGTATAACGTTATATACTATTACGTACTATCGAATAACGTTATATACAATTACGTTGTATCGTAAAACGATATGTAGTATTATCTTGTAACGTATAACGTTATATACTATTATGTTATAACGTATAACGTTATATAGTATTACGTACTAACGTATAACGATATATACTATTACGTACTAACGTATAACGTTATATACTATTACGTTATAACGTAAAACGTTATGTACTATCACGTAATAACGTATAACGCTATATACTATTACGTTATAACATGTAACGTTATATACTATTACGTACTAACGTGTAACGTTATATACTATTATGTACTAACGTATAACGTTATATACTATTATGTACTAACGTATAACGTTATGTACTATTACGTAATAACGTATAACGTTATATACTATTACATATTAATGTATAACGTTATATAGTATTACATTATGACGTATAACGTTATATACTATTACGTATTAATGTATAACGTTCTATAGTATTACATTATGACGTATAACCTTATGTCGTATTGCCTTGTAACGTATAACGTTATATACTATTACGTACTAACGTATTACGTTATGTACTATTACGTAATAACGTTTAACGTTATATACTATTACGTACTAACGAATAACGTTATGTACTATTACGTTGTATCGTAAAACGTTATGTAGTATTACCTTATGTCGTATACCGTTATATATTATTAAGTACTAACGTATAACGTTATATAGTATTACGTATTAATGTTTAACGTTATGTAGTGTTGCCTTGTAACGTATAAAGTTATATACTATTACGTACTAACGAATAACATTGTATACTATTACGTTATAACGTATAACGTTATATAGTATTACGTACTAACGTATAACGATATATACTATTACGTACTAACGTATAACGTTATATACTATCACGTACTAACGTATAACGTTATGTACTATTACGTAATAACGTATAACGATATATACTATTACGTATTAATGTATAACGTTATATAGTGTTACCTTAAGAGGTATAACGTTATATACTATTACGTACTATCGAATAACGTTATATACAATTACGTTGTATCGTAAAACGATATGTAGTATTATCTTGTAACGTATAACGTTATATACTATTATGTTATAACGTATAACGTTATATAGTATTACGTACTAACGTATAACGATATATACTATTACGTACTAACGTATAACGTTATATACTATTACGTATTAATGTATAACGTTATATAGTGTTACCTTAAGAGGTATAACGTTATATACTATTACGTACTATCGAATAACGTTATATACAATTACGTTGTATCGTAAAACGATATGTAGTATTATCTTGTAACGTATAACGTTATATACTATTATGTTATAACGTATAACGTTATATAGTATTACGTACTAACGTATAACGATATATACTATTACGTACTAACGTATTACGTTATATACTATTATGTTATAACGTATAACGTTATATAGTATTACGTACTAACGTATAACGATATATACTATTACGTACTAACGTATTACGTTATGTACTATTACGTTATAACGTATAACGTTATATAGTATTACGTACTAACGTATAACGTTATATACTATTACGTACTAACGTATAACGTTATATACTATTACGTATTAACGTATAACGTGATATAGTGTTACCTTCTGAGGTATAACGTTATATACTATTACGTTATAACGTGAAACGTTATGTACTATTACGTAATAACGTATAACGTTATATAGTATGACCTTATGACGTATAAAGTTATGTAGTATTACCTTATGAAGTATAACGTTATGTATTATTACCATATAACGTATAACGTTATATGCTATTACGTACTAACGTATAACGATATATACTATTACGAACTAACGTATAACGTTATATACTATTACGTATTAATGTATAACGTTATATAGTATTACATTATGACGTATAACCTTATGTCGTATTGCCTTGTAACGTATAACGTTATATACTATTACGTACTAACGTATTACGTTATGTACTATTACGTAATAACGTTTAACGTTATATACTATTAACGTACTAACGAATAACGTTATGTACTATTACGTTGTATCGTAAAACGTTATGTAGTATTACCTTATGACGTATAACGTTATATACTATTACGTATTAATGTATAACGTTATATAGTGTTACCTTACGAGGTATAACGTTATATACTATTACGTACTAACGAATAACGTTATATACAATTACGTTATATCGTAAAACGATATGTAGTATTATCTTGTAACGTATAACGTTATATAGTATTACGTACTAACGTATAACGATATATACTATTACGTACTAACGTATAACGTTATATACTATTACGTATTAACGTATAACGTGATATAGTGTTACCTTCTGAGGTATAACGTTATATACTGTTACGTTATAACGTAAAACGTTATGTACTATTACGTAATAACGTATAACGTTATATAGTATTACCTTATGACGTATAAATTTATGTAGTATTACCTTATAACGTATAACGTTATATACTATTACGTACTAACGAATAACTTTGTATACTGTTACGTTATAACGTATAACGTTATATAGTATTACGTACTAACGTATAACGATATATACTATTACGTACTAACGTATAACGTTATATACTATTACGTACTAACGTATAACGTTATATACTATTACGTTCTAACGTATCACTTTATATAGTGTTACGTACTAACGTATAACGTTATATAGTATTTGCTTATTACGTATAACGTTATTTACTATTACGTACTAACGTATAACGTTATATAGTATTACCTTATTACGTATAACGTTATGTACTATTACGTAATAACGTATAACAAAATATAGTATTACGCACTAACGTATAACGTTATATACTATTACGTATTAATGTATAACGTGATATAGTGTTACCTTATGAGGTATAACGCTATATACTATTACGTTATAACGTAAAACGTTATGTACTATTACGTAATAACGTATAACGCTATATAGTATTACATGATGACGTATAACGTTATGTATTATTACCATATAACGTATAACGTTATATGCTATTACGTACTAACGTATAACCATATATACTATTACGATCTAACGTATAACGTTATATACTATTACGTATTAATGTATAACGTTATATAGTATTACATGATGACGTATAACGTTATGTAGTAATGCCCTGTAACGCATAACATTATATAGTATTACGTACTAACGTATAACGATATATAGTATTACATACTAACGTATTACGTTTTGTACTATTACGTTATATCGTAAAACGTTATGTAGTATTACCTTATGACGTATAACGTTATGTAGTAATGCCCTGTAACGCATAACATTATATAGTATTACGTACTAACGTATAACGATATATAGTATTACATACTAACGTATTACGTTTTGTACTATTACGTAATAACGTATAACGATATATACTATTACGTACTAACGTTTAACGTTATATACTATTACGTATTAATGTATAACGTTATATAGTCTTACCTTATGAGGTATAACGTTTTATACTATTACGTCATAACGTAAAACGTTATGTACTATTACGTAATAACGTATAACGTTATATAGTATTACCTTATAACGTATAACGTTATATGCTCTTACGTTATAACGTATAACGTTATATACTATTACGTACTAACGTATAACGTTATGTACTATTACGCAATAACGTATAACGATATATACTATTACGTACTAACGTTTAACGTTATATACTATTACGTATTAATGTATAACGTTATATATTGTTACCTTATGAGGTATAACGTTATATACTATTACGTTATAACGTAAAACGTTATGTACTATTACGTAATAACGTATAACGTTATATAGTATTACCTTATGACGTATAACGTTATGTAGTATTACCTTATGAAGTATAACGTTATGTATTATTACCATATAACGTATAACGTTATATGCTATTACGTACTAACGTATAACGATATATACTATTACGAACTAACGTATAACGTTATATACTATTACGTATAAATGTATAACGTTATATAGTATTACATAATAACGTATAACGATATCTAGTATTGCCTTGTAACGTATAACGTTGTATACTATTACGTACTAACGTATTACGTTATGTACTATTACGTTATATCGTAAAACGTTATGTAGTATTACCTTATAACGTATAACGTTATATACTATTGCGTACTAACGTATAACGATATATACTATTACGTATTAATGTGTAACTTTATATAGCATTACATTATGACGTATAACGTTATGTAGTATTACCTTATAACGTATAACGTTATATACTATTTCGTACTAACGAATAACATTATATACTATTACTTAATAACGTATAACGTTATGCAGTATTACCTTATAACGTATAACGTTATATGCTATTACGTTATACCGTATCACGTTATATACTATTACGTACTAACGTATAACGTTATATACTATCACGTACTAACGTATAACGTTATATACTATTACGTACTAACGTATAACGTTATGTACTATTACGTAATAACGTATAACGATATATAATATTACGTACTAACGTATAACGTTATATACTATTACGTATTAATGTATAACGTTATATAGTGTTACCTTATGAGGAATAACGTTATATACTATTTCGTTATAACGTAAAACGTTATGTACTATTACGTAATAACGTAAAACGTTATGTACTACTACGTAATAACGTATAACGATATATACTATTACGTACTAACGTATAACATTATATACTATTACTTAATAACGTATAACGTTATGCAGTATTACCTTATAACGTATAACGTTATATACTATTATGTTGTTACGTATAACGTTATATACTATTGCGTACTAACGTATAACGTTATGTACTATTACGTAATAACGTATAATGTTATATAGTATTACCATATGACGTATAACGTTATGTAGTATTACCTTATGACGTATAACGTTATGTAGTAATACCTTGTTACGTGTAACGTTGTATACTATTACGTACTAACGAATAACTTTATATACTATTACGTACTAACGTATACCGTTATGTACTATTACGTAATAACGTATAACGATATATACTATTACGTACTAACGTATAACGTTATATACTATTACGTATTAATGTACAACGTTATATAGTGTTACCTTATGAGGTATAACGTTATATACTATTTCGATATAACGTAACACGTTATGTACTATTACGAACTAACGTATAACGTTAAATACTATTACGTACTAACGTATAACGTTATATAGTATTACCATATGACGTATAACGTTTTGTAGTATTACCTTATGACGTATAACATTATGTAGTAATACCTTGTTACGCATAACGTCATGTAGTATTACCTTGTTACGTATAACGTTATATACTATTACGTAATAACGTATAACGTTACATAGTATAACGTACTAACGTATAGCGATATATACTATTACGTACTAACGTATAACGTTATATACTATTACGTATTAATGCATAACGTTATATAGTGTTACCTTATGAGGTATAACGTTATATACGATTACGTATTAATGTATAACGTTATATAGTATTACATGATGACGTATAACGTTATATACTATTACGTACTAACGATTAACTTTGTATACTATTACGTTATAACTTATAACGTTTTATAGTATTACGTACTAACGTATAACGATATATACTATTACGTATTAATGTGTAACTTTATATAGCATTACATTATGACGTATAACGTTATGTAGTATTGCCTTATAACGTATAACGTTATATAATATTACGTACTAACGTATAACGTTATATACTATTACGTATTAATGTATAACGTTATATAGTGTTACCTTATGAGGTATAACGATATATACTATTTCGCTATAACGTAAAACGTTATGTACTATTACATAATAACATATAACGTTATGTACTATTACGTAATAACGTATAACGATATATACTATTACGTACTAACGTATAACGTTATATACTATTACGTATTAATGTACAACGTTATATAGTGTTACCTTATGAGGTATAACGTTATATACTATTTCGTTATAACGTAAAACGTTATGTACTATTACGTAATAACGTATAACGTTATATAGTATTACCTTATGCCGTATAATGTTATGTAGTATTACATTATGTCGTATACCGTTATATATTATTACGTACTAACGTATAACGTTATATACTATTACGTATTAATGTTTAACGTTATGTAGTATTACCTTATAACGTATAACGTTATATACTAATACGTACTAACGAATAACTTTATATACTATTACGTTATAACGTATAACGTTATATAGTATTACGTACTAACGTATAGCGATATATACTATTACGTACTAACGTATAACGTTATATACTATTACGTACTAACGTATAACGTTATATACTATTGCGTAATAATGTATAACGGTATATACTATTGCTTAATAACGTATAACGTTATGTAGTATTACCTTATAATGTATAACGTTATATAGTATTACGTTATAGCGTATAACGTTACGTACTATTACGTACTAACGTATAACGTTATATACTATTACGTTCTAACGTTTAACTTTATTTAGTATTACGTACTAACGTATAACGTTATATAATATTACCTTATAACGTATGACGTTATATACTATTACGTACTAACGAATAACTTTATATACTATTACGTTATAACGTATAACGTTATATAGTATTACGTACTAACGTATAGCGATATATACTATTACGTACTAACGTATAACGTCATATACTATTACGTACTAACGTATAACGTTGTATACTATTGCGTAATAATGTATAACGGTATATACTATTGCTTAATAACGTATAACGCTATGTAGTATTACCTTATAATGTATAACGTTATATAGTATTACGTTATAGCGTATAACGTTATGCACTATTACGTACTAACGTATAACGTTATATACTATTACGTTCTAACGTTTAACTTTATTTAGTATTACGTACTAACGTATAACGTTATATAGTATTACCTTATAACGTATAACGTTATATACTATTACGTACTAACGAATAACGTTATATACAATTACGTTATAACGTAAAACGATATGTAGTATTACCGTATAACGTGTAACGTTATATACTATTATGTTATAACGTATAACGTTATATAATATTGCGTACTAACGTGTAACGTTACGTACTATTACTTAATAACGTATAACGATATATAGTATTACCATATGACGTATAACGTGATGTAGTATTACCTTATGACGTATAACGTTATGTAGTATTACGTTGTTACGTATAACGTTATGTAGTATTACCTTGTTACGTATAACGTTATATACTATTACGTATTAATGTTTAACGCTATGTAGTATTACCTTATAACGTATAACGTTATATACTATTTCGTACTAACGAATAACATTATATACTATTACTTAATAACGTATAACGTTATGCAGTATTACCTTATAACGTATAACGTTATATGCTATTACGTTATAACGTATCACGTTATATACTATTACGTACTAACGTATAACGTTATATACTATCACGTACTAACGTATAACGTTATATACTATTTCGTACTAACGTATAACGTTATGAACTATTACGTAATAACGTATAACGATATATAATATTACGTACTAACGTATAACGTTATATACTATTACGTATTAATGTATAACGTTATATAGTGTTACCTTATGAGGAATAACGTTATATACTATTTCGTTATAACGTAAAACGTTATGTACTATTACGTAATAACGTAAAACGTTATGTACTACTACGTAATAACGTATAACGATATATACTATTACGTACTAACGTATAACATTATATACTATTACTTAATAACGTATAACGTTATGCAGTATTACCTTATAACGTATAACGTTATATACTATTATGTTGTTACGTATAACGTTATATACTATTGCGTACTAACGTATAACGTTATGTACTATTACGTAATAACGTATAATGTTATATAGTATTACCATATGACGTATAACGTTATGTAGTATTACCTTATGACGTATAACGTTATGTAGTAATACCTTGTTACGTGTAACGTTGTATACTATTACGTACTAACGAATAACTTTATATACTATTACGTACTAACGTATACCGTTATGTACTATTACGTAATAACGTATAACGATATATACTATTACGTACTAACGTATAACGTTATATACTATTACGTATTAATGTACAACGTTATATAGTGTCACCTTATGAGGTATAACGTTATATACTATTTCGATATAACGTAACACGTTATGTACTATTACGAACTAACGTATAACGTTAAATACTATTACGTACTAACGTATAACGTTATATAGTATTACCATATGACGTATAACGTTTTGTAGTATTACCTTATGACGTATAACATTATGTAGTGATACCTTGTTACGCATAACGTCATGTAGTATTACCTTGTTACGTATAACGTTATATACTATTACGTAATAACGTATAACGTTACATAGTATAACGTACTAACGTATAGCGATATATACTATTACGTACTAACGTATAACGTTATATACTATTACGTATTAATGCATAACGTTATATAGTGTTACCTTATGAGGTATAACGTTATATACGATTACGTATTAATGTATAACGTTATATAGTATTACATGATGACGTATAACGTTATATACTATTACGTACTAACGATTAACTTTGTATACTATTACGTTATAACTTATAACGTTTTATAGTATTACGTACTAACGTATAACGATATATACTATTACGTATTAATGTGTAACTTTATATAGCATTACATTATGACGTATAACGTTATGTAGTATTGCCTTATAACGTATAACGTTATATAATATTACGTACTAACGTATAACGTTATATACTATTACGTATTAATGTATAACGTTATATAGTGTTACCTTATGAGGTATAACGATATATACTATTTCGCTATAGCGTAAAACGTTATGTACTATTACGTAATAACGTATAACGTTATGTACTATTACGTAATAACGTATAACGATATATACTATTACGTACTAACGTATAACGTTATATACTATTACGTATTAATGTACAACGTTATATAGTGTTACCTTATGAGGTATAACGTTATATACTATTTCGTTATAACGTAAAACGTTATGTACTATTACGTAATAACGTATAACGTTATATAGTATCACCTTATGCCGTATAATGTTATGTAGTATTACATTATGTCGTATACCGTTATATATTATTACGTACTAACGTATAACGTTATATACTATTACGTATTAATATTTAACGTTATGTAGTATTACCTTATAACGTATAACGTTATATACTATTACGTACTAACGAATAACTTTATATACTATTACGTTATAACGTATAACGTTATATAGTATTACGTACTAACGTATAGCGATATATACTATTACGTACTAACGTATAACGTTATATACTATTACGTACTAACGTATAACGTTATATACTATTGCGTAATAATGTATAACGGTATATACTATTGCTTAATAACGTATAACGTTATGTAGTATTACCTTATAATGTATAACGTTATATAGTATTACGTTGTAGCGTATAACGTTACGTACTATTACGTACTAACGTATAACGTTATATACTATTACGTTCTAACGATTAACTTTATTTAGTATTACGTACTAACGTATAACGTTATATAATATTACCTTATAACGTATAACGTTATATAGTATTACGTTATAGCGTATAACGTTATGTACTATTACGTACTAACGTATAACGTTATATACTATTACGTTCTAACGTTTAACTTTATTTAGTATTACGTACTAACGTATAACGTTATATAGTATTACCTTATAACGTATAACGTTATATACTATTACGTACTAACGAATAACGTTATATACAATTACGTTATATCGTAAAACGATATGTAGTATTACCGTATAACGTGTAACGTTATATACTATTATGTTATAACGTATAACGTTATATAATATTGCGTACTAACGTGTAACGTTACGTACTATTACTTAATAACGTATAACGATATATAGTATTACCATATGACGTATAACGTGATGTAGTATTACCTTATGACGTATAACGTTATGTAGTATTACGTTGTTACGTATAACGTTATGTAGTATTACCTTGTTACGTATAACGTTATATACTATTACGTATTAATGTTTAACGCTATGTAGTATTACCTTATAACGTATAACGTTATATACTATTTCGTACTAACGAATAACATTATATACTATTACTTAATAACGTATAACGTTATGCAGTATTACCTTATAACGTATAACGTTATATGCTATTACGTTATAACGTATCACGTTATATACTATTACGTACTAACGTATAACGTTATATACTATCACGTACTAACGTATAACGTTATATACTATTACGTACTAACGTATAACGTTATGTACTATTACGTAATAACGTATAACGATATATAATATTACGTACTAACGTATAACGTTATATACTATTACGTATTAATGTATAACGTTATATAGTGTTTCCTTATGAGGAATAACGTTATATACTATTTCGTTATAACGTAAAACGTTATGTACTATTACGTAATAACGTAAAACGTTATGTACTATTACGTACTAACGTATAACGTTATGTACTATTACGTAATAACGTATAACGTTATATACTATTACGTACTAACGAATAACTTTACATACTATTACGTACTAACGTATACCGTTATGTACTATTAAGTAATAACGTATAACGATATATACTATTACGTACTAACGTATAACATTATATACTATTACTTAATAACGTATAACGTTATGCAGTATTACCTTATAACGTATAACGTTATATACTATTATGTTGTTACGTATAACGTTATATACTATTGCGTACTAACGTATAACGTTATGTACTATTACGTAATAACGTATAATGTTATATAGTATTACCATATGACGTATAACGTTATGTAGTATTATCTTATGACGTATAACGTTATGTAGTAATACCTTGTTACGTGTAACGTTGTATACTATTACGTACTAACGAATAACTTTATATACTATTACGTACTAACGTATACCGTTATGTACTATTAAGTAATAACGTATAACGATATATACTATTACGTACTAACGTATACCGTTATGTACTATTACGTAATAACATATAACGATATATACTATTACGTACTAACGTATAACGTTATATACTATTACGTATTAATGTACAACGTTATATAGTGTTACCTTATGAGGTATAACGTTATATACTATTTCGATATAACGTAACACGTTATGTACTATTACGTACTAACGTATAACGTTATATACTATTACGTTCTAACGTATAACTTTATATAGTATTACGTACTAACGTATAACGTTATATAGTATTACCTTATCACGTATAACGTTATATACTATTACGTTATAACCCATAACGTAAAATACTATTACGTAAACTTGTATAACGTTAGATACTATTACTTAATAACGTATAACGTTATCTAGTATTACCTTATAACGTATATCGTTATATACTATTACGTTATAGCGTATAACGTTATGTACAATTACGTAATAACGTATAACGTTATGTACTATTACGTAATAACGTATAACGATATATACTATTACGTACTAACGTATAACGTTATGTACTATTACGTACTAACGTAAAACGTTATGTACTATTACGTAATAACATATAACGTTATATACTATTACGTACTAACGAATAACGTTATATACAATTACGTTATATCGTAAAACGATATGTTGTATTACCTTATAACGTATAACGTTATATACTATTATGTTGTAACGTATAACGTTATATACTATTGCGTACTAACGTATAACGTTATGTACTATTACGTAATAACGTATAATGTTATATAGTATTACCATATGACGTATAACGTTATGTAGTATTACCTTATGACGTATAACGTTATGTAGTAATACCTTGTTACGTGTAACGTTGTATACAATTACGTACTAACGAATAACGTTATATACTATTACGTATTAATGTACAACGTTATATAGTGTTACCTTATGAGGTATAACGTTATATACTATTTCGATATAACGTAAAACGTTATGTACTATTACGTAATAACGTATAACGTTATATAGTATTACCTTATGCCGCATAACGTTATGTAGTATTACATTATGTCGTATACCGTTATATATTATTACGTACTAACGTATAACGTTATATACTATTACGTATTAATGGTTAACGTTATGTAGTATTACCTTATAACGTATAACGTTATATACTATTACGTACTAACGAATAACTTTATATACTATTACGTTATAACGTATAACGTTATATAGTAAAACGTACTAACGTATAACGATATATACTATTACGTACTAACGTAAAACGTTATATACTATTACGTACTAACGTATAACGTTATATACTATTGCGTAATAATGTATAACGGTATATACTATTACTTAATAACGTATAACGTTATGTAGTATTAACTTATAACGTATAACGTTATATACTATTACGTTATAGCGTATAACGATATTTACTATTACGTACTATCGTATATCGTTATATACTATTACGTATTAATGTATAACGTTATATAGTGTTACCTTATGAGGTATGACGTTATATACTATTACGTTATAGCGTATAACGTTATATAGTATTACGTACTAACGTATAACGTTATATACTATTACGTTCTAACGTATAACTTTATATAGTATTACGTACTCACGTATAACGTTATATAGTATTACCTTATCACGTATAACGTTATATACTATTACGTTATAACGCATAACGTAAAATACTATTACGTAAACTTGTATAACGTTATATACTATTACTTAATAACGTATAACGTTATCTAGTATTACCTTATAACGTATAACGTTATATACTATTACGTTATAGCGTATAACGTTATTTACTATTACGTACTAACGTATATCGTTATATACTATTACGTATTAATGTATAACGTTATATAGTGTTACCTTATGAGGTATAACGTTATGTATTATTACCTTATAACGAATAGCGTTATATGCTATTACGTACTAACGTATAACGATATATACTATTACGAACTAACGTATAACGTTATATACTATTACGTGTTCATGTATAACGTTATGTAGTATTACATTATGACGTATAACGTTATGTAGTATTGCCTTGTAACGTATAACGTTATATAGTATTACGTACTAACGTATTACGTTATGTACTATTACGAACTAACGTATAACGTTAAATACTATTACGTACTAACGTATAACGTTATATAGTATTACCATATGACGTATAACGTTTTGTAGTATTACCTTATGACGTATAACATTATGTAGTAATACCTTGTTACGCATAACGTCATGTAGTATTACCTTGTTACGTATAACGTTATATACTATTACGTAATAACGTATAACGTTATATACTATTACGTTCTAACGTATAACTTTATATAGTATTACGTACTCACGTATAACGTTATATAGTATTACCTTATCACGTATAACGTTATATACTATTACGTTATAACGCATAACGTAAAATACTATTACGTAAACTTGTATAACGTTATATACTATTACTTAATAACGTATAACGTTATCTAGTATTACCTTATAACGTATAACGTTATATACTATTACGTTATAGCGTATAACGTTATTTACTATTACGTACTAACGTATATCGTTATATACTATTACGTATTAATGTATAACGTTATATAGTGTTACCTTATGAGGTATAACGTTATGTATTATTACCTTATAACGAATAGCGTTATATGCTATTACGTACTAACGTATAACGATATATACTATTACGAACTAACGTATAACGTTATATACTATTACGTGTTCATGTATAACGTTATGTAGTATTACATTATGACGTATAACGTTATGTAGTATTGCCTTGTAACGTATAACGTTATATAGTATTACGTACTAACGTATTACGTTATGTACTATTACGAACTAACGTATAACGTTAAATACTATTACGTACTAACGTATAACGTTATATAGTATTACCATATGACGTATAACGTTTTGTAGTATTACCGTATGACGTATAACATTATGTAGTAATACCTTGTTACGCATAACGTCATGTAGTATTACCTTGTTACGTATAACGTTATATACTATTACGTAATAACGTATAACGTTACATAGTATAACGTACTAACGTATAGCGATATATACTATTACGTACTAACGTATAACGTTATATACTATTACGTATTAACGTATAACGTTATGTACTATTACGTAATAACGTATAACTATATATACTATTACGTACTAACGTATAACGTTATGTACTATTACGTAATAACGTAAAACGTTATGTACTATTACGTACTAACGTATTACGTTATGTACTGTTACGTAATAACGTATAACGTTATATACTATTACGTACTAACGAATAACGTTATATACAATTACGTTATATCGTAAAACGGTATGTTGTATTACCTTATAACGTATAACGTTATATACTATTATGTTGTAACGTATAACGTTATATACTATTATGTTGTAACGTATAACGTTATATACTATTGCGTACTAACGTATAACGTTATGTACTATTACGTAATAACGTATAATGTTATATAGTATTACCATATGCCGTATAACGTTATGTAGTATTACCTTATGACGTATAACGTTATGTAGTAATACCTTGTTACGTGTAACGTTGTATACTATTACGTACTAACGAATAACGTTATATACTATTACGTATTAATGTACAACGTTATATAGTGTTACCTTATGAGGTATAACGTTATATACTATTTCGATATAACGTAAAACGTTATGTACTATTACGTGTTCATGTATAACGTTATGTAGTATTACATTATGACGTATAACGTTATGTAGTATTGCCTTGTAACGTATAACGTTATATAGTATTACGTACTAACGTATTACGTTATGTACTATTACGAACTAACGTATAACGTTAAATACTATTACGTACTAACGTATAACGTTATATAGTATTACCATATGACGTATAACGTTTTGTAGTATTACCTTATGACGTATAACATTATGTAGTAATACCTTGTTACGCATAACGTCATGTAGTATTACCTTGTTACGTATAACGTTATATACTATTACGTAATAACGTATAACGTTACATAGTATAACGTACTAACGTATAGCGATATATACTATTACGTACTAACGTATAACGTTACATACTATTACGTATTAATGCATAACGTTATATAGTGTTACCTTATTAGGTATAACGTTATATACGATTACGTATTAATGTATAACGTTATATAGTATTACATGATGACGTATAACGTTATATACTATTACGTACTAACGATTAACTTTGTATACTATTACGTTATAACTGGTAACGTTTTATAGTATTACGTACTAACGTATAACGATATATACTATTACGTATTAATGTGTAACTTTATATAGCATTACATTATGACGTATAACGTTATGTAGTATTGCCTTATAACGTATAACGTTATATACTATTACGTACTAACGTATAACGTTATATACAATTACGTTATATCGTAAAACGTTATGTAGTATTACCTTATAACGTATACCGTTATATACAATTACCTTATAACGTATAACGTTATATACTATTATGTTATAACGTATACCGTTCTATAATATTGCGTATTAACGATATAACGTTATGTACTATTACGTAATAACGTATAACTATATATACTATTACGTACTAACGTATAACGTTATGTACTATTACGTAATGACGTAAAACGTTATGTACTATTACGTACTAACGTATTACGTTATGTACTGTTACGTAATAACGTATAACGTTATATACTATTACGTACTAACGAATAACGTTATATACAATTACGTTATATCGTAAAACGATATGTAGTATTATCTTATAACGTATAACGTTATATACGATTATGTTATAACGTATAACGTTATATACTATTGCGTACTAACGTCTAACGTTACATACTATTACGTATTAATGTATAACGTTATATAGTGTTACCTTATGAGGAATAACGTTATATACTATTTCGTTATAACGTAAAACGTTATGTACTATTACGTAATAACATATAACGTTATGTACTATTACGTACTAACGAATAACGTTATATACAATTACGTTATATCGTAAAACGTTATGTAGTATTATCTTATAACGTATACCGTTATATACAATTACCTTATAACGTATATACTATTATGTTATAACGTATACCGTTCTATAATATTGCGTATTAACGTATAACGTTATGTACTATTACGTAATAACGTATAACTATATATACTATTACGTACTAACGTATAACGTTATGTACTATTACGTAATAACGTAAAACGTTATGTACTATTACGTACTAACGTATTACCTTATCTACTGTTACGTAATAACGTATAACGTTATATACTATTACGTACTAACGAATAACGTTATATACAATTACGTTATATCGTAAAACGATATGTTGTATTACCTTATAACGTATAACGTTATATACTATTATGTTGTTGTAACGTATAACGTTATATACTATTGCGTACTAACGTATAACGTTATGTACTATTACGTAATAACGTATAATGTTATATAGTATTACCATATGCCGTATAACGTTATGTAGTATTACCTTATGACGTATAACGTTATGTAGTAATACCTTGTTACGTGTAACGTTGTATACTATTACGTACTAACGAATAACGTTATATACTATTACGTATTAATGTACAACGTTATATAGCGTTACCTTATGAGGTATAACGTTATATACTATTTCGATATAACGTAAAACGTTATGTACTATTACGTAATAACGTATAACGTTATATAGTATTACCTTATGCCGCCTAACGTTATGTAGTATTACATTATGTCGTATACCGTTATATATTATTACGTACTAACGTATAACGTTATGTACTATTACATATTAATGTTTAACGTTATGTAGTATTACCTTATAACGTATAACGTTATATACTATTACGTACTAACGAATAACTTTATATACTATTACGTTATAACGTATCACGTTATATAGTATTACGTACTAACGTATAACGATATATACTATTACGAACTAACGTATAACGTTATATACTGTTACGTATTAATGTATAACGATATATACTATTACGTACTAACGTATAACGTTATATACTATTACGTATTAATGTTTAACGTTATATAGTGTTACTTTATGAGTTATAACGTTATATACTATTACGTTATAATGTAAAACGTTATGTACTATTACGTAATAACGTATAACGATATATACTATTACGTACTAACGTATAACGTTATGTACTATTACGTAATAACGTAAAACGTTATGTACTATTACGTACTAACGTATAACGTTATGTACTATTACGTAATAACGTATAACGTTATATAGTATTACCTTATGCCGCATAACGTTATGTAGTATTACATTATGTCGTATACCGGTATATATTATTACGTACTAACGAATAACGTTATATACTATTACGTATTAATGTTTTACGTTATGTAGTACTACCTTATAACGTATAACGTTATATACTATTACGTACTAACGAATAACTTTATATACTATTACGTTATAACGTATAACGTTATATAGTATTACGTACTAACGTATAACGATATATACTATTACGTACTAACGTATAACGTTACATAGTATAACGTACTAACGTATAGCGATATATACTATTACGTACTAACGTATAACGTTATATACTATTACGTATTAATGCATAACGTTATATAGTGTTACCTTATGAGGTATAACGTTATATACGATTACGTATTAATGTATAACGTTATATAGTATTACATGATGACGTATAACGTTATATACTATTACATACTAACGATTAACTTTGTATACTATTACGTTATAGCTTATAACGTTTTATAGTATTACGTACTAACGTATAACGATATATACTATTACGTATTAATGTGTAACTTTATATAGCATTACATTATGACGTGTAACGTTATGTAGTATTGCCTTATAACGTATAACGTTATATACTGTTACGTACTAACGTATAACGTTATATACAATTACGTTATATCGTAAAACGTTATGTAGTGTTACCTTATAACGTATAACGTTATATACAATTACCTTATAACGTATAACGTTATATACTATTATGTTATAACGTATACCGTTCTATAATATTGCGTATTAACGTATAACGTTATGTACTATTACGTAATAACGTATAACGTTATATAGTATTACCATATGACGTATAACGTTTTGTAGTATTACCTTATGACGTATAACGTTATGTAGTAATACCTTGTTACGCATAACGTCATGTAGTATTACCTTGTTACGTATAACGTTATATACTATTACGTACTAACGTATAACGTTATGTAGTATTACGTAATAACGTACAACGACATATACTATTACGTTCTAACGTATAACGTTATATACTATAACGTATTAATGTATAACTTTATATAGTGTTACCTTATGATGTATAACGTTATATATTATTACGTTATAACGTAAAACGTTATGTACTATTACGTAATAACGTTATATACTATTACGAATTAATGTATAACGTTATATAGTATTACATTATGACGTATAACGTTATGTAGTTTCGCCTTATAACGTCTAACGTTATATAGTATTACGTACTAACGTATTACGTTATGTACTATTACGAACTAACGTATAACGTTAAATACTATTACGTACTAACGTATAACGTTATATACATTTACGTTATATCGTAAAACGTTATGTAGTATTACCTTATAACGTATAACGTTATATACTATTATGTTATAACGTATACCGTTCTATAATATTTCGTATTAACGTATAACGTTATGTACTATTACGTAATAACGTATAACGTTATATAGTATTACCATATGACGTATAACGTTTTGTAGTATTACCTTATGACGTATAACGTTATGTAGTAATACCTTGTTACGTATAACGTTATATACTATTACGTAATAACGTATAACGTTGCATAGTATAACGTACCAACGTATAACGATATATACTATTACGTACTAACGTATAACGTTATATACTATTACGTACTAACGTATAACGTTATATACTATTACGTATTAATGTTTAACGTTATGTAGTATTACCTTATAACGTATAACGTTATATACTATTACGTACTAACGAATAACTTTATATACTATTACGTTATAACGTATAACGTTATATAGTATTACGTACTAACGTATAACGATATATGCTATTACGTACTAACGTATAACGTTATATACTATTGCGTAATAATGTATAACGGTATATACTATTACTTAATAACGTATAACGTTATATAGTATTACCTTATAACGTATAATGTTATATGCTATTACGTACTAACGTATAACGATATATACTATTACGAACTAACGTATAACGTTATATACTGTTACGTATTAATGTATAACGATATATACTATTACGTACTAACGTATAACGTTATATACTATTACGTATTAATGTATAACGTTATATGGTGTTACTTTATGAGTTATAACGTTATATACTATTACGTTATAATGTAAAACGTTATGTACTATTCCGTAATAACGTATAACGATATATACTATTACGTACTAACGTATAACGTTATGTACTATTACGTAATAACGTAAAACGTTATGTACTATTACGTACTAACGTATAACGTTATGTACTATTACGTAATAACGTATAACGATATATACTATTACCTACTAACGTATAACGTTATATACTATTACGTATTAATGTATAACGTTATATAGTGTTACCTTATGAGGTATAACGTTATATACTATTTCGTTATAACGTAAAACGTTATGTAGTATTACGTAATAACGTACAACGATATATACTATTACGTTCTAACGTATAACGTTATATACTATTACGTATTAATGTATAACTTTATATAGTGTTATCTTATGATGTATAACGTTATATATTATTACGTTATAACGTAAAACGTTATGTACTATTACGTAATAACGCTATACACTATTACGAATTAATGTATAACGTTATATAGTATTACATTATGACGTATAACGTTATGTAGTATTGCCTTATAACGTCTAACGTTATATAGTATTACGTACTAACGTATTACGTTATGTACTATAACGAACTAACGTATAACGTTAAATACTATTACGTACTAACGTATAACGTTATATACATTTACGTTATATCGTAAAACGTTATGTAGTATTACCTTATAACGTATAACGTTATATACTATTATGTTATAACGTATACCGTTCTATAATATTTCGTATTAACATATACCGTTATGTACTATTACGTAATAACGTATAACGTTATATAGTATTACCATATGACGTATAACGTTTTGTAGTATTACCTTATGACGTATAACGTTATGTAGTAATACCTTGTTACGTATAACGTTATAGACTATTACGTAATAACGTATAACGTTGCATAGTATAACGTACCAACGTATAACGATATATACTATTACGTACTAACGTATAACGTTATATACTATTACGTACTAACGTATAACGTTATATACTATTACGTATTAATGTTTAACGTTATGTAGTATTACCTTATAACGTATAACGTTATATACTATTACGTACTAACGAATAACTTTATATACTATTACGTTATAACGTATAACGTTATATAGTATTACGTACTAACGTATAACGATATATGCTATTACGTACTAACGTATAACGTTATATACTATTGCGTAATAATGTATAACGGTATATACTATTACTTAATAAAGTATAACGTTATATAGTATTACCTTATAACGTATAATGTTATATGCTATTACGTACTAACGTATAACGATATATACTATTACGAACTAACGTATAACGTTATATACTGTTACGTATTAATGTATAACGATATATACTATTACGTACTAACGTATAACGTTATATACTATTACGTATTAATGTATAACGTTATATGGTGTTACTTTATGAGTTATAACGTTATATACTACTACGTTATAATGTAAAACGTTATGTACTATTCCGTAATAACGTATAACGATATATACTATTACGTACTAACGTATTACGTTATGTACTATAACGAACTAACGTATAACGTTAAATACTATTACGTACTAACGTATAACGTTATATACATTTACGTTATATCGTAAAACGTTATGTAGTATTACCTTATAACGTATAACGTTATATACTATTATGTTATAACGTATACCGTTCTATAATATTTCGTATTAACATATACCGTTATGTACTATTACGTAATAACGTATAACGTTATATAGTATTACCATATGACGTATAACGTTTTGTAGTATTACCTTATGACGTATAACGTTATGTAGTAATACCTTGTTACGCATAACGTCATGTAGTATTACCTTGTTACGTATAACGTTATATACTATTACGTACTAACGTATAACGTTATGTAGTATTACGTAATAACGTACAACGACATATACTATTACGTTCTAACGTGTAACGTTATATACTATTACGTATTAATGTATAACTTTATATAGTGTTACCTTGTGATGTATAACGTTATACATTATTACGTTATAACGTAAAACGTTATGTACTATTACGTAATAACGTATAACGTTATATAGTATTACCATATGACGTATAACGTTTTGTAGTATTACCTTATGACGTATAACGTTATGTAGTAATACCTTGTTACGTGTAACGTTGTATACTATTACGTACTAACGAATAACGTTATATACTATTACGTATTAATGTACAACGTTATATAGTGTTACCTTATGAGGTATAACGTTATATACTATTTCGATATAACGTAAAACGTTATGTACTATTACGTGTTCATGTATAACGTTATGTAGTATTACATTATGACGTATAACGTTATGTAGTATTGCCTTGTAACGTATAACGTTATATAGTATTACGTACTAACGTATTACGTTATGTACTATTACGAACTAACGTATAACGTTAAATACTATTACGTACTAACGTATAACGTTATATAGTATTACGTATTAATGCATAACGTTATATAGTGTTACCTTATGAGGTATAACGTTATATACGATTACGTATTAATGTATAACGTTATATAGTATTACATGATGACGTATAACGTTATATACTATTACGTACTAACGATTAACTTTGTATACTATTACGTTATAACTGGTAACGTTTTATAGTATTACGTACTAACGTATAACGATATATACTATTACGTATTAATGTGTAACTTTATATAGCATTACATTATGACGTATAACGTTATGTAGTATTGCCTTATAACGTATAACGTTATATACTATTACGTACTAACGTATAACGTTATATACAATTACGTTATATCGTAAAACGTTATGTACTATTACCTTATAACGTATACCGTTATATACAATTACCTTATAACGTATAACGTTATATACTATTATGTTATAACGTATACCGTTCTATAATATTGCGTATTAACGATATAACGTTATGTACTATTACGTAATAACGTATAACTATATATACTATTACGTACTAACGTATAACGTTATGTACTATTACGTAATGACGTAAAACGTTATGTACTATTACGTACTAACGTATTACGTTATGTACTGTTACGTAATAACGTATAACGTTATATACTATTACGTACTAACGAATAACGTTATATACAATTACGTTATATCCTAAAACGATATGTAGTATTATCTTATAACGTATAACGTTATATACGATTATGTTATAACGTATAACGTTATATACTATTGCGTACTAACGTCTAACGTTACATACTATTACGTATTAATGTATAACGTTATATAGTGTTACCTTATGAGGAATAACGTTATATACTATTTCGTTATAACGTAAAACGTTATGTACTATTACGTAATAACATATAACGTTATGTACTATTACGTACTAACGAATAACGTTATATACAATTACGTTATATCGTAAAACGTTATGTAGTATTATCTTATAACGTATACCGTTATATACAATTACCTTATAACGTATAACTTTATATACTATTATGTTATAACGTATACCGTTCTATAATATTGCGTATTAACGTATAACGTTATGTACTATTACGTAATAACGTATAACTATATATACTATTACGTACTAACGTATAACGTTATGTACTATTACGTAATAACGTATAACGTTATATACTATTACGTACTAACGAATAACGTTATATACAATTACGTTATATCGTAAAACGATATGTTGTATTACCTTATAGCGTATAACGTTATATACTATTATGTTGTTGTAACGTATAACGTTATATACTATTGCGTACTAACGTATAACGTTATGTACTATTACGTAATAACGTATAATGTTATATAGTATTACCATATGCCGTATAACGTTATGTAGTATTACCTTATGACGTATAACGTTATGTAGTAATACCTTGTTACGTGTAACGTTGTATACTATTACGTACTAACGAATAACGTTATATACTATTACGTATTAATGTACAACGTTATATAGCGTTACCTTATGAGATATAACGTTATATACTATTTCGATATAACGTAAAACGTTATGTACTATTACGTAATAACGTATAACGTTATATAGTATTACCTTATGCCGCATAACGTTATGTAGTATTACATTATGTCGTATACCGTTATATATTATTACGTACTAACGTATAACGTTATATACTATTACGTATTAATGTTTAACGTTATGTAGTATTACCTTATAACGTATAACGTTATATACTATTACGTACTAACGAATAACTTTATATACTATTACGTTATAACGTATAACGTTATATAGTATTACGTACTAACGTATAACGATATATACTATTACGAACTAACGTATAACGTTATATACTGTTACGTATTAATGTATAACGATATATACTATTACGTACTAACGTATAACGTTATATACTATTACGTATTAATGTATAACGTTATATAGTGTTACTTTATGAGTTATAACGTTATATACTCTTACGTTATAATGTAAAACGTTATGTACTATTACGTAATAACGTATAACGATATATACTATTACGTACTAACGTATAACGTTATGTACTATTACGTAATAACGTAAAACGTTATGTACTATTACGTACTAACGTATAACGTTATGTACTATTACGTAATAACGTATAACGTTATATAGTATTACCTTATGCCGCATAACGTTATGTAGTATTACATTATGTCGTATACCGGTATATATTATTACGTACTAACGAATAACGTTATATACTATTACGTATTAATGTTTTACGTTATGTAGTACTACCTTATAACGTATAACGTTATATACTATTACGTACTAACGAATAACTTTATATACTATTACGTTATAACGTATAACGTTATATAGTATTACGTACTAACGTATAACGATATATACTATTACGTACTAACGTATAACGTTACATAGTATAACGTACTAACGTATAGCGATATATACTATTACGTACTAACGTATAACGTTATATACTATTACGTATTAATGCATAACGTTATATAGTGTTTCCTTATGAGGTATAACGTTATATACGGTTACGTATTAATGTATAACGTTATATAGTATTACATGATGACGTATAACGTTATATACTATTACGTACTAACGATTAACTTTGTATACTATTACGTTATAGCTTATAACGTTTTATAGTATTACGTACTAACGTATAACGATATATACTATTACGTATTAATGTGTAACTTTATATAGCATTACATTATGACGTGTAACGTTATGTAGTATTGCCTTATAACGTATAACGTTATATACTATTACGTACTAACGTATAACGTTATATACAATTACGTTATATCGTAAAACGTTATGTAGTATTACCTTATAACGTATAACGTTATATACAATTACCTTATAACGTATAACGTTATATACTATTATGTTATAACGTATACCGTTCTATAATATTGCGTATTAACGTATAACGTTATGTACTATTACGTAATAACGTATAACGTTATATAGTATTACCATATGACGTATAACGTTTTGTAGTATTACCTTATGACGTATAACGTTATGTAGTAATACCTTGTTACGCATAACGTCATGTAGTATTACCTTGTTACGTATAACGTTATATACTATTACGTACTAACGTATAACGTTATGTAGTATTACCTAATAACGTACAACGACATATACTACTACGTTCTAACGTATAACATTATATACTATTACGTATTAATGTATAACTTTATATAGTGTTACCTTATGATGTATAACGTTATATATTATTACGTTATAACGTAAAACGTTAGGTACTATTACGTAATAACGTTATATACTATTACGAATTAATGTATAACGTTATGTAGTTTTGCCTTCTAACGTCTAACGTTATATAGTATTACGTACTAACGTATTACGTTATGTAC
The DNA here is from genome assembly GCA_963971185.1 of Bombus muscorum. Taxonomy (NCBI): domain Eukaryota; kingdom Metazoa; phylum Arthropoda; class Insecta; order Hymenoptera; family Apidae; genus Bombus; species Bombus muscorum. Next base: position 3,363,737 of record OZ020141.1, read on the forward strand.
TATTACGAACTAACGTATAACGTTAAATACTATTACGTACTAACGTATAACGTTATATACAATTACGTTATATCGTAAAACGTTATGTAGTATTACCTTATAACGTATAACGTTATATACAATTACCTTATAACGTATAACGTTATATACTATTATGTTATAACGTATACCGTTCTATAATATTGCGTATTAACGTATAACGTTATGTACTATTACGTAATAACGTATAACGTTATATAGTATTACCATATGACGTATAACGTTTTGTAGTATTACCTTATGACGTATAACGTTATGTAGTAATACCTTGTTACGCATAACGTCATGTAGTATTACCTTATTACGTATAACGTTATATACTATTACGTACTAACGTATAACGTTATGTAGTATTACGTAATAACGTACAACGACATATACTATTACGTTCTAACGTATAACGTTATATACTATTACGTATTAATGTATAACTTTATATAGTGTTACCTTATGATGTATAACGTTATATATTATTACGTTATAACGTAAAACGTTATGTACTATTACGTAATAACGTTATATACTATTACGAATTAATGTATAACGTTATATAGTATTACATTATGACGTATAACGTTATGTAGTTTTGCCTTATAACGTCTAACGTTATATAGTATTACGTACTAACGTATTACGTTATGTACTATTACGAACTAACGTATAACGTTAAATACTATTACGTACTAACGTATAACGTTATATACATTTACGTTATATCGTAAAACGTTATGTAGTATTACCTTATAACGTATAACGTTATATACTATTATGCTATAACGTATACCGTTCTATAATATTTCGTATTAACGTATAACGTTATGTACTATTACGTAATAACGTATAACGTTATATAGTATTACCATATGACGTATAACGTTTTGTAGTATTACCTTATGACGTATAACGTTATGTAGTAATACCTTGTTACGTATAACGTTATATACTATTACGTAATAACGTATAACGTTGCATAGTATAACGTACCAACGTATAACGATATATACTATTACGTACTAACGTATAACGTTATATACTATTACGTACTAACGTATAACGTTATATACTATTACGTATTAATGTTTAACGTTATGTAGTATTACCTTATAACGTATAACGTTATATACTATTACGTACTAACGAATAACTTTATATACTATTACGTTATAACGTATAACGTTATATAGTATTACGTACTAACGTATAACGATATATGCTATTACGTACTAACGTATAACGTTATATACTATTGCGTAATAATGTATAACGGTATATACTATTACTTAATAACGTATAACGTTATATAGTATTACCTTATAACGTATAATGTTATATGCTATTACGTACTAACGTATAACGATATATACTATTACGAACTAACGTATAACGTTATATACTGTTACGTATTAATGTATAACGATATATACTATTACGTACTAACGTATAACGTTATATACTATTACGTATTAATGTATAACGTTATATGGTGTTACTTTATGAGTTATAACGTTATATACTATTACGTTATAATGTAAAACGTTATGTACTATTCCGTAATAACGTATAACGATATATACTATTACGTACTAACGTATAACGTTATGTACTATTACGTAATAACGTAAAACGTTATGTACTATTACGTACTAACGTATAACGTTATGTACTATTACGTAATAACGTATAACGATATATACTATTACCTACTAACGTATAACGTTATATACTATTACGTATTAATGTATAACGTTATATAGTGTTACCTTATGAGGTATAACGTTATATACTATTTCGTTATAACGTAAAACGTTATGTAGTATTACGTAATAACGTACAACGATATATACTATTACGTTCTAACGTATAACGTTATATACTATTACGTATTAATGTATAACTTTATATAGTGTTATCTTATGATGTATAACGTTATATATTATTACGTTATAACGTAAAACGTTATGTACTATTACGTAATAACGCTATACACTATTACGAATTAATGTATAACGTTATATAGTATTACATTATGACGTATAACGTTATGTAGTATTGCCTTATAACGTCTAACGTTATATAGTATTACGTACTAACGTATTACGTTATGTACTATAACGAACTAACGTATAACGTTAAATACTATTACGTACTAACGTATAACGTTATATACATTTACGTTATATCGTAAAACGTTATGTAGTATTACCTTATAACGTATAACGTTATATACTATTATGTTATAACGTATACCGTTCTATAATATTTCGTATTAACATATACCGTTATGTACTATTACGTAATAACGTATAACGTTATATAGTATTACCATATGACGTATAACGTTTTGTAGTATTACCTTATGACGTATAACGTTATGTAGTAATACCTTGTTACGTATAACGTTATATACTATTACGTAATAACGTATAACGTTGCATAGTATAACGTACCAACGTATAACGATATATACTATTACGTACTAACGTATAACGTTATATACTATTACGTACTAACGTATAACGTTATATACTATTACGTATTAATGTTTAACGTTATGTAGTATTACCTTATAACGTATAACGTTATAGACTATTACAAACTAACGAATAACTTTATATACTATTACGTTATAACGTATAACGTTATATAGTATTACGTACTAACGTATAACGATATATGCTATTACGTACTAACGTATAACGTTATATACTATTGCGTAATAATGTATAACGGTATATACTATTACTTAATAACGTATAACGTTATATAGTATTACCTTATAACGTATAATGTTATATGCTATTACGTACTAACGTATAACGATATATACTATTACGAACTAACGTATAACGTTATATACTGTTACGTATTAATGTGTAACGATATATACTATTACGTACTAACGTATAACGTTATATACTATTACGTATTAATGTATAACGTTATATAGTGTTACTTTATGAGTTATAACGTTATATACTATTACGTTATAATGTAAAACGTTATGTACTATTACGTAATAACGTATAACGATATATACTATTACGTACTAACGTATAACGTTATGTACTATTACGTAATAACGTAAAACGTTATGTACTATTACGTACTAACGTATAACGTTATGTACTATTACGTAATAACGTATAACGATATATACTATTACCTACTAACGTATAACGTTATATACTATTACGTATTAATGTATAACGTTATATAGTGTTACCTTGTGAGGTATAACGTTATATACTATTTCGTTATAACGTAAAACGTTATGTACTATTACGTAATAACGTATAACGTTATATAGTATTACCTTATGCCGTATAACGTTTTGTAGTATTACTTTATGAAGTATAACGTTATGTATTATTACCTTATAACTTATTACGCTATAAGGTATTACGTACTAACGTATATCGATATAAACTATTACGAACTAACGTATTGCGTTGTAAACTATTACGTTTTAATGTTTAACGTTATATAGTATTACATTATGACGTATAACATTATGTAGTATTGCCTTATAACGTATAACGTTATATACTATTACGTATTAACGTTTAACGTTATATACTATTACGTATTAATGTATAACGTTATATAGTGTTACCTTATGAGGTATAACGCTTTATACTATTATGTTATAACGTATAACGTTATATACTATTGCGTACTAACGTATAACGTTATGTACTATTAGGTAATAACTTATAACGATATATACTATTACGTACTAACGTTTAACGATATATACTATTACGTATTAATGTATAACGTTATATAGTGTTACCTTATGAGGTATAACGTTTTATACTTTTACGTCATAACGTAAAACGTTATGTACTATTACGTAATAACGTATAACGTTATATAGTATTACTTTATTACGTATAATGGTATATACTTTTACGTTATAACGTATAACGTTATGTACTATTACTTAATAACGTATAACGTTATATACTATTTCGTACTAACGAATAACTTTATATACTATTACTTAATAAAGTATAACGTTATGCAAAATAACCTTATAACGTATAACGTTATATGCTCTTACGTTATAACGTATAACGTTATATACTATTACGTACTAACGTATAACGTTATGTACTAATACGCAATAACGTATAACGATATATACTATTACGTACCAACGTTTAACGTTATATACTATTACGTATTAATGTATAACGTTATATATTGTTACCGTATGAGGTATAACGTTATATACTATTACGTTATAACGTAAAACGTTATGTACTATTACGTAATAACGTATAACGTTATATAGTATTACCTTATGACGTATAACGTTATGTAGTATTACCTTATGAAATATAACGTTATGTATTATTACCATATAACGTATAACGTTATATGCTATTACGTACTAACGTATAACGATATATACTATTACGAACTAACGTATAACGTTATATACTATTACGTATAAATGTATAACGTTATATAGTATTACATGATAACGTATAACGATATCTAGTATTGCCTTGTAACGTATAACGTTATATACTATTACGTACTAACGAATAACGTTATATACAATTACGTTATATCGTAAAACGTTATGTAGTATTACCTTATAACGTATAACGTTATATACTATTATGTTATAAATTATAACGTTATATAGTATTGCGTACTACCGTAAAACGTTATGTAGTATTACCTTATGACGTATAACGTTATGTAGTATTACCTTGTTACGTATAAGGCTATATACTATTACGTTCTAACGTATAACTTTATATAGTATCACGTACTAACGTATAACGTTGTATACTATTACGTACTAACGTATAACGTTATGTACTATTGCGTAATAACGTATAGCGATGTATAATATTACGTACTAACGTATAACGTTATATACTATTACGTATTAATGTATAACGTTATATAGTGTTACCTTATGAGGTATAACGATATATACTATTTCGCTATAACGTAAAACGTTATGTACTATTACGTAATAACGTATAACGTTATGTACTATTACGTAATAACGTATAACGATATATACTATTACGTACTAACGTATAACGTTATATACCATTACGTATTAATGTACAACGTTATATAGTGTTACCTTATGAGGTATAACGTTATATAGTATTTCGTTATAACGTAAAACGTTATGTACTATTACGTAATAACGTATAACGTTATATAGTATTACTTTATTACGTATAATGGTATATACTTTTACGTTATAACGTATAACGTTATGTACTATTTCGTACTAACGAATAACATTATATACTATTACTTAATAACGTATAACGTTATGCAGTATTACCTTATAACGTATAACGTTATATGCTATTACGTTATAACGTATCACGTTATATACTATTACGTACTTACGTATAACGTTATATACTATAACGTACTAACGTATAACGTTATATACTATTACGTACTAACGTATAACGTTATGTACTATTACGTAATAACGTATAACGATATATAATATTACGTACTAACGTATAACGTTATATACTATTACGTATTAATGTATAACGTTATATAGTGTTACCTTATGAGGAATAACGTTATATACTATTTCGTTATAACGTAAAACGTTATGTACTATTACGTAATAACGTAAAACGTTATGTACTATTACGTACTAACGTATAACGTTATGTACTATTACGTAATAACGTATAACGTTATATACTATTACGTACTAACGAATAACTTTATATACTATTACGTACTAACGTATACCGTTATGTACTATTACGTAATAACGTATAACGATATATACTATTACGTACTAACGTATAACATTATATACTATTACTTAATAACGTATAACGTTATGCAGTATTACCTTATAACGTATAACGTTATATAGTATTACCTTATGCCGTATAACGTTTTGTAGTATTACTTTATGAAGTATAACGTTATGAATTATTACCTTATAACTTATTACGCTATATGGTATTACGTACTAACGTATAACGATATAAACTATTACGAACTAACGTATAGCGTTATATACTATTACGTATTAATGTTTAACGTTATATAGTATTACATTATGACGTATAACATTATGTAGTATTGCCTTATAACGTATAACGTTATAAACTATTACGTATTAATGTATAACGTTATACAGTATTACATTATGACGTATAACGTTATGTAGTATTGCCTTATAACTTATAACGCTATATACTATTGCGTACTAACGTACTACGTTATGTACTATTACGTAATAACGTATAACGTTATATACTATTACGTACTAACGAATAACGTTATATACAATTACGTTATATCGTAAAACGATATGTTGTATTACCTTATAACGTATAACGTTATATACTATTATGTTGTAACGTATAACGTTATATACTATTGCGTACTAACGTATAACGTTATGTACTATTACGTAATAACGTATAATGTTATATAGTATTACCATATGACGTATAACGTTATGTAGTATTACCTTATGACGTATAACGTTATGTAGTAATACCTTGTTACGTGTAACGTTGTATACTATTACGTACTAACGAATAACTTTATATACTATTACGTACTAACGTATACCGTTATGTACTATTACGTAATAACGTATAACGATATATACTATTACGTACTAAAGTATAACGTTATATACTATTACGTAATAACGTAAAACGTTATGTACTATTACGTACTAACGTATTACGTTATGTACTGTTACGTAATAACGTATAACGTTATATACTATTACGTACTAACGAATAACGTTATATACAATTACGTTATATCGTAAAACGATATGTAGTATTACCTTATAACGTATAACGTTATATACGATTATGTTATAACGTATAACGTTATATACTATTGCGTACTAACGTCTAACGTTACATACTATTACGTATTAATGTATAACGTTATATAGTGTTACCTTATGAGGAATAACGTTATATACTATTTCGTTATAACGTAAAACGTTATGTACTATTACGTAATAACGTATAATGTTATATAGTATTACCATATGACGTATAACGTTATGTAGTATTACCTTATGACGTATAACGTTATGTAGTAATACCTTGTTACGTGTAACGTTGTATACTATTACGTACTAACGAATACCGTTATATACTATTACGTATTAATGTACAACGTTATATAGTGATACCTTATGAGGTATAACGTTATGTACTATTTCGATATAACGTAAAACGTTATGTACTATTACGTAATAACGTATAACGTTATATAGTATTACCTTATGCCGCATAACGTTATGTAGTATTACATTATGTCGTATACCGTTATATATTATTACGTACAAACGTATAACGTTATATACTATTACGTATTAATGTTTAACGTTATGTAGTATTACCTTATAACGTATAACGTTATATACTATTACGTACTAACGAATAACTTTATATACTATTACGTTATAACGTATAACGTTATATAGTATTACGTACTAACGTATAACGATATATACTATTACGTACTAACCTATAACGTTATATACTATTACGTACCAACGTATAACGTTATATAGTATTGCGTAATAATGTATAACGGAATATACTATTACTTAATAACGTATAACGTTATGTAGTATTACCTTATAATGTATGACGTTATATACTATTACGTTATAGCGTATAACGTTATATAGTATTACGTACTAACGTATAACGTTATATACTATTACGTTCTAACGTATAACTTTATATAGTATTACGTACTCACGTATAACGTTATATAGTATTACCTTATCGCGTATAACGTTATATACTATTACGTTATAACGCGTAACGTAAAATACTATTACGTAAACTTGTATAGCGTTATATACTATTATTTAATAACGTATAACGTTATCTAGTATTACCTTATAACGTATAACGTTATATACTATTGCGTTATAGCGTATAACGTTATTTACTATTACGTACTAACGTATATCGTTATATACTATTACGTATTAATGTATAACGTTATATAGTGTTACCTTATGAGGTATAACGTTATGTATTATTACCTTATAACGAATAGCGTTATATGCTATTACGTACTAACGTATAACGATATATACTATTACGAACTAACGTATAACGTTATATACTATTACGTGTTCATGTATAACGTTATGTAGTATTACATTATGACGTATAACGTTATGTAGTATTGCCTTGTAACGTATAACGTTATATAGTATTACGTACTAACGTATTACGTTATGTACTATTACGAACTAACGTATAACGTTAAATACTATTACGTACTAACGCATAACGTTATATAGTATTACCATATGACGTATAACGTTTTGTAGTATTACCTTATGACGAATAACATTATGTAGTAATACCTTCTTACGCATAACGTCATGTAGTATTACCTTGTTACGTATAACGATATATTCTATTACGTACTAACGTATAACGTTATGTACTATTACGTAATAACGTAAAACGTTATGTACTATTACGTACTGACGTATTACGTTATGTACTGTTACGTAATAACGTATAACGTTATATACTATTACGTACTAACGAATAACGTTATATACAATTACGTTATATCGTAAAACGATATGTAGTATTACCTTATAACGTATAACGTTATATACGATTATGTTATAACGTATAACGTTATATACTATTGCGTACTAACGTCTAACGTTACATACTATTACGTATTAATGTATAACGTTATATAGTGTTACCTTTTAGGTATAACGCCTTATACTATTAATTTATAACGTATAACGTTATATACTATTGCGTACTAACGTATAACGTTATGTACTATTAGGTAATAACGTATAACGATATATACTATTACGTACTAACGTTTAACGATATATACTATTACGTATTAATGTATAACGTTATATAGTGTTACCTTATGAGGTATATCGTTTTATACTTTTACGTCATAACGTAAAACGTTATGTACTATTACGTAATAACGTATAACGTTATATAGTATTACTTTATTACGTATAATGGTATATACTTTTACGTTATAACGTATAACGTTATGTACTATTACGTAATAACGTATAACGTTATATACTATTTCGTACTAACGAATAACTTTATATACTATTACTTAATAAAGTATAACGTAATGCAAAATTACCTTATAACGTATAACGTTATATGCTCTTACGTTATAACGTATAACGTTATATACTATTACGTACTAACGTATAACGTTATGTACTATTACGCAATAACGTATAACGATATATACTATTACGTACCAACGTTTAACGTTATATACTATTACTTATTAATGTATAACGTTATATATTGTTACCTTATGAGGTATAACGTTATATAATATTACGTTATAACGTAAAACGTTATGTACTATTACGTAATAACGTATAACGTTATATAGTATTACCTTATGACGTATAACGTTATGTAGTATTACCTTATGAAATATAACGTTATGTATTATTACCATATAACGTATAACGTTATATGCTATTACGTACTAACGTATAACGATATATACTATTACGAACTAACGTATAACGTTATATACTATTACGTATAAATGTATAACGTTATATAGTATTACATGATAACGTATAACGATATCTAGTATTGCCTTGTAACGTATAACGTTATATACTATTACGTACTAACGAATAACGTTATATACAATTACGTTATATCGTAAAACGTTATGTAGTATTACCTTATAACGTATAACGTTATATACTATTATGTTATAAATTATAACGTTATATAGTATTGCGTACTACCGTAAAACGTTATGTAGTATTACCTTATAACGTATAACGTTATATACTATTATGTTATAAAGTATAACGTTATATAGTATTGCGTACTATCGTATAACTTTATGTACTATTACGTAATAACGTATAACGTTATATAGTATTACCACATGACGTATAACGTTATGTAGTATTACCTTATGACGTATAACGTTATGTAGTATTACCTTGTTACGTATAAGGCTATATACTATTACGTTCTAACGTATAACTTTATATAATATCACGTACTAACGTATAACGGTGTATACTATTACGTACTAACGTATAACGTTATGTACTATTGCGTAATAACGTATAGCGATGTATAATATTACGTACTAACGTATAACGTTATATACTATTACGTATTAATGTGTAACGTTATATAGTGTTACCTTATGAGGTATAACGATATATACTATTTCGCTATAACGTAAAACGTTATGTACTATTACGTAATAACGTATAACGTTATGTACTATTACGTAATAACGTATAACGATATATACTATTACGTACTAACGTATAACGTTATATACTATTACGTATTAATGTACAACGTTATATAGTGTTACCTTATGAGGTATAACGTTATATAGTATTTCGTTATAACGTAAAACGTTATGTACTATTACGTAATAACGTATAACGTTATATAGTATTACCTTATGCCGTATAATGTTATGTAGTATTACATTATGTCGTATACCGTTATATATTATTACGTACTAACGTATAACGTTATATACTATTACGTATTAATGTTTAACGTTATGTAGTATTACCTTATAACGTATAACGTTATATACTATTACGTACTAACGAATAACTTTATATACTATTACGTTATAACGTATAACGTTATATAGTATTACGTACTAACGTATAGCGATATATACTATTACGTACTAACGTATAACGTTATATACTATTACGTACTAACGTATAACGTTATATACTATTGCGTAATAATGTATAACGGTATATACTATTGCTTAATAACGTATAACGTTATATACTATTACGTACTAACGTATAACGTTATATACTATTGCGTAATAATGTATAACGGTATATACTATTGCTTAATAACGTATAACGTTATGTAGTATTACCTTATAATGTATAACGTTATATAGTATTACGTTATAGCGTATAACGTTATGTACTATTACGTACTAACGTATAACGTTATATACTATTACGTTCTAGCGTTTAACTTTATTTAGTATTACGTACTAACGTATAACGTTATATAGTATTACCTTATAACGTATAACGTTATATACTATTACGTACTAACGAATAACGTTATATACAATTACGTTATATCGTAAAACGATATGTAGTATTACCTTATAACTCGTAACGTTATATACTATTATGTTATAACGTATAACGTTATATACTGTTGCGTACTAACGTGTAACGTTATGTACTATTACTTAATAACGTATAACGATATATAGTATTACCATATGACGTATAACGTTATGTAGTATTACGTTGTTACGTATAACGTTATGTAGTATTACCTTGTTACGTATAACGTTATATACTATTACGTATTAATGTTTAACGCTATGTAGTATTACCTTATAACGTATAACGTTATATACTATTTCGTACTAACGAATAACATTATATACTATTACTTAATAACGTATAACGTTATGCAGTATTACCTTATAACGTATAACGTTATATAGTATTACGTTATAGCGTATAACGTTATGTACTATTACGTACTAACGTATAACGTTATATACTATTACGTTCTAGCGTTTAACTTTATTTAGTATTACGTACTAACGTATAACGTTATATAGTATTACCTTATAACGTATAACGTTATATACTATTACGTACTAACGAATAACGTTATATACAATTACGTTATATCGTAAAACGATATGTAGTATTACCTTATAACTCGTAACGTTATATACTATTATGTTATAACGTATAACGTTATATACTGTTGCGTACTAACGTGTAACGTTATGTACTATTACTTAATAACGTATAACGATATATAGTATTACCATATGACGTATAACGTTATGTAGTATTACCTTATGACGTATAACGTTATGTAGTATTACGTTGTTACGTATAACGTTATGTAGTATTAACTTGTTACGTATAACGTTATATACTATTACGTATTAATGTTTAACGCTATGTAGTATTACCTTATAACGTATAACGTTATATACTATTTCGTACTAACGAATAACATTATATACTATTACTTAATAACGTATATCGTTATGCAGTATTACCTTATAACGTATAACGTTATATGCTATTACGTTATAACGTATCACGTTATATACTATTACGTACTTACGTATAACGTTATATACTATCACGTACTAACGTATAACGTTATATACTATTACGTACTAACGTATAACGTTATGTACTATTACGTAATAACGTATAACGATATATAATATTACGTACTAACGTATAACGTTATATACTATTACGTATTAATGTATAACGTTATATAGTGTTACCTTATGAGGAATAACGTTATATACTATTTCGTTATAACGTAAAACGTTATGTACTATTACGTAATAACGTAAAACGTTATGTACTATTACGTACTAACGTATAACGTTATGTACTATTACGTAATAACGTATAACGTTATATACTATTACGTACTAACGAATAACTTTATATACTATTACGTACTAACGTATACCGTTATGTACTATTACGTAATAACGTATAACGATATATACTATTACGTACTAACGTATAACATTATATACTATTACTTAATAACGTATAACGTTATGCAGTATTACCTTATAACGTATAACGTTATATAGTATTACCTTATGCCGTATAACGTTTTGTAGTATTACTTTATGAAGTATAACGTTATGAATTATTACCTTATAACTTATTACGCTATATGGTATTACGTACTAACGTATAACGATATAAACTATTACGAAATAACGTATAGCGTTATATACTATTACGTATTAATGTTTAACGTTATATAGTATTACATTATGACGTATAACATTATGTAGTATTGCCTTATAACGTATAACGTTATAAACTATTACGTATTAATGTATAACGTTATACAGTATTACATTATGACGTATAACGTTATGTAGTATTGCCTTATAACTTATAACGCTATATGCTATTGCGTACTAACGTACTACGTTATGTACTATTACGTAATAACGTATAACGTTATATACTATTACGTACTAACGAATAACGTTATATACAATTACGTTATATCGTAAAACGATATGTTGTATTACCTTATAACGTATAACGTTATATACTATTATGTTGTAACGTATAACGTTATATACTATTGCGTACTAACGTATAACGTTATGTACTATTACGTAATAACGTATAATGTTATATAGTATTACCATATGACGTATAACGTTATGTAGTATTACCTTATGACGTATAACGTTATGTAGTAATACCTTGTTACGTGTAACGTTGTATACTATTACGTACTAACGAATAACTTTATATACTATTACGTACTAACGTATACCGTTATGTACTATTACGTAATAACGTATAACGATATATACTATTACGTACTAACGTATAACGTTATATACTATTACGTTTTAATGTACAACGTTATATAGTGTTACCTTATGAGGTATAACGTTATATACTATTTCGATATAACGTAACACGTTATGTACTATTACGTACTAACGTATAACGTTATATACATTTACGTTCTAACGTATAACTTTATATAGTATTACGTACTAACGTATAACGTTATATAGTATTAAATTATCACGTATAACGTTATATACTATTACGTTATAACCCATAACGTAAAATACTATTACGTAAACTTGTATAACGTTATATACTATTACTTAATAACGTATAACGTTATCTAGTATTACCTTATAAGGTATAACGTTATATACTATTACGTTATAGCGTATAACGTTATGTACAATTACGTAATAACGTATAACGTTATGTACTATTACGTAATAACGTATAACGATATATACTATTACGTACTAACGTATAACGTTATGTACTATTACGTAATAACGTAAAACGTTATGTACTATTACGTACTAACGTATTACGTTATGTACTGTTACGTAATAACGTATAACGTTATATACTATTACGTACTAACGAATAACGTTATATACAATTACGTTATATCGTAAAACGATATGTAGTATTACCTTATAACGTATAACGTTATATACGATTATGTTATAACGTATAACGTTATATACTATTGCGTACTAACGTCTAACGTTACATACTATTACGTATTAATGTATAACGTTATATAGTGTTACCTTATGAGGAATAACGTTATATACTATTTCGTTATAACGTAAAACGTTATGTACTATTACGTAATAACGTATAACGTTATATAGTATTACCTTATGCCGCATAACGTTATGTAGTATTACATTATGTCGTATACCGTTATATATTATTACGTACTAACGTATAACGTTATATACTATTACGTACCAACGTATAACGTTATATAGTATTGCGTAATAATGTATAACGGTATATACTATTACTTAATAACGTATAACGTTATGTAGTATTACCTTATAATGTATGACGTTATATACTATTACGTTATAGCGTATAACGTTATATAGTATTACGTACTAACGTATAACGTTATATACTATTACGTTCTAACGTATAACTTTATATAGTATTACGTACTCACGTATAACGTTATATAGTATTACCTTATCACGTATAACGTTATATACTATTACGTTATAACGCATAACGTAAAATACTATTACGTAAACTTGTATAGCGTTATATACTATTATTTAATAACGTATAACGTTATCTAGTATTACCTTATAACGTATAACGTTATATACTATTGCGTTATAGCGTATAACGTTATTTACTATTACGTACTAACGTATATCGTTATATACTATTACGTATTAATGTATAACGTTATATAGTGTTACCTTGTGAGGTATAACGTTATGTATTATTACCTTATAACGAATAGCGTTATATGCTATTACGTACTAACGTATAACGATATATACTATTACGAACTAACGTATAACGTTATATACTATTACGTGTTCATGTATAACGTTATGTAGTATTACATTATGACGTATAACGTTATGTAGTATTGCCGTGTAACGTATAACGTTATATAGTATTACGTACTAACGTATTACGTTATGTACTATTACGAACTAACGTATAACGTTAAATACTATTACGTACTAACGTATAACGTTATATAGTATTACCATATGACGTATAACGTTTTGTAGTATTACCTTATGACGTATAACATTATGTAGTAATACCTTGTTACGCATAACGTCATGTAGTATTACCTTGTTACGTATAACGTTATATACTATTACGTAATAACGTATAACGTTACATAGTATAACGTACTAACGTATAACGTTATATACTATTACGTACTAACGAATAACTTTATATACTATTACGTACTAACGTATACCGTTATGTACTATTACGTAATAACGTATAACGATATATACTATTACGTACTAACGTATAACATTATATACTATTACTTAATAACGTATAACGTTATGCAGTATTACCTTATAACGTATAACGTTATATAGTATTACCTTATGCCGTATAACGTTTTGTAGTATTACTTTATGAAGTATAACGTTATGAATTATTACCTTATAACTTATTACGCTATATGGTATTACGTACTAACGTATAACGATATAAACTATTACGAAATAACGTATAGCGTTATATACTATTACGTATTAATGTTTAACGTTATATAGTATTACATTATGACGTATAACATTATGTAGTATTGCCTTATAACGTATAACGTTATAAACTATTACGTATTAATGTATAACGTTATACAGTATTACATTATGACGTATAACGTTATGTAGTATTGCCTTATAACTTATAACGCTATATGCTATTGCGTACTAACGTACTACGTTATGTACTATTACGTAATAACGTATAACGTTATATACTATTACGTACTAACGAATAACGTTATATACAATTACGTTATATCGTAAAACGATATGTTGTATTACCTTATAACGTATAACGTTATATACTATTATGTTGTAACGTATAACGTTATATACTATTGCGTACTAACGTATAACGTTATGTACTATTACGTAATAACGTATAATGTTATATAGTATTACCATATGACGTATAACGTTATGTAGTATTACCTTATGACGTATAACGTTATGTAGTAATACCTTGTTACGTGTAACGTTGTATACTATTACGTACTAACGAATAACTTTATATACTATTACGTACTAACGTATACCGTTATGTACTATTACGTAATAACGTATAACGATATATACTATTACGTACTAACGTATAACGTTATATACTATTACGTTCTAATGTACAACGTTATATAGTGTTACCTTATGAGGTATAACGTTATATACTATTTCGATATAACGTAACACGTTATGTACTATTACGTACTAACGTATAACGTTATATACATTTACGTTCTAACGTATAACTTTATATAGTATTACGTACTAACGTATAACGTTATATAGTATTAAATTATCACGTATAACGTTATATACTATTACGTTATAACCCATAACGTAAAATACTATTACGTAAACTTGTATAACGTTATATACTATTACTTAATAACGTATAACGTTATCTAGTATTACCTTATAAGGTATAACGTTATATACTATTACGTTATAGCGTATAACGTTATGTACAATTACGTAATAACGTATAACGTTATGTACTATTACGTAATAACGTATAACGATATATACTATTACGTACTAACGTATAACGTTATGTACTATTACGTAATAACGTAAAACGTTATGTACTATTACGTACTAACGTATTACGTTATGTACTGTTACGTAATAACGTATAACGTTATATACTATTACGTACTAACGAATAACGTTATATACAATTACGTTATATCGTAAAACGATATGTAGTATTACCTTATAACGTATAACGTTATATACGATTATGTTATAACGTATAACGTTATATACTATTGCGTACTAACGTCTAACGTTACATACTATTACGTATTAATGTATAACGTTATATAGTGTTACCTTATGAGGAATAACGTTATATACTATTTCGTTATAACGTAAAACGTTATGTACTATTACGTAATAACGTATAACGTTATATAGTATTACCTTATGCCGCATAACGTTATGTAGTATTACATTATGTCGTATACCGTTATATATTATTACGTACTAACGTATAACGTTATATACTATTACGTACCAACGTATAACGTTATATAGTATTGCGTAATAATGTATAACGGTATATACTATTACTTAATAACGTATAACGTTATGTAGTATTACCTTATAATGTATGACGTTATATACTATTACGTTATAGCGTATAACGTTATATAGTATTACGTACTAACGTATAACGTTATATACTATTACGTTCTAACGTATAACTTTATATAGTATTACGTACTCACGTATAACGTTATATAGTATTACCTTATCACGTATAACGTTATATACTATTACGTTATAACGCATAACGTAAAATACTATTACGTAAACTTGTATAGCGTTATATACTATTATTTAATAACGTATAACGTTATCTAGTATTACCTTATAACGTATAACGTTATATACTATTGCGTTATAGCGTATAACGTTATTTACTATTACGTACTAACGTATATCGTTATATACTATTACGTATTAATGTATAACGTTATATAGTGTTACCTTGTGAGGTATAACGTTATGTATTATTACCTTATAACGAATAGCGTTATATGCTATTACGTACTAACGTATAACGATATATACTATTACGAACTAACGTATAACGTTATATACTATTACGTGTTCATGTATAACGTTATGTAGTATTACATTATGACGTATAACGTTATGTAGTATTGCCGTGTAACGTATAACGTTATATAGTATTACGTACTAACGTATTACGTTATGTACTATTACGAACTAACGTATAACGTTAAATACTATTACGTACTAACGTATAACGTTATATAGTATTACCATATGACGTATAACGTTTTGTAGTATTACCTTATGACGTATAACATTATGTAGTAATACCTTGTTACGCATAACGTCATGTAGTATTACCTTGTTACGTATAACGTTATATACTATTACGTAATAACGTATAACGTTACATAGTATAACGTACTAACGTATAACGTTATATACTATTACGTACTAACGAATAACTTTATATACTATTACGTACTAACGTATACCGTTATGTACTATTACGTAATAACGTATAACGATATATACTATTACGTACTAACGTATAACATTATATACTATTACTTAATAACGTATAACGTTATGCAGTATTACCTTATAACGTATAACGTTATATAGTATTACCTTATGCCGTATAACGTTTTGTAGTATTACTTTATGAAGTATAACGTTATGAATTATTACCTTATAACTTATTACGCTATATGGTATTACGTACTAACGTATAACGATATAAACTATTACGAAATAACGTATAGCGTTATATACTATTACGTATTAATGTTTAACGTTATATAGTATTACATTATGACGTATAACATTATGTAGTATTGCCTTATAACGTATAACGTTATAAACTATTACGTATTAATGTATAACGTTATACAGTATTACATTATGACGTATAACGTTATGTAGTATTGCCTTATAACTTATAACGCTATATGCTATTGCGTACTAACGTACTACGTTATGTACTATTACGTAATAACGTATAACGTTATATACTATTACGTACTAACGAATAACGTTATATACAATTACGTTATATCGTAAAACGATATGTTGTATTACCTTATAACGAATAGCGTTATATGCTATTACGTACTAACGTATAACGATATATACTATTACGAACTAACGTATAACGTTATATACTATTACGTGTTCATGTATAACGTTATGTAGTATTACATTATGACGTATAACGTTATGTAGTATTGCCTTGTAACGTATAACGTTATATAGTATTACGTACTAACGTATTACGTTATGTACTATTACGAACTAACGTATAACGTTAAATACTATTACGTACTAACGCATAACGTTATATAGTATTACCATATGACGTATAACGTTTTGTAGTATTACCTTATGACGAATAACATTATGTAGTAATACCTTCTTACGCATAACGTCATGTAGTATTACCTTGTTACGTATAACGATATATTCTATTACGTACTAACGTATAACGTTATGTACTATTACGTAATAACGTAAAACGTTATGTACTATTACGTACTAACGTATTACGTTATGTACTGTTACGTAATAACGTATAACGTTATATACTATTACGTACTAACGAATAACGTTATATACAATTACGTTATATCGTAAAACGATATGTAGTATTACCTTATAACGTATAACGTTATATACGATTATGTTATAACGTATAACGTTATATACTATTGCGTACTAACGTCTAACGTTACATACTATTACGTATTAATGTATAACGTTATATAGTGTTACCTTTTAGGTATAACGCCTTATACTATTAATTTATAACGTATAACGTTATATACTATTGCGTACTAACGTATAACGTTATGTACTATTAGGTAATAACGTATAACGATATATACTATTACGTACTAACGTTTAACGATATATACTATTACGTATTAATGTATAACGTTATATAGTGTTACCTTATGAGGTATATCGTTTTATACTTTTACGTCATAACGTAAAACGTTATGTACTATTACGTAATAACGTATAACGTTATATAGTATTACTTTATTACGTATAATGGTATATACTTTTACGTTATAACGTATAACGTTATGTACTATTACGTAATAACGTATAACGTTATATACTATTTCGTACTAACGAATAACTTTATATACTATTACTTAATAAAGTATAACGTAATGCAAAATTACCTTATAACGTATAACGTTATATGCTCTTACGTTATAACGTATAACGTTATATACTATTACGTACTAACGTATAACGTTATGTACTATTACGCAATAACGTATAACGATATATACTATTACGTACCAACGTTTAACGTTATATACTATTACTTATTAATGTATAACGTTATATATTGTTACCTTATGAGGTATAACGTTATATAATATTACGTTATAACGTAAAACGTTATGTACTATTACGTAATAACGTATAACGTTATATAGTATTACCTTATGACGTATAACGTTATGTAGTATTACCTTATGAAATATAACGTTATGTATTATTACCATATAACGTATAACGTTATATGCTATTACGTACTAACGTATAACGATATATACTATTACGAACTAACGTATAACGTTATATACTATTACGTATAAATGTATAACGTTATATAGTATTACATGATAACGTATAACGATATCTAGTATTGCCTTGTAACGTATAACGTTATATACTATTACGTACTAACGAATAACGTTATATACAATTACGTTATATCGTAAAACGTTATGTAGTATTACCTTATAACGTATAACGTTATATACTATTATGTTATAAATTATAACGTTATATAGTATTGCGTACTACCGTAAAACGTTATGTAGTATTACCTTATAACGTATAACGTTATATACTATTATGTTATAAAGTATAACGTTATATAGTATTGCGTACTATCGTATAACTTTATGTACTATTACGTAATAACGTATAACGTTATATAGTATTACCACATGACGTATAACGTTATGTAGTATTACCTTATGACGTATAACGTTATGTAGTATTACCTTGTTACGTATAAGGCTATATACTATTACGTTCTAACGTATAACTTTATATAATATCACGTACTAACGTATAACGGTGTATACTATTACGTACTAACGTATAACGTTATGTACTATTGCGTAATAACGTATAGCGATGTATAATATTACGTACTAACGTATAACGTTATATACTATTACGTATTAATGTGTAACGTTATATAGTGTTACCTTATGAGGTATAACGATATATACTATTTCGCTATAACGTAAAACGTTATGTACTATTACGTAATAACGTATAACGTTATGTACTATTACGTAATAACGTATAACGATATATACTATTACGTACTAACGTATAACGTTATATACTATTACGTATTAATGTACAACGTTATATAGTGTTACCTTATGAGGTATAACGTTATATAGTATTTCGTTATAACGTAAAACGTTATGTACTATTACGTAATAACGTATAACGTTATATAGTATTACCTTATGCCGTATAATGTTATGTAGTATTACATTATGTCGTATACCGTTATATATTATTACGTACTAACGTATAACGTTATATACTATTACGTATTAATGTTTAACGTTATGTAGTATTACCTTATAACGTATAACGTTATATACTATTACGTACTAACGAATAACTTTATATACTATTACGTTATAACGTATAACGTTATATAGTATTACGTACTAACGTATAGCGATATATACTATTACGTACTAACGTATAACGTTATATACTATTACGTACTAACGTATAACGTTATATACTATTGCGTAATAATGTATAACGGTATATACTATTGCTTAATAACGTATAACGTTATATACTATTACGTACTAACGTATAACGTTATATACTATTGCGTAATAATGTATAACGGTATATACTATTGCTTAATAACGTATAACGTTATGTAGTATTACCTTATAATGTATAACGTTATATAGTATTACGTTATAGCGTATAACGTTATGTACTATTACGTACTAACGTATAACGTTATATACTATTACGTTCTAGCGTTTAACTTTATTTAGTATTACGTACTAACGTATAACGTTATATAGTATTACCTTATAACGTATAACGTTATATACTATTACGTACTAACGAATAACGTTATATACAATTACGTTATATCGTAAAACGATATGTAGTATTACCTTATAACTCGTAACGTTATATACTATTATGTTATAACGTATAACGTTATATACTGTTGCGTACTAACGTGTAACGTTATGTACTATTACTTAATAACGTATAACGATATATAGTATTACCATATGACGTATAACGTTATGTAGTATTACGTTGTTACGTATAACGTTATGTAGTATTACCTTGTTACGTATAACGTTATATACTATTACGTATTAATGTTTAACGCTATGTAGTATTACCTTATAACGTATAACGTTATATACTATTTCGTACTAACGAATAACATTATATACTATTACTTAATAACGTATAACGTTATGCAGTATTACCTTATAACGTATAACGTTATATAGTATTACGTTATAGCGTATAACGTTATGTACTATTACGTACTAACGTATAACGTTATATACTATTACGTTCTAGCGTTTAACTTTATTTAGTATTACGTACTAACGTATAACGTTATATAGTATTACCTTATAACGTATAACGTTATATACTATTACGTACTAACGAATAACGTTATATACAATTACGTTATATCGTAAAACGATATGTAGTATTACCTTATAACTCGTAACGTTATATACTATTATGTTATAACGTATAACGTTATATACTGTTGCGTACTAACGTGTAACGTTATGTACTATTACTTAATAACGTATAACGATATATAGTATTACCATATGACGTATAACGTTATGTAGTATTACCTTATGACGTATAACGTTATGTAGTATTACGTTGTTACGTATAACGTTATGTAGTATTAACTTGTTACGTATAACGTTATATACTATTACGTATTAATGTTTAACGCTATGTAGTATTACCTTATAACGTATAACGTTATATACTATTTCGTACTAACGAATAACATTATATACTATTACTTAATAACGTATATCGTTATGCAGTATTACCTTATAACGTATAACGTTATATGCTATTACGTTATAACGTATCACGTTATATACTATTACGTACTTACGTATAACGTTATATACTATCACGTACTAACGTATAACGTTATATACTATTACGTACTAACGTATAACGTTATGTACTATTACGTAATAACGTATAACGATATATAATATTACGTACTAACGTATAACGTTATATACTATTACGTATTAATGTATAACGTTATATAGTGTTACCTTATGAGGAATAACGTTATATACTATTTCGTTATAACGTAAAACGTTATGTACTATTACGTAATAACGTAAAACGTTATGTACTATTACGTACTAACGTATAACGTTATGTACTATTACGTAATAACGTATAACGTTATATACTATTACGTACTAACGAATAACTTTATATACTATTACGTACTAACGTATACCGTTATGTACTATTACGTAATAACGTATAACGATATATACTATTACGTACTAACGTATAACATTATATACTATTACTTAATAACGTATAACGTTATGCAGTATTACCTTATAACGTATAACGTTATATAGTATTACCTTATGCCGTATAACGTTTTGTAGTATTACTTTATGAAGTATAACGTTATGAATTATTACCTTATAACTTATTACGCTATATGGTATTACGTACTAACGTATAACGATATAAACTATTACGAAATAACGTATAGCGTTATATACTATTACGTATTAATGTTTAACGTTATATAGTATTACATTATGACGTATAACATTATGTAGTATTGCCTTATAACGTATAACGTTATAAACTATTACGTATTAATGTATAACGTTATACAGTATTACATTATGACGTATAACGTTATGTAGTATTGCCTTATAACTTATAACGCTATATGCTATTGCGTACTAACGTACTACGTTATGTACTATTACGTAATAACGTATAACGTTATATACTATTACGTACTAACGAATAACGTTATATACAATTACGTTATATCGTAAAACGATATGTTGTATTACCTTATAACGTATAACGTTATATACTATTATGTTGTAACGTATAACGTTATATACTATTGCGTACTAACGTATAACGTTATGTACTATTACGTAATAACGTATAATGTTATATAGTATTACCATATGACGTATAACGTTATGTAGTATTACCTTATGACGTATAACGTTATGTAGTAATACCTTGTTACGTGTAACGTTGTATACTATTACGTACTAACGAATAACTTTATATACTATTACGTACTAACGTATACCGTTATGTACTATTACGTAATAACGTATAACGATATATACTATTACGTACTAACGTATAACGTTATATACTATTACGTTTTAATGTACAACGTTATATAGTGTTACCTTATGAGGTATAACGTTATATACTATTTCGATATAACGTAACACGTTATGTACTATTACGTACTAACGTATAACGTTATATACATTTACGTTCTAACGTATAACTTTATATAGTATTACGTACTAACGTATAACGTTATATAGTATTAAATTATCACGTATAACGTTATATACTATTACGTTATAACCCATAACGTAAAATACTATTACGTAAACTTGTATAACGTTATATACTATTACTTAATAACGTATAACGTTATCTAGTATTACCTTATAAGGTATAACGTTATATACTATTACGTTATAGCGTATAACGTTATGTACAATTACGTAATAACGTATAACGTTATGTACTATTACGTAATAACGTATAACGATATATACTATTACGTACTAACGTATAACGTTATGTACTATTACGTAATAACGTAAAACGTTATGTACTATTACGTACTAACGTATTACGTTATGTACTGTTACGTAATAACGTATAACGTTATATACTATTACGTACTAACGAATAACGTTATATACAATTACGTTATATCGTAAAACGATATGTAGTATTACCTTATAACGTATAACGTTATATACGATTATGTTATAACGTATAACGTTATATACTATTGCGTACTAACGTCTAACGTTACATACTATTACGTATTAATGTATAACGTTATATAGTGTTACCTTATGAGGAATAACGTTATATACTATTTCGTTATAACGTAAAACGTTATGTACTATTACGTAATAACGTATAACGTTATATAGTATTACCTTATGCCGCATAACGTTATGTAGTATTACATTATGTCGTATACCGTTATATATTATTACGTACTAACGTATAACGTTATATACTATTACGTACCAACGTATAACGTTATATAGTATTGCGTAATAATGTATAACGGTATATACTATTACTTAATAACGTATAACGTTATGTAGTATTACCTTATAATGTATGACGTTATATACTATTACGTTATAGCGTATAACGTTATATAGTATTACGTACTAACGTATAACGTTATATACTATTACGTTCTAACGTATAACTTTATATAGTATTACGTACTCACGTATAACGTTATATAGTATTACCTTATCACGTATAACGTTATATACTATTACGTTATAACGCATAACGTAAAATACTATTACGTAAACTTGTATAGCGTTATATACTATTATTTAATAACGTATAACGTTATCTAGTATTACCTTATAACGTATAACGTTATATACTATTGCGTTATAGCGTATAACGTTATTTACTATTACGTACTAACGTATATCGTTATATACTATTACGTATTAATGTATAACGTTATATAGTGTTACCTTGTGAGGTATAACGTTATGTATTATTACCTTATAACGAATAGCGTTATATGCTATTACGTACTAACGTATAACGATATATACTATTACGAACTAACGTATAACGTTATATACTATTACGTGTTCATGTATAACGTTATGTAGTATTACATTATGACGTATAACGTTATGTAGTATTGCCGTGTAACGTATAACGTTATATAGTATTACGTACTAACGTATTACGTTATGTACTATTACGAACTAACGTATAACGTTAAATACTATTACGTACTAACGTATAACGTTATATAGTATTACCATATGACGTATAACGTTTTGTAGTATTACCTTATGACGTATAACATTATGTAGTAATACCTTGTTACGCATAACGTCATGTAGTATTACCTTGTTACGTATAACGTTATATACTATTACGTAATAACGTATAACGTTACATAGTATAACGTACTAACGTATAACGTTATATACTATTACGTACTAACGAATAACTTTATATACTATTACGTACTAACGTATACCGTTATGTACTATTACGTAATAACGTATAACGATATATACTATTACGTACTAACGTATAACATTATATACTATTACTTAATAACGTATAACGTTATGCAGTATTACCTTATAACGTATAACGTTATATAGTATTACCTTATGCCGTATAACGTTTTGTAGTATTACTTTATGAAGTATAACGTTATGAATTATTACCTTATAACTTATTTCGCTATATGGTATTACGTACTAACGTATAACGATATAAACTATTACGAAATAACGTATAGCGTTATATACTATTACGTATTAATGTTTAACGTTATATAGTATTACATTATGACGTATAACATTATGTAGTATTGCCTTATAACGTATAACGTTATAAACTATTACGTATTAATGTATAACGTTATACAGTATTACATTATGACGTATAACGTTATGTAGTATTGCCTTATAACTTATAACGCTATATGCTATTGCGTACTAACGTACTACGTTATGTACTATTACGTAATAACGTATAACGTTATATACTATTACGTACTAACGAATAACGTTATATACAATTACGTTATATCGTAAAACGATATGTTGTATTACCTTATAACGTATAACGTTATATACTATTATGTTGTAACGTATAACGTTATATACTATTGCGTACTAACGTATAACGTTATGTACTATTACGTAATAACGTATAATGTTATATAGTATTACCATATGACGTATAACGTTATGTAGTATTACCTTATGACGTATAACGTTATGTAGTAATACCTTGTTACGTGTAACGTTGTATACTATTACGTACTAACGAATAACTTTATATACTATTACGTACTAACGTATACCGTTATGTACTATTACGTAATAACGTATAACGATATATACTATTACGTACTAACGTATAACGTTATATACTATTACGTTTTAATGTACAACGTTATATAGTGTTACCTTATGAGGTATAACGTTATATACTATTTCGATATAACGTAACACGTTATGTACTATTACGTACTAACGTATAACGTTATATACATTTACGTTCTAACGTATAACTTTATATAGTATTACGTACTAACGTATAACGTTATATAGTATTAAATTATCACGTATAACGTTATATACTATTACGTTATAACCCATAACGTAAAATACTATTACGTAAACTTGTATAACGTTATATACTATTACTTAATAACGTATAACGTTATCTAGTATTACCTTATAAGGTATAACGTTATATACTATTACGTTATAGCGTATAACGTTATGTACAATTACGTAATAACGTATAACGTTATGTACTATTACGTAATAACGTATAACGATATATACTATTACGTACTAACGTATAACGTTATGTACTATTACGTAATAACGTAAAACGTTATGTACTATTACGTACTAACGTATTACGTTATGTACTGTTACGTAATAACGTATAACGTTATATACTATTACGTACTAACGAATAACGTTATATACAATTACGTTATATCGTAAAACGATATGTAGTATTACCTTATAACGTATAACGTTATATACGATTATGTTATAACGTATAACGTTATATACTATTGCGTACTAACGTCTAACGTTACATACTATTACGTATTAATGTATAACGTTATATAGTGTTACCTTATGAGGAATAACGTTATATACTATTTCGTTATAACGTAAAACGTTATGTACTATTACGTAATAACGTATAACGTTATATAGTATTACCTTATGCCGCATAACGTTATGTAGTATTACATTATGTCGTATACCGTTATATATTATTACGTACTAACGTATAACGTTATATACTATTACGTACCAACGTATAACGTTATATAGTATTGCGTAATAATGTATAACGGTATATACTATTACTTAATAACGTATAACGTTATGTAGTATTACCTTATAATGTATGACGTTATATACTATTACGTTATAGCGTATAACGTTATATAGTATTACGTACTAACGTATAACGTTATATACTATTACGTTCTAACGTATAACTTTATATAGTATTACGTACTCACGTATAACGTTATATAGTATTACCTTATCACGTATAACGTTATATACTATTACGTTATAACGCATAACGTAAAATACTATTACGTAAACTTGTATAGCGTTATATACTATTATTTAATAACGTATAACGTTATCTAGTATTACCTTATAACGTATAACGTTATATACTATTGCGTTATAGCGTATAACGTTATTTACTATTACGTACTAACGTATATCGTTATATACTATTACGTATTAATGTATAACGTTATATAGTGTTACCTTGTGAGGTATAACGTTATGTATTATTACCTTATAACGAATAGCGTTATATGCTATTACGTACTAACGTATAACGATATATACTATTACGAACTAACGTATAACGTTATATACTATTACGTGTTCATGTATAACGTTATGTAGTATTACATTATGACGTATAACGTTATGTAGTATTGCCGTGTAACGTATAACGTTATATAGTATTACGTACTAACGTATTACGTTATGTACTATTACGAACTAACGTATAACGTTAAATACTATTACGTACTAACGTATAACGTTATATAGTATTACCATATGACGTATAACGTTTTGTAGTATTACCTTATGACGTATAACATTATGTAGTAATACCTTGTTACGCATAACGTCATGTAGTATTACCTTGTTACGTATAACGTTAT
This sequence comes from Bombus muscorum, assembly GCA_963971185.1. Lineage (NCBI taxonomy): Eukaryota > Metazoa > Arthropoda > Insecta > Hymenoptera > Apidae > Bombus > Bombus muscorum. The sequence goes on from OZ020141.1 coordinate 3,392,547, forward strand.
ATACTATTACGTAATAACGTATAACGTTACATAGTATAACGTACTAACGTATAACGTTATATACTATTACGTACTAACGAATAACTTTATATACTATTACGTACTAACGTATACCGTTATGTACTATTACGTAATAACGTATAACGATATATACTATTACGTACTAACGTATAACATTATATACTATTACTTAATAACGTATAACGTTATGCAGTATTACCTTATAACGTATAACGTTATATAGTATTACCTTATGCCGTATAACGTTTTGTAGTATTACTTTATGAAGTATAACGTTATGAATTATTACCTTATAACTTATTACGCTATATGGTATTACGTACTAACGTATAACGATATAAACTATTACGAAATAACGTATAGCGTTATATACTATTACGTATTAATGTTTAACGTTATATAGTATTACATTATGACGTATAACATTATGTAGTATTGCCTTATAACGTATAACGTTATAAACTATTACGTATTAATGTATAACGTTATACAGTATTACATTATGACGTATAACGTTATGTAGTATTGCCTTATAACTTATAACGCTATATGCTATTGCGTACTAACGTACTACGTTATGTACTATTACGTAATAACGTATAACGTTATATACTATTACGTACTAACGAATAACGTTATATACAATTACGTTATATCGTAAAACGATATGTTGTATTACCTTATAACGTATAACGTTATATCCTATTATGTTGTAACGTATAACGTTATATACTATTGCGTACTAACGTATAACGTTATGTACTATTACGTAATAACGTATAATGTTATATAGTATTACCATATGACGTATAACGTTATGTAGTATTACCTTATGACGTATAACGTTATGTAGTAATACCTTGTTACGTGTAACGTTGTATACTATTACGTACTAACGAATAACTTTATATACTATTACGTACTAACGTATACCATTATGTACTATTACGTAATAACGTATAACGATATATACTATTACGTACTAACGTATAACGTTATATACTATTACGTTTTAATGTACAACGTTATATAGTGTTACCTTATGAGGTATAACGTTATATACTATTTCGATATAACGTAACACGTTATGTACTATTACGTACTAACGTATAACGTTATATACATTTACGTTCTAACGTATAACTTTATATAGTATTACGTACTAACGTATAACGTTATATAGTATTAAATTATCACGTATAACGTTATATACTATTACGTTATAACCCATAACGTAAAATACTATTACGTAAACTTGTATAACGTTATATACTATTACTTAATAACGTATAACGTTATCTAGTATTACCTTATAAGGTATAACGTTATATACTATTACGTTATAGCGTATAACGTTATGTACAATTACGTAATAACGTATAACGTTATGTACTATTACGTAATAACGTATAACGATATATACTATTACGTACTAACGTATAACGTTATGTACTATTACGTAATAACGTAAAACGTTATGTACTATTACGTACTAACGTATTACGTTATGTACTGTTACGTAATAACGTATAACGTTATATACTATTACGTACTAACGAATAACGTTATATACAATTACGTTATATCGTAAAACGATATGTAGTATTACCTTATAACGTATAACGTTATATACGATTATGTTATAACGTATAACGTTATATACTATTGCGTACTAACGTCTAACGTTACATACTATTACGTATTAATGTATAACGTTATATAGTGTTACCTTATGAGGAATAACGTTATATACTATTTCGTTATAACGTAAAACGATATGTACTATTACGTAATAACGTATAACGTTATATAGTATTACGTACTAATGTATAACGATATATACTATTACGTATTAATGTGTAACTTTATATAGCATTACACTGTGACGTACAAGGTTATGTAGTATTACCTTGTTACGTATAAGGTTATATACTATTACGTTCTAACGTATAACGTTCTATGCTATGACGTACTAACGTATAACGTTATATACTATTACGTAATAACGTATAACGTTATATAGTATTACGTACTAACGTATAACGATATATACTATTACGTACTAACGTATAACGTTATATACTATTACCTACTAACGTATAACGTTATATACTATTACGTATTAATGTATAACGTTATACACTATTACGTTGTAACGTAAAACATTATGTACTATTACCTTATGTCGTATACCGTTATATATTATTACGTTCTAACGTATAACGTTATATACTATTACCTACTAACATATAACGTTTTATGCTATTACGAACTAACGTATAACGATATATACTATTGCGTAATAATGTATAACGGTATATACTATTACTTAATAACGTATAACGTTATATAGTATTACCTTATAACGTATAACGTTATATACTATTACGTACTAACGTATGGCGTTATATGCTATTACGCACTAACGTATAACGATATATACTATTTCGAACTAACGTATAACGGTAAATACTATTACGTATTAATGTATAACGTTATATAGTATTACATTGTGACGTATAACGTTAGGTAGTATTACCTTATGACGTATAAGGTTATGTAGTATTACCTTGTTACGTATAAGGTTATATACTATTACGTACTAACGTATAACGATATATGCTATTACGTACTAACGTATAACGTTATACACTATTACGTAATAACGTATAACGTTATATAGTATTACATACTAACGTATAACGATATATACTATTACGTACTAACGTATAACGTTATATACTATTACGTACTAACGTAGAACGTTATATTCTGTTACGTATTAATGTATAACGTTATATACAATTACGTTGTAACGTAAAACATTATGTAGTATTACCTTATGTCGTATACCGTTATATATTATTACGTACTAACGTACAACGTTATATACTACTACGTATTAATGTTTAACGTTATGTATTATTACCATATAACGTATAACGTTATATGCTATTACGTACTAACGTATAACGATATATACTATTACGTACTAACGTATAACGTTATATAATATTACGTTATAACGTATAACGTTATATAGTATGACGTACTAACGTATAACGATATATGCTATTACGTACTAACGTTTAAGGTTATATACTATTGCGTAATAATGTATAACGGTATATACTATTACTTAATAACGTATAACGTTATGCAGTATTACCTTATAACGTACAACGTTATATGCTATTACGTTATAACGTATAACGTTATATACTATTACGTACTAACGTATAAAGATATATACTATTACATACTAACGTATAACGTTATGTACTATTACGTAATAACGTAAAACGTTATGTACTATTACGTACTAACGTATAACGTTATGTACTATTACGTAATAACGTACAACGATATATACTATTACGTACTAACGTATAACGTTATATACTATTACGTATTAATGTATAACGTTATACAGTGTTATTTTATGAGTTATAACGTTATATACTATTACGTTATAATGTAAAACGTTATGTACTATTACGTAATAACGTATAACGTTATATAGTATTACCTTATGCCGTATAACTTTTGTAGTATTACTTTATGAAGTATAACGTTATGTATTATTACCTTATAACTTATTACGCTATATGGTATTACGTACTAACGTATAACGATATAAACTATTACGAACTAACGTATAGCGTTATATACTATTACGTATTAATGTTTAACGTTATATAGTATTACATTATGACGTATAATATTATGTAGTATTGCCTTATAACGTATAACGTTATATACTATTACGTATTAATGTATAACGTTATACAGTATTACATTATGACGTATAACGTTATGTAGTATTGCCTTATAACTTATAACGCTATATACTATTGCATACTAACGTACTACGTTATGTACTATTACGTAATAACGTATAAGGTTATATACTATTATGTTGTAACGTATAACGTTATATACTATTGCGTACTAACGTATAACGTTATGTACTATTACGTAATAACGAATAATGTTATATAGTATTACCATATGACGTATAACGTTATGTAGTATTACCTTATGACGTATAACGTTATGTTGTAATACCTTGTTACGTGTAACGTTGTATACTATTACGTACTAACGAATAACTTTATATACTATTACGTACTAACGTATACCGTTATGTACTATTACGTAATAACGTATAACGATATATACGAGGGTGACTCGAATATAAACGAGACTTTATTTTTAAAATAATTTTATTCAGTGAAATAACATAGCCAAGCACATATTATTTTTCAACATAGTCTCCTGCTTTGGAAATGCATTTTTCCCAGCGGATTGGGAGATTTTTGATCCCAGCATCGTAAAAAGAAGAGTGCTGTGTCAGAAGCCAATTGCGCACAAAGGCCTCCACCGCCGCGTCGTCTTGGAATCGTTGTCCTCCTAGTGCTTCTTTAAGCGGTCCGAAGAGATGGAAATCGCAGGGCGATAGGTCAGGACTGTAGGGAGGATGATCAAGTGGAGTCCACCTTATTTCCTCTAATGTTGTGCAGGTTAGAGCTGCTGACGTCTCGAATCGGTTGGTTACGCCTTTTCGAACGATAGGCAACCTTTGCCTCCCTCAAAAGCTCACAGTAATAAGCAGCATTTATTGTGCGACGCTCATGCAAAAAATCAATGTGCAAAACGCCACGCCGGTCGAAAAAAACGTGCGAATGTTCTCCTCCGTAATGCTGGTTCGAGGACGACGATCATGTTCCACATTTTCAACCAGTTCACGTCCTTCCTTGAACTTCTTATGCCAGGCAAACACGCGAGCCCTTGACAGTGTCTGATCCCCGAACTGTGCAGTCAATCTTTGCAGAATTTCTATTGGTTTGACGCCTTCATGTGTGAGAAATTTAATAATAATGCGTTGCGCAACTGAGAGGTGTACTTGTTGCTCTGACATCTTGAATACTACCGCCAAACGTGTCTGAACTGGACAACGGCCTGCTCTCCCCACTCCTGACATCCCAACCAATGCACACTAGAAGCGTCCGCTCGCTCCCTTTAAATTTACGCGCTCAGAAAATAAAGTCTCGTTTACATTTGAATCACCCTCGTACTATAACGTACTAACGTATAACGTTATATACTATTACGTATTAATGTACAACGTTATATACTGTTACCTTATAAGGTATAACGTTATATACTATTTCGATATAACGTAAAACGATATGTACTATTACGTAATAACGTATAACGTTATATAGTATTACCTTATGCCGCATAACGTTATGTAGTATTACATTATGTCGTATACCGTTATATATTATTACGTACTAACGTATAACGTTATATACTATTACGTATTAATGTTTTACGTTATGTAGTATTACCTTATAACGTATAACGTTATATACTATTACGTACTAACGAATAACTTTATATACTATTACGTTATAACGTTTAACGTTATATAGTATTACGTACTAACGTATAACATATATATACTATTACGTACTAACGTATAACGTTATATACTATTACGTACTCACGTATAACGTTATATACTATTGCGTAATAATGTATAACGGTATATACTATTACTTAATAACGTATAACGTTATGTAGTATTACCTTATAATGTATAACGTTATATACTATTACGTTATAGCGTATAACGTAATATAGTATTACGTACTAACGTATAACGTTATATACTATTACGTTCTAACGTATAACTTTATATAGTATTACGTACTAACGTATAACGTTATATAGTATTACCTTATCACGTATAACGTTATATACTGTTACGTTATAACGTATAACGTTATATAGTATTACGTACTAACGTATAACGATATATACTATTACGTACTAACGTATAACGTTATATACTATTACGTACTAACGTATAACGTTATATACTATTGCGTAATAATGTATAACGGTATATACTATTACTTAATAACGTATAACGTTATGTAGTATTACCTTATAATGTATAACGTTATATACTATTACGTTATAGCGTATAACGCTATATAGTATTACGTACTAACGTATAACGTTATATACTATTACGTTCTAACGTATAACTTTATATAGTATTACGTACTAACGTATAACGTTATATAGTATTACCTTATCACGTATAACGTTATATACTATTACGTTATAACGCAAAACGTAAAATAATATTACGTAAACTTGTATAACGTTATATACTATTACTTAATAACGTATAACGCTATCTAGTATTACCTTATAACGTATAACGTTATATACTATTACGTTATAGCGTATAACGTTATGTACAATTACGTAATAACGTATAACTTTATGTACTATTACGTAATAACGTATAACGATATATACTATTACGTACTAACGTATAACGTTATACACTATTACGTAATAACGTAACACGTTATGTACTATTACGTACTAACGTATTACGTTATGTACTGTTACGTAATAACGTATAACGTTATATACTATTACGTACTAACGAATAACGTTATATACAATTACGTTATATCGTAAAACGATATGTAGTATTACCTTATAACGTATAACGTTATATACTATTACGTACTAACGTATGGCGTTATATGCTATTACGCACTAACGTATAACGATATATACTATTTCGAACTAACGTATAACGGTAAATACTATTACGTATTAATGTATAACGTTATATAGTATTACATTGTGACGTATAACGTTAGGTAGTATTACCTTATGACGTATAAGGTTATGTAGTATTACCTTGTTACGTATAAGGTTATATACTATTACGTACTAACGTATAACGATATATGCTATTACGTACTAACGTATAACGTTATACACTATTACGTAATAACGTATAACGTTATATAGTATTACATACTAACGTATAACGATATATACTATTACGTACTAACGTATAACGTTATATACTATTACGTACTAACGTAGAACGTTATATTCTGTTACGTATTAATGTATAACGTTATATACAATTACGTTGTAACGTAAAACATTATGTAGTATTACCTTATGTCGTATACCGTTATATATTATTACGTACTAACGTACAACGTTATATACTACTACGTATTAATGTTTAACGTTATGTATTATTACCATATAACGTATAACGTTATATGCTATTACGTACTAACGTATAACGATATATACTATTACGTACTAACGTATAACGTTATATAATATTACGTTATAACGTATAACGTTATATAGTATGACGTACTAACGTATAACGATATATGCTATTACGTACTAACGTTTAAGGTTATATACTATTGCGTAATAATGTATAACGGTATATACTATTACTTAATAACGTATAACGTTATGCAGTATTACCTTATAACGTACAACGTTATATGCTATTACGTTATAACGTATAACGTTATATACTATTACGTACTAACGTATAAAGATATATACTATTACGTACTAACGTATAACGTTATGTACTATTACGTAATAACGTAAAACGTTATGTACTATTACGTACTAACGTATAACGTTATGTACTATTACGTAATAACGTACAACGATATATACTATTACGTACTAACGTATAACGTTATATACTATTACGTATTAATGTATAACGTTATACAGTGTTATTTTATGAGTTATAACGTTATATACTATTACGTTATAATGTAAAACGTTATGTACTATTACGTAATAACGTATAACGTTATATAGTATTACCTTATGCCGTATAACTTTTGTAGTATTACTTTATGAAGTATAACGTTATGTATTATTACCTTATAACTTATTACGCTATATGGTATTACGTACTAACGTATAACGATATAAACTATTACGAACTAACGTATAGCGTTATATACTATTACGTATTAATGTTTAACGTTATATAGTATTACATTATGACGTATAATATTATGTAGTATTGCCTTATAACGTATAACGTTATATACTATTACGTATTAATGTATAACGTTATACAGTATTACATTATGACGTATAACGTTATGTAGTATTGCCTTATAACTTATAACGCTATATACTATTGCATACTAACGTACTACGTTATGTACTATTACGTAATAACGTATAACGTTATATACTATTATGTTGTAACGTATAACGTTATATACTATTGCGTACTAACGTATAACGTTATGTACTATTACGTAATAACGAATAATGTTATATAGTATTACCATATGACGTATAACGTTATGTAGTATTACCTTATGACGTATAACGTTATGTTGTAATACCTTGTTACGTGTAACGTTGTATACTATTACGTACTAACGAATAACATTATATACTATTACGTACTAACGTATACCGTTATGTACTATTACGTAATAACGTATAACGATATATACTATAACGTACTAACGTATAACGTTATATACTATTACGTATTAATGTACAACGTTATATACTGTTACCTTATAAGGTATAACGTTATATACTATTTCGATATAACGTAAAACGTTATGTACTATTACGTAATAACGTATAACGTTATATAGTATTACCTTATGCCGCATAACGTTATGTAGTATTACATTATGTCGTATACCGTTATATATTATTACGTACTAACGTATAACGTTATATACTATTACGTATTAATGTTTTACGTTATGTAGTATTACCTTATAACGTATAACGTTATATACTATTACGTACTAACGAATAACTTTATATACTATTACGTTATAACGTTTAACGTTATATAGTATTACGTACTAACGTATAACATATATATACTATTACGTACTAACGTATAACGTTATATACTATTACGTACTCACGTATAACGTTATATACTATTGCGTAATAATGTATAACGGTATATACTATTACTTAATAACGTATAACGTTATGTAGTATTACCTTATAATGTATAACGTTATATACTATTACGTTATAGCGTATAACGTAATATAGTATTACGTACTAACGTATAACGTTATATACTATTACGTTCTAACGTATAACTTTATATAGTATTACGTACTAACGTATAACGTTATATAGTATTACCTTATCACGTATAACGTTATATACTGTTACGTTATAACGTATAACGTTATATAGTATTACGTACTAACGTATAACGATATATACTATTACGTACTAACGTATAACGTTATATACTATTACGTACTAACGTATAACGTTATATACTATTGCGTAATAATGTATAACGGTATATACTATTACTTAATAACGTATAACGTTATGTAGTATTACCTTATAATGTATAACGTTATATACTATTACGTTATAGCGTATAACGTTATATAGTATTACGTACTAACGTATAACGTTATATACTATTACGTTCTAACGTATAACTTTATATAGTATTACGTACTAACGTATAACGTTATATAGTATTACCTTATCACGTATAACGTTATATACTATTACGTTATAACGCAAAACGTAAAATAATATTACGTAAACTTGTATAACGTTATATACTATTACTTAATAACGTATAACGCTATCTAGTATTACCTTATAACGTATAACGTTATATACTATTACGTTATAGCGTATAACGTTATGTACAATTACGTAATAACGTATAACTTTATGTACTATTACGTAATAACGTATAACGATATATACTATTACGTACTAACGTATAACGTTATACACTATTACGTAATAACGTAAAACGTTATGTACTATTACGTACTAACGTATTACGTTATGTACTGTTACGTAATAACGTATAACGTTATATACTATTACGTACTAACGAATAACGTTATATACAATTACGTTATATCGTAAAACGATATGTAGTATTACCTTATAACGTATAACGTTATATACTATTATGTTATAACGTATACCGTTATATACTATTACGTATTAATGTACAACGTTATATAGTGTTACCTTATGAGGTGTAACGTTATATACTATTTCGTTATAACGTAAAACGTCATGTACTATTACGTAATAACGTATAACGTTATATAGTATTACCTTATGCCGTATAACGTTATATAGTATTACCTTATGCCGCATAACGTTATGTAGTATTACATTATGTCGTATACCGTTATATATTATTACGTACTAACGTATAACGTTATATACTATTACGTATTAATGTTTTACGTTATGTAGTATTACCTTATAACGTATAACGTTATATACTATTACGTACTAACGAATAACTTTATATACTATTACGTTATAACGTTTAACGTTATATACTATTACGTACTAACGTATAACATATATATACTATTACGTACTAACGTATAACGTTATATACTATTACGTACTCACGTATAACGTTATATACTATTGCGTAATAATGTATAACGGTATATACTATTACTTAATAACGTATAACGTTATATACTATTACGTACTAACGTATAACGTTATATACTATTGCGTAATAATGTATAACGGTATATACTAATACGTACTAACGAATAACTTTATATACTATTACGTTATAACGTATAACGTTATATAGTATTACGTACTAACGTATAGCGATATATACTATTACGTACTAACGTATAACGTTATATACTATTACGTACTAACGTATAACGTTACATACTATTGCGTAATAATGTATAACGGTATATACTATTGCTTAATAACGTATAACGTTATGTAGCATTACCTTATAATGTATAACGTTATATAGTATTACGTTATAGCGTATAACGTTATGTACTATTACGTACTAACGTATAACGTTATATACTATTACGTTCTAACGTTTAACTTCATTTAGTATTACGTACTAACGTATAACGTTATATAGTATTACCTTATAACGTATAACGTTATATACTATTACGTTCTAACGTTTAACTTTATTTAGTATTACGTACTAACGTATATCGTTATATAGTATTACCTTATAACGTGTAACGTTATGTACTATTACGTAATAACGTATAACGATATATAGTATTACCATATGACGTATAACGTTATGTAGTATTACCTTATGACGTATAACGTTATGTAGTATTACGTTGTTACGTATAACGTTATGTAGTATTACCTTGTTACGTATAACGTTATATACTATTACGTATTAATGTTGAACGCTATGTAGTATTACCTTATAACGTATAACGTTATATACTATTTCGTACTAACGAATAACATTATATACTATTACTTAATAACGTATAACGTTATGCAGTATTACCTTATAACGTATAACGTTATATGCTATTACGTTATAACGTATCACGTTATATACTATTGCGTACTAACGTATAACGTTATGTACTATTACGTAATAACGTATAATGTTCTATAGTATTACCATATGACGTATAACGTTATGTAGTATTACCTTATGACGTATAACGTTATGTAGTAATACCTTGTTACGTGTAACGTTGTATACTATTACGTACTAACGAATAACTTTATATACTATTACGTACTAACGTATACCGTTATGTACTATTACGTAATAACGTATAACGATATATACTATTACGTACTAACGTATAACGTTATATACTATTACGTATTAATGAACAACGTTATATAGTGTTACCTTATGAGGTATAACGTTATATACTATTACGTATTAATGTTTAACGTTATGTAGTATTACCTTATAACGTATAACGTTATATACTATTACGTACTAACGAATAACTTTATATACTATTACGTTATAACGTATAACGTTATATAGTATTACGTACTAACGTATAACGATATATACTATTACGTACTAACGTATAACGTTATATACTATTACGTACTAACGTATAACGTTATATACTATTGCGTAATAATGTATAACGGTATATACTATTACTTAATAACGTATAACGTTATGTAGTATTACCTTATAATGTATAACGTGATATACTATTACGTTATAGCGTATAACGTTATATAGTATTACGTACTAACGTATAACGTTATATACTATTACGTTCTAACGTATAACTTTATATAGTATTACGTACTCACGTATAACGTTATATAGTATTACCTTATCACGTATAAAGTTATATACTATTACGTTATAACGCATAACGTAAAATACTATTACGTAAACTTGTATAACGTTATATACTATTACTTAATATCGTATAACGTTATTTACTATTACGTACTAACGTATATCGTTATATACTATTACGTATTAATGTATAACGTTATATAGTGTTACCTTATGAGGTATAACGTTATGTATTATTACCTTATAACGTATAGCGTTATATGCTATTACGTACTAACGTATAACGATATATACTATTACGAACTAACGTATAACGTTATATACTATCACGTGTTCATGTATAACGTTATGTAGTATTACATTATGATGTATAAGGTTATATACTATTACGTTCTAACGTATAACGTTCTATGCTATGACGTACTAACGTATAACGTTATACACTATTACGTAATAACGTGTAACGTTATATAGTATTACGTACTAACGTATAACGATATATACTATTACGTACTAACGTATAACGTTATATACTATTACCTACTAACGTATAACGTTATATACTATTACGTATTAATGTATAACGTTATACACTATTACGTTGTAACGTAAAACATTATGTACTATTACCTTATGTCGTATACCGTTATATATTATTACGTTCTAACGTATAACGTTATATACTATTACCTACTAACATAGAACGTTTTATGCTATTACGAACTAACGTATAACGATATATACTATTGCGTAATAATGTATAACGGTATATACTATTACTTAATAACGTATAACGTTATATAGTATTACCTTATAACGTATAACGTTATATACTATTACGTACTAACGTATGGCGTTATATGCTATTACGCACTAACGTATAACGATATATACTATTTCGAACTAACGTATAACGGTAAATACTATTACGTATTAATGTATAACGTTATATAGTATTACATTGTGACGTATAACGTTAGGTAGTATTACCTTATGACGTATAAGGTTATGTAGTATTACCTTGTTACGTATAAGGTTATATACTATTACGTACTAACGTATAACGATATATGCTATTACGTACTAACGTATAACGTTATACACTATTACGTAATAACGTATAACGTTATATAGTATTACATACTAACGTATAACGATATATACTATTACGTACTAACGTATAACGTTATATACTATTACGTACTAACGTAGAACGTTATATACTGTTACGTATTAATGTATAACGTTATATACAATTACGTTGTAACGTAAAACATTATGTAGTATTACCTTATGTCGTATACCGTTATATATTATTACGTACTAACGTACAACGTTATATACTACTACGTATTAATGTTTAACGTTATGTATTATTACCATATAACGTATAACGTTATATGCTATTACGTACTAACGTATAACGATATATACTATTACGTACTAACGTATAACGTTATATAATATTACGTTATAACGTATAACGTTATATAGTATTACGTACTAACGTATAACGATATATGCTATTACGTACTAACGTTTAAGGTTATATACTATTGCGTAATAATGTATAACGGTATATACTATTACTTAATAACGTATAACGTTATGCAGTATTACCTTATAACGTACAACGTTATATGCTATTACGTTATAACGTATAACGTTATATGCTATTACGTATTAATGTTTAACGTTATGTATTATTACCATATAACGTAAAACGTTATGTACTATTACGTATTAATGTATAACGTTATATAGTATTACATTTAGACGTATAACGTTATGTAGTATTACGTGCTAACGTATAACGTTATAGAGTAATACCTTATAACGTATAACGTTATGTAGTATTACCTTATGAAGTATAACGTTATGTATTATTAACTTATAACGTATAACGTTAAGTAGTATTGCCTTATAACGTATAACGTTATGCAGTATTACCTTATGTCGTATACCGTTATATATTATTACGTACTAACGTACAACGTTATATACTATTACGTATTAATGTTTAACGTTATGTATTATTACCATATAACGTAAAACGTTATGTACTATTACGTATTAATGTATAACGTTATATAGTATTACATTTAGACGTATAACGTTATGTAGTATTACCTTATGTCGTATACCGTTATATATTATTACGTACTAACGTATAACGTTATATGCTATTACGTACTAACGTATAACGATATATACTATTACGTACTAACGTATAACGTTATATACTATTACGTTATAACGTATAACGTTATATAGTATTACGTACTAACGTATAACGTTATATGCTATTACGTACTAACGTATAACGATATATACTATTACGTACTAACGTATAACGTTATATACTATTACGTTATAACGTATAACGTTATATAGTATTACGTACTAACGTATAACGATATATGCTATTACGTACTAACGTTTAAGGTTATATACTATTACGTATTAATGTATAACGTTATACACTATTACGTTGTAACGTAAAACATTATGTAGTATTACCTTATGTCGTATACCGTTATATATTATTACGTACTAACGTACAACGTTATATACTATTACGTATTAATGTTTAACATTATGTATTATTACCATATAACGTATAACGTTATATGCTATTACGTACTAACGTATAACGATATATACTATTACGAACTAACGTATAGCGTTATATACTGTTACGTATTAATGTTTAACATTATGTATTATTACCATATAACGTATAACGTTATATGCTATTACGTACTAACGTATAACGATATATACTATTACGAACTAACGTATAACGTTATATACTATTACGTTTTAATGTATAACGTTATATAGAGTTACCTTGTGAGGTATAACGTTATATACTATTACGTTATAATGTAAAACGTTATGTACTATTACGTAATAACGTATAACGTTATGTAGTATTACCTTATGACGTATAACGTTATGCAGTATTACCTTGTTACGTATAACGTTATGTAGTATTACCTTGTTACGAATAACGTTATACACTATTACGTAATAACGTATAACGTTATATACTATTACGTTCTAACGTATAACGTTATATAGTATTACCTTATGACGTATAACGTTATGTAGTATTACCTTATGAAGTATAACGTTATGTATTATTACCTTATAACGTATAACGTTATGTAGTATTGCCTTATAACGTATAACGTTATGCAGTATTACCTTATAACGTATAACTTTATATAGTATTACGCACTAACGTATAACGTTATATAGTATTACCGTATTATGTATAACGTTATATAATACTACGTTATAACGTATAACGTTATATAGTATTACGTACTAACGTATAACGATATATGCTATTACGTACTAACGTTTAAGGTTATATACTATTGCGTAATAATGTATAACGGTATATACTATTACTTAATAACGTATAACGTTATGCAGTATTACCTTATAACGTACAACGTTATATGCTATTACGTTATAACGTATAACGTTATATGCTATTACGTATTAATGTTTAACGTTATGTATTATTACCATATAACGTAAAACGTTATGTACTATTACGTATTAATGTATAACGTTATATAGTATTACATTTAGACGTATAACGTTATGTAGTATTACGTGCTAACGTATAACGTTATAGAGTAATACCTTATAACGTATAACGTTATGTAGTATTACCTTATGAAGTATAACGTTATGTATTATTAACTTATAACGTATAACGTTAAGTAGTATTGCCTTATAACGTATAACGTTATGCAGTATTACCTTATGTCGTATACCGTTATATATTATTACGTACTAACGTACAACGTTATATACTATTACGTATTAATGTTTAACGTTATGTATTATTACCATATAACGTAAAACGTTATGTACTATTACGTATTAATGTATAACGTTATATAGTATTACATTTAGACGTATAACGTTATGTAGTATTACCTTATGTCGTATACCGTTATATATTATTACGTACTAACGTATAACGTTATATGCTATTACGTACTAACGTATAACGATATATACTATTACGTACTAACGTATAACGTTATATACTATTACGTTATAACGTATAACGTTATATAGTATTACGTACTAACGTATAACGTTATATGCTATTACGTACTAACGTATAACGATATATACTATTACGTACTAACGTATAACGTTATATACTATTACGTTATAACGTATAACGTTATATAGTATTACGTACTAACGTATAACGATATATGCTATTACGTACTAACGTTTAAGGTTATATACTATTACGTATTAATGTATAACGTTATACACTATTACGTTGTAACGTAAAACATTATGTAGTATTACCTTATGTCGTATACCGTTATATATTATTACGTACTAACGTACAACGTTATATACTATTACGTATTAATGTTTAACATTATGTATTATTACCATATAACGTATAACGTTATATGCTATTACGTACTAACGTATAACGATATATACTATTACGAACTAACGTATAGCGTTATATACTGTTACGTATTAATGTTTAACATTATGTATTATTACCATATAACGTATAACGTTATATGCTATTACGTACTAACGTATAACGATATATACTATTACGAACTAACGTATAACGTTATATACTATTACGTTTTAATGTATAACGTTATATAGAGTTACCTTGTGAGGTATAACGTTATATACTATTACGTTATAATGTAAAACGTTATGTACTATTACGTAATAACGTATAACGTTATGTAGTATTACCTTATGACGTATAACGTTATGCAGTATTACCTTGTTACGTATAACGTTATGTAGTATTACCTTGTTACGAATAACGTTATACACTATTACGTAATAACGTATAACGTTATATACTATTACGTTCTAACGTATAACGTTATATAGTATTACCTTATGACGTATAACGTTATGTAGTATTACCTTATGAAGTATAACGTTATGTATTATTACCTTATAACGTATAACGTTATGTAGTATTGCCTTATAACGTATAACGTTATGCAGTATTACCTTATAACGTATAACTTTATATAGTATTACGCACTAACGTATAACGTTATATAGTATTACCGTATTATGTATAACGTTATATAATACTACGTTATAACGTAAAACGTTATGTAGTATTACGTGCTAACGTATAACGTTAATACGTAATAAAAAGTAATACCTTATGACGTATAACGTTAGGTAGTGTTACCTTATGACGTATGAGGCTATGTAGTATTAGCTTGTTACGTATAAGGTTATATACTATTACGTACTAACGTATAACGATATATACTATTACGAACTAACGCATAACGTTATATACTATTACGTATTAATGTGTAACTTTATATAGCATTACATTATGACGTATAACGTTATGTAGTATTGCCTTATAACGTATAACGTTATATACTATTACGATCTAACGTATAACGTTATATACTATTACGTATTAATGTGTAACTTTATATAGCATTACATTATGACGTATAACGTTATGTAGTATTGCCTTATAACGTATAACGTTATATACTATTACGTACTAACGTATAACGTTATATACAATTACGTTATATCGTAAAACGTTATGTAGTATTACCTTATAACGTATAACGTTATATACTATTACGTTATAACGTATAACGTTATATACTATTACATACTAACGTATAACGTTATATACTATTACGATCTAACGTATAACGTTATATACTGTTACGTATTAATGTATAACGTTATATAGTATTACATTTAGACGTATAACGTTATGTAGTATTGCGTTATAACGTATAACGTTATATACTATTGCGTACTAACGTATAACGTTATGTACTATTACGTAATAACGTATAACGTTATATAGTATTACCATATGACGTATAACGTTATGTAGTATTACCTTATGACGTATAAGGTTATGTATTATTACCTTGTTACGTATAAGGTTATATACTATTACGTTCTAACGTATAACGTTCTATGCTATGACGTACTAACGTATAACGATATATACTATTACGAACTAACGTATAACGTTATATACTATTACGTACTAACGTATAACGTTATATACTATTACGATCTAACGTATAACGTTAAATACTGTTATGTATTAATGTATAACGTTATATAGTATTACATTATGACGGATAACGTTAGGTAGTATTACCTTATGACGTATGAGGTTATGTAGTATTAGCTTGTTACGTATAAGGTTATATACTATTACGTACTAACGTATAACGATATATACTATTACGAACTAACGTATAACGTTATATACTATTACGTATTAATGTGTAACTTTATATAGCATTACATTATGACGTAAAACATTATGTAGTATTACCTTATGTCGTATACCGTTATATATTATTACGTACTAACGTACAACGTTATATACTATTACGTATTAATGTTTAACATTATGTATTATTACCATATAACGTATAACGTTATATGCTATTACGTACTAACGTATAACGATATATACTATTACGAACTAACGTATAGCGTTATATACTGTTACGTATTAATGTTTAACATTATGTATTATTACCATATAACGTATAACGTTATATGCTATTACGTACTAACGTATAACGATATATACTATTACGAACTAACGTATAGCGTTATATACTGTTACGTATTAATGTTTAACATTATGTATTATTACCATATAACGTATAACGTTATATGCTATTACGTACTAACGTATAACGATATATACTATTACGAACTAACGTATAGCGTTATATACTGTTACGTATTAATGTTTAACATTATGTATTATTACCACATAACGTATAACGTTATATGCTATTACGTACTAACGTATAACGATATATACTATTACGAACTAACGTATAACGTTATATACTATTACGTATTAATGTGTAACTTTATATAGCATTACATTATGACGTATAACGTTATGTAGTATTGCCTTATAACGTATAACGTTATATACTATTACGTACTAACGTATAACGTTATATACTATTACGTATTAATTTTTAACGTTATGTAGTATTACCTTATAACGTATAACGTTATATACTATTTCGTACTAACGAATAACTTTATATACTATTACTTAATAACGTATAACGTTATGCAGTATTACCATATAACGTATAACGTTATATGCAATTACGTTATAACGTATAACGTTATATGCTATTACATTATAACGTATAACGTTATATACTATTACGTACTAACGTATAACGTTATATAGTATTACGTTCTCCCGTATAACATTATATAGTATTGCGTACTAACGTATAACGTTATAGAGTAATACCTTATGACGTATAACGTTATGTAGTATTACCTTACGAAGTATAACGTTATGTATTATTACCTTATAACGTATAACGTTATATGCTATTACGTACTAACGTATAACTATATATACTATTACGAACTATCGTATTACGTTATGTACTATTACGTAACAACGTATAACGTTACATACTATTACGTATTAATGTATAACGTTATATAGTATTACATTATGACGTATAACGTTACGTTGTATTGCCTTATAACGTATAACGTTATATACTATTGCGTACTAACGTATAACGTTATGTACTATTACGTAACAACGTATAACGTTATATAGTATTACCATATGACGTATAACGTTATGTAGTATTACGTACTAACGTATTACGTTATGTACTATTACGTAATAACGTATAACGTTATATACTATTAAGTATTAATGTATAACGTTATATAGTATTACATTATGACGTATAACGTTATGTAGTATTACCTTACGAAGTATAACGTTATGTATTATTACCTTATAACGTATAACGTTATATACTATTACGTACTAACGATTAACTTTGTATACTATTACGTTATAACTTATAACGTTATATAGTATTACGTACTAACGTATAACGATATATACTATTACGTACTAACGTATAACGTTATATACTATTACGTACTAACATATAACGATATATACTATCACGTAATAACGTGTAACGTTACATACTACTACGTACTAACGTATAACGATATATATTACAACGTACTAACGTATAACGTTATATACTACTACGTATTAATGTTTAACGTTATGTAGTATTACCTTATAACGTATAACGTTATATACTATTACGTACTAACGTATAACGTTATGTACTATTACGTAATAACGTATAACGATATACACTATTACGTACTAACGTATAACGTTATATACTATTACGTATTAATGTATGTCCTTATGTAATGTTACCTTATGAGGTATAATGTTATATACCATTTCGTTATAACGTAAAACGTTATGTACTATTACTTAATAACGTATAACGTTATATAGTATTACCTTATGACGTATAACGTTATGTAGTATTACCTTATAAAGTATAACGTTATGTATTATTACCTTATAATGTATAACGTTATATGCTATTACGTACTAACGCATAACGATATATACTATTACGAACTAATGTATTACGTTATGTACTATTACGTAATAACGTATAACGTTATATACTATTACGTATTAATGTATAACGTTATATAGTATTACATTATGACGTATAACGTTACGTAGTATTGCCTTACGAAGTATAACGTTATGTATAATTACCTTATAACGTATAACGTTATATGCTATTGCGTACTAACGTATAACGTTATGTACTATTACGTAATAACGTATAACGTTATATACTATTACGTATTAATGTTTAACGTTATGTATAATTACCTTATAACGTATAACGTTATATGCTACTGCGTACTAACGTATAACGTTATGTACTATTACGTGATAACGTATAACGTTATATACTATTACGTATTAATGTTTAACGTTATGTAGTATTACCTTATAACGTATACCGATATATACTATTGCGTACTAACGTATAACGTTATGTACTATTACGTACTAACGTATAACGTTATATAGTATTACATTATGACGTATAACGTTACGTTGTATTGCCTTATAACGTATAACGTTATATACTATTGCGTACTAACGTATAACGTTATGTACTATTACGTAATAACGTATAACGTTATGTAGTATTACCATATGACGTACAACGTTATGTAGTATTACGTACTAACGTATTACGTTATGTACTATTACGTAATAACGTATAACGTTATATACTATTACGTACTAACGTATAACGATATATACTATTACGTATTAATGTATAACGTTATATAGTATTACATTATGACGTATAACGTTATGTAGTATTGCCTTATAACGTATAACTTTATATACTACTACGTACTAACGTATAACGATATATATTATTACGTACTAACGTATAACGTTATATACTATTACGTATTAATGTTCAACGTTATGTATAATAACCTTATAACGTATAACGTTATATGCTACTGCGTACTAACGTATTACGTTATGTACTATTACGTAATAACGTATAACGTTATATACTATTAAGTATTAATGTTTAACGTTATATAGTATTACATTATGACGTATAACGTTATGTAGTATTGCCTTATAACGTATAACGTTTTATGCTATTACGTTATAACTTATAACGTTATATAGTATTACGTACTAACGTATAACGATATATACTATTACGTACTAACGTATAACGTTACATACTATTACGTACTAACATATAACGATATATACTATTACGTAATAACGTATAACGTTACATACTACTACGTACTAACGTACAACGATATGTATTATTACGTACTAACGTATAACGTTATATACTACTACGTATTAATGTTTAACGTTATGTAGTATTACATTATAACGTATAACGTTATATACTATTACGTATTAATGTTTAACGTTATGCAGTATTACCTTATAACGTATAACGTTATATGCTATTACGTTATAACGTATAACGTTATCTACTACTACGTTATAACGTAAAACGTTATGTAGTATTACGTGCTAACGTATAACGTTAATACGTAATAAAAAGTAATACCTTATGACGTATAACGTTAGGTAGTATTACCTTATGACGTATGAGGCTATGTAGTATTAGCTTGTTACGTATAAGGTTATATACTATTACGTACTAACGTATAACGATATATACTATTACGAACTAACGTATAACGTTATATACTATTACGTATTTATGTGTAACTTTATATAGCATTACATTATGACGTATAACGTTATTTAGTATTGCCTTATAACGTATAACGTTATATACTATTACGATCTAACGTATAACGTTATATACTATTACGTATTAATGTGTAACGTTATATACAATTACGTTATATCGTAAAACGTTATGTAGTATTACCTTATAACGTATAACGTTATATACTATTACGTTATAACGTATAACGTTATATACTATTACATACTAACGTATAACGTTATATACAATTACGTTATATCGTAAAACGTTATGTAGTATTACCTTATAACGTATAACGTTATATACTATTACGTTATAACGTATAACGTTATATACTATTACATACTAACGTATAACGTTATATACTATTACGATCTAACGTATAACGTTATATACTGTGACGTATTAATGTATAACGTTATATAGTATTACATTTAGACGTATAACGTTATGTAGTATTGCGTTATAACGTATAACGTTATATACTATTGCGTACTAACGTATAACGTTATGTACTATTACGTAATAACGTATAACGTTACATAGTATTACCATATGACGTATAACGTTATGTAGTATTACCTTATGACGTATAAGGTTATGTATTATTACCTTGTTACGTATAAGGTTATATACTATTACGTTCTAATGTATAACGTTATATGCTATTACGTACTAACGCATAACGATATATACTATTACGAACTAATGTATTACGTTATGTACTATTACGTAATAACGTATAACGTTATATACTATTACGTATTAATGTATAACGTTATATAGTATTACATTATGACGTATAACGTTACGTAGTATTGCCTTACGAAGTATAACGTTATGTATAATTACCTTATAACGTATAACGTTATATGCTATTGCGTACTAACGTATAACGTTATGTACTATTACGTAATAACGTATAACGTTATATACTATTACGTATTAATGTTTAACGTTATGTATAATTACCTTATAACGTATAACGTTATATGCTACTGCGTACTAACGTATAACGTTATGTACTATTACGTGATAACGTATAACGTTATATACTATTACGTATTAATGTTTAACGTTATGTAGTATTACCTTATAACGTATACCGATATATACTATTGCGTACTAACGTATAACGTTATGTACTATTACGTAATAACGTATAACGTTATATACTATTACGTATTAATGTTTAACGTTATGTATAATTACCTTATAACGTATAACGTTATATGCTACTGCGTACTAACGTATAACGTTATGTACTATTACGTAATAACGTATAACGTTATGTAGTATTACCATATGACGTATAACGTTATGTAGTATTACGTACTAACGTATTACGTTATGTACTATTACGTAATAACGTATAACGTTATATACTATTACGTACTAACGTATAACGATATATACTATTACGTATTAATGTATAACGTTATATAGTATTACATTATGACGTATAACGTTATGTAGTATTGCCTTATAACGTATAACTTTATATACTACTACGTACTAACGTATAACGATATATATTATTACGTACTAACGTATAACGTTATATACTATTACGTATTAATGTTTAACGTTTTGTAGTATTACCTTATGACGTATAATGTTATGTAGTATTACCTTACGAAGTTTAACGATATGTATTATTACCTTATAACGTATAACGTTATATGCTATTACGTACTAACGTATAACTATATATACTATTACGAACTAACGTATTACGTTATGTACTATTACGTAACAACGTATAACGTTATATACTATTACGTATTAATGTATAACGTTATATAGTATTACATTAAGACGTATAACGTTATGTTGTATTGCCTTATAACGTATAACGTTATATACTATTGCGTACTAACGTATAACGTTATGTACTATTACGTATTAACGTATAACGTTATATAGTATTACCATATGACGTATAACGTTATGTAGTATTACGTACTAACGTATTACGTTATGTACTATTACGTAATAACGTATAACGTTATATACTATTAAGTATTAATGTTTAACGTTATATAGTATTACATTATGACGTATAACGTTATGTAGTATTGCCTTATAACGTATAACGTTTTATGCTATTACGTTATAACTTATAACGTTATATAGTATTACGTACTAACGTATAACGATATATACTATTACGTACTAACGTATAACGTTACATACTATTACGTACTAACATATAACGATATATACTATTACGTAATAACGTATAACGTTACATACTACTACGTACTAACGTATAACGATATGTATTATTACGTACTAACGTATAACGTTATATACTACTACGTATTAATGTTTAACGTTATGTAGTATTACATTATAACGTATAACGTTATATACTATTACGTATTAATGTTTAACGTTATGCAGTATTACCTTATAACGTATAACGTTATATGCTATTACGTTATAACGTATAACGTTATATACCATTACGTACTAACGTATAACTTTATATAGTATTACGTACTAACGTATAACGTTATATAGTATTACCTTATTACGTATAACGTTATCTACTACTACGTTATAACGTAAAACGTTATGTAGTATTACGTGCTAACGTATAACGTTATAGAGTGATACCTTATGACGTATAACGTAATGTAGTATTACCTTATGACGTATAAGGTTATGTAGTATTACCTTGTTACGTATAAGGTTATATACTATTACGTTCTAACGTATAACGATATATACTATTACGAACTAACGTATAACGTTATATACTATTATGTATTAATGTATAACGTTATATGGTATTACATTATGACGTATAACGTTATGTAGTGTTGCCTTGTTACGTATAACGCTATATACTATTACGTTCTAACGTATAACTTTATATAGTATCACGTACTAACGTATAACGTTATATAGTATTACCGTATGTCGTATAACTTTATGTACTATTACGTAATAACGTATAACGTTATATAGTATTACGTACTAACGTATAACGTTATATACTATTACGTTCTAACGTATAACTTTATGTAGTATTACGTACTAACGTATTACGTTATGTACTATTACGTAATAACGTATAACGTTATATACTATTACGTATTAATGTATAACGTTATATAATATTACATTATGACGTATAACGTTATGTAGTATTGCCTTATAACGTATAACGTTATATACTATTGCGTACTAACGTATAACGTTATGTACTAGTACGTAATAACGTATAACGTTATATAGTATTACCATATGACGTATAACTTTATGTAGTATTACGTAATAACGTATAACGTTATATAGTATTACCATATGACGTATAACGTTATGTAGTATTACGTACTAACGTATTACGTTATGTACTATTACGTAATAACGTATAACGTTATATACTATTACGTATTAATGTATAACGTTATATAATATTACATTATGACGTATAACGTTATATAGTATTACCATAAGACGTATAACATTATGTAGTATTACGTACTAACGTATTACGTTATGTACTATTACGTAATAACGTATAACGTTATATACTATTACGTATTAATGTATAACGTTATATAATATTACATTATGACGTATAACGTTATGTAGTATTGCCTTATAACGTATAACGTTATATACTATTGCGTACTAACGTATAACGTTATGTACTAGTACGTAATAACGTATAACGTTATATAGTATTACCATAAGACGTATAACATTATGTAGTATTACGTACTAACGTATTACGTTATGTACTATTACGTAATAACGTATAACGTTATATACTATTACGTACTAACGTATAACGTTATATACTATTACGCATTAATGTATAACGTTATATACTATTACGTTGTAACGTAAAACGATATGTAGTTTTACCTTATGTCGTATACCGTTATATATTATTACGTACTAACGTATAAAGTTATATACTATTACGTATTAATGTTTAGCGTTATGTAGTATTACCTTATAACTAATAACGTTATATGCTATTACGTACTAACGTATAACGATATATACTATTACGAACTAACGTAGAACGTTATATACTATTACGTATTAATGTATAACGTTATATAGTATTACATCATGACATATAACGTTATGCAGTATTACCTTATAACGTGTAACGTTATGTACTATTATGTACTAACGTATAACCTTATATTCCATTACGTACTAACGTATTACGTTATGTACTATTACGTAATAATGTATAACGTTATGTAGTGTTATCTTATGAGGTATAACGTTATACACTATTTCGTTATAACGTAAAACGTTATGTACTATTACGTAATAACGTATAACGTTATATAGTATTACGTAAGAATGTATAACGTTATATAGTATTAGGTATTAATGTTTAACGTAATGTAGTATTACCTTATAACGTATAACGTTATATGCTATTACGTACTAACGTATAACGTTATTTACTATTACGTAATAACGTGTAACGTTATATAGTATTACCTTATGACGTATAACGTTATGTAGTATTACCTTGTTACGTATAACGTTCTGTAGTATTACATTGTTACGTATAACGTTATATGCTATTACGTTATAGCGTATAACGTTATATACTATTACGTATTAATGTTTAACGTTATGTAGTATTTCCTTATAACGTATAACGTTATATACTATTGCGTACTAACGTATAACGTTATATACTATTACGTACTAACGTATAACGTTATATACTATTACGTTCTAACGTATACCTTTATATAGTATTACGTACTAACGTATAACGTTATATAGTATTACCTTATTACGTATAACGTTATATACTATTACGTTATAACGTAAAACGAGATGTGGTATTACGTGCTAACGTATAACGTTATGTAGTATTACCTTATAACGTATAACGTTATATACTATTACGTACTAACGTATAACGTTATGTACTATTACGTAATAACGTATAACGTTATATAGTATTACCTTATGCCGTATAACGTTAGGTAGTATTACCTTATGAAGTATAACGTTATGTATTATTACCTTATAACTTATAACGTTATATGCTATTACGTACTAACGTATAACGATATATAGTATCACGTACTGACGTATAGCGTTATATACTGTTACGTATTAATGTATAACGTTATATAGTATTACATTATAACGTATAACGTTATGTAGTATTGCCTTATAACGTATAACGTTATATATCTATTACGTATTAATGTATAACGTTATGTAGTGTTACCTTGTGAGGTATACCGTTATATACTATTTCGTTATAACGTAAAACGTTATGCACTATTACGTAATAACGTATAACGTTATATAGTATTACCTTATGACGTGTAACGTTATGTAGTATTACTTTATGACGTATAAGGTTATGTAGTATTACCTTGTAACGTATAAGGTTATGTACTATTACGTTCTAACGTATAACTTTATATAGTATCACGTACTAACGTATAACGATATATACTATTACGTACTAGCATATAGCGTTATATACTATTACGTATTAATGTATAACGTTATATAGTATTACATTATGACGTATAACGTTATGTAGTATTGCCTTATAACGTATAACGTTCTATACTATTACGTAATAACGTATAACGGTATATAGTATTACCTTATGACGTATAACGTTATGTAGTATTACCTTATGAAGTATAACGTTATGTATTATTACCTTATAACGTATAACGTTATATGCTATTACGCACTAACGTATAACGATATATACTATTACGAACTAACGTATAACGTTATATACTATGACGTATTAATGTATATCGTTATATAGTATTACATTATGACGTATAACGTTATGTACTATTGCCTTATGACGTATAACGTTATGTAGAATTACCTTGTGACGTATAACGTTCTGTAGTATTACCTTGTTACGTATAACGTTATATACTATCACGTAATAACGTATAACGTTATATAGTATTACGTACTAACGTATAACGGTATATACTATTACGTACTAACGTATAACGTTAGAGACTATTACGTATTAATGTATAACGTTATATACTATTACGTTGTAACGTAAAACGATATGTAGTATTACCTTATGTCGTATACCGTTATATATTATAACGTACTAACGTATAACGTTATATACTATTACGTATTAATATTTAACGTTATGTAGTATTACCTTATAACGTATAACGTTATATACTATTACGTACTAACGAATAACTTTACATACTATTACTTAATAACGTATGACGTTATCCAGCATTACCTTATAACGTATAACGTTATATGCTATTACGTTATAACGTATAACGTTATATAGTATTACGTACTAACGTATAACGTTATATACTATTAGGTACTAACGTATAACGTTATATACTATTACGTACTAACGTATAACGTTATATACTATTACGTACTAACGTATAACGATATATACTATTACGTAATAACGTATAACGTTATTTAGTATTACCTTATAACATATAACGTTATATACTATTACGTAATAATGTTTAACGTTATGTAGTATTACCTTATAACGTATAACGTTATATACTATTACGTCCTAACGAGTACCTTTATATACTATATCGCTATAACGTATAACGTTATATAGTATTACGTACTAACGTATAACGATATATACTATGACGTACTAACGTATAACGATATATACTATTACGTACTAACGTATAACGTTATATACTATTACGTACTAACGTATAACGATATATACTATTACGTACTGACATTTAACGTTATAGACTATTACGTATTAATGTATAACGTTATATACTATTACGTTGTAACGTAAAACGATATGTAGTATTACCTTATGTCGTATACCGTTATATATTATTACGTACTAACGTATAACGTTATATACTATTACGTATTAATGTTTAACGTTGTGTAGTATTACCTTATAACGTATAACGTTATATACTATTTCGTACTAACGAATAACTTTATATACTATTACGTATTAATGTTTAACGTTATGTAGTATTACCTTATAACGTATAACGTTATATACTATTTCGTACTAACGAATAACTTTACATACT
Organism: Bombus muscorum; assembly: GCA_963971185.1. NCBI lineage: Eukaryota > Metazoa > Arthropoda > Insecta > Hymenoptera > Apidae > Bombus > Bombus muscorum. The sequence goes on from OZ020141.1 coordinate 3,421,760, forward strand.
ATTACTTAATAACGTATAACGTTATATAGTATTACCATATGACGTATAACGTTATATAGTATTACCTTATGACGTATAACGTTATGTAGTATTACCTTGTTACGTATAACGTTCTGTAGTATTACATTGTTACGTATAACGTTATATGCTATTACGTTATAGCGTATAACGTTATATACTATTACGTATTAATGTTTAACGTTATATAGTATTACCTTATGCCGTATAACGTTAGGTAGTATTACCTTATGAAGTATAACGTTATGTATTATTACCTTATAACTTATAACGTTATATGCTATTACGTACTAACGTATAACGATATATACTATCACGTACTAACGTATAGCGTTATATACTGTTACGTATTAATGTATAACGTTATATAGTATTACATTATAACGTATAACGTTATGTAGTATTGCCTTATAACGTATAACGTTATATACTATTACGTATTAATGTATAACGTTATGTAGTGTTACCTTGTGAGGTATACCGTTATATACTATTTCGTTATAACGTAAAACGTTATGCACTATTACGTAATAACGTATAACGTTATATAGTATTACCTTATGACGTGTAACGTTATGTAGTATTACTTTATGACGTATAAGGTTATGTAGTATTACCTTGTAACGTATAAGGTTATGTACTATTACGTTCTAACGTATAACTTTATATAGTATCACGTACTAACGTATAACGATATATACTATTACGTACTAGCATATAGCGTTATATACTATTACGTATTAATGTATAACGTTATATAGTATTACATTATGACGTATAACGTTATGTAGTATTGCCTTATAACGTATAACGTTCTATACTATTACGTAATAACGTATAACGGTATATAGTATTACCTTATGACGTATAACGTTATGTAGTATTACCTTATGAAGTATAACGTTATGTATTATTACCTTATAACGTATAACGTTATATGCTATTACGCACTAACGTATAACGATATATACTATTACGAACTAACGTATAACGTTATATACTATGACGTATTAATGTATATCGTTATATAGTATTACATTATGACGTATAACGTTATGTACTATTGCCTTATGACGTATAACGTTATGTAGAATTACCTTGTGACGTATAACGTTCTGTAGTATTACCTTGTTACGTATAACGTTATATACTATCACGTAATAACGTATAACGTTATATAGTATTACGTACTAACGTATAACGGTATATACTATTACGTACTAACGTATAACGTTAGAGACTATTACGTATTAATGTATAACGTTATATACTATTACGTTGTAACGTAAAACGATATGTAGTATTACCTTATGTCGTATACCGTTATATATTATAACGTACTAACGTATAACGTTATATACTATTACGTATTAATATTTAACGTTATGTAGTATTACCTTATAACGTATAACGTTATATACTATTACGTACTAACGAATAACTTTACATACTATTACTTAATAACGTATGACGTTATCCAGCATTACCTTATAACGTATAACGTTATATGCTATTACGTTATAACGTATAACGTTATATAGTATTACGTACTAACGTATAACGTTATATACTATTAGGTACTAACGTATAACGTTATATACTATTACGTACTAACGTATAACGTTATATACTATTACGTACTAACGTATAACGATATATACTATTACGTAATAACGTATAACGTTATTTAGTATTACCTTATAACATATAACGTTATATACTATTACGTAATAATGTTTAACGTTATGTAGTATTACCTTATAACGTATAACGTTATATACTATTACGTCCTAACGAGTACCTTTATATACTATATCGCTATAACGTATAACGTTATATAGTATTACGTACTAACGTATAACGATATATACTATGACGTACTAACGTATAACGATATATACTATTACGTACTAACGTATAACGTTATATACTATTACGTACTAACGTATAACGATATATACTATTACGTACTGACATTTAACGTTATAGACTATTACGTATTAATGTATAACGTTATATACTATTACGTTGTAACGTAAAACGATATGTAGTATTACCTTATGTCGTATACCGTTATATATTATTACGTACTAACGTATAACGTTATATACTATTACGTATTAATGTTTAACGTTGTGTAGTATTACCTTATAACGTATAACGTTATATACTATTTCGTACTAACGAATAACTTTATATACTATTACGTATTAATGTTTAACGTTATGTAGTATTACCTTATAACGTATAACGTTATATACTATTTCGTACTAACGAATAACTTTACATACTATTACTTAATAACGTATAACGTTATATAGTATTACCATATGACGTATAACGTTATATAGTATTACCTTATGACGTATAACGTTATGTAGTATTACCTTGTTACGTATAACGTTCTGTAGTATTACATTGTTACGTATAACGTTATATGCTATTACGTTATAGCGTATAACGTTATATACTATTACGTATTAATGTTTAACGTTATATAGTATTACCTTATGCCGTATAACGTTAGGTAGTATTACCTTATGAAGTATAACGTTATGTATTATTACCTTATAACTTATAACGTTATATGCTATTACGTACTAACGTATAACGATATATACTATCACGTACTAACGTATAGCGTTATATACTGTTACGTATTAATGTATAACGTTATATAGTATTACATTATAACGTATAACGTTATGTAGTATTGCCTTATAACGTATAACGTTATATACTATTACGTATTAATGTATAACGTTATGTAGTGTTACCTTGTGAGGTATACCGTTATATACTATTTCGTTATAACGTAAAACGTTATGCACTATTACGTAATAACGTATAACGTTATATAGTTTTACCTTATGACGTGTAACGTTGTGTAGTATTACTTTATGACGTATAAGGTTATGTAGTATTACCTTGTAACGTATAAGGTTATGTACTATTACGTTCTAACGTATAACTTTATATAGTATCACGTACTAACGTATAACGTTATATACTACTACGTAGTAAGGTATAACGATATATACTATTACGTACTAACGTATAACGTTATATACTATTCCGCATTAATGTATAACGTCATATACTATTACGTTGTAACGTAAAACGATATGTAGTTTTACCTTATGTCGTATACCGTTATATATTATTACGTACTAACGTATAAAGTTATATACTATTACGTATTAATGTTTAGCGTTATGCAGTATTACCTTATAACTTATAACGTTATATGCTATTACGTACTAACGTATAACGATATATACTATTACGAACTAACGTAGAACGTTATATACTATTACGTATTAATGTATAACGTTATATAGTATTACATCATGACATATAACGTTATGCAGTATCACCTTATAACGTGTAACGTTATGTACTATTATGTACTAACGTATAACGTTATATTCTATTACGTACTAACGTATTACGTTATGTACTATTACGTAATAATGTATAACGTTATGTAGTGTTATCTTATGAGGTAAAACGTTATATACTATTTCGTTATAACGTAAAACGTTATGTACTATAACGTAATAACGTATAACGTTATATAGTATTACGTAAGAATGTATAACGTTATATAGTATTAGGTATTAATGTTTAACGTAATGTAGTATTACCTTATAACGTATAACGTTATATACTATTACGTACTAACGAATAACTTTATATACTATTAGTTAGTAATGTATAACGTTATGCAGCATTATCTTATAAAGTATAACGTTATATGCTATTACGTACTAACGTATAACGAAATATACTATTACGAACTAACGTATAACGTTATATACTATTACGTATTAATGTATAACGTTGTATAGTATTACATTATGACCTATAACGTTATGTTGTATTGCCTTATAACGTATAACGTTATATACTATTACGTATTAATGTACAACGTTATACAGTATTACATTATGACGTATAACGTTATGTAGTATTGCCTTATAACGTATAACGTTATATACTATTGCGTACTAACTTATAACGTTATATACTATTACGTACTAACGTATAACGATATATTCTATTACGTACTAACGTATAACGTTATAGGCTCTTACGTATTAATGTATAACGTTATATACTACTGCGTTGTAACGTAAAACGATATGTAGTATTACCTTATGTCGTATACCGTTATATATTATTACGTGCTAACGTATAACGTTATATACTATTACGTATTAATGTTTAACGTTATGTAGTATTTCCTTATAACGGATAACGTTTTATACTATTTCGTACTAACGTATAACTTTATATAGTATTACGTACTAACGTATAACGTTATATAGTATTCCCTTATTACGTATAACGTTATATACTATTACGTAATAACGTATAACGTTATATAGTATTACCATATGACGTATAACGTTATGTAGTATTTCCTTATAACGTATAACGTTATATACTATTGCGTACTAACGTATAACGTTATATACTATTACGTACTAACGTATAACGATATATACTATTACGTACTAACGTATAACGTTATATTCTATTACGTATTAATGTATAACGTTATGTAGTGTTACCTTGTGAGGTATACCGTTATATACTATTTCGTTATAACGTAAAACGTTATGCACTATTACGTAATAACGTATAACGTTATATAGTATTACCTTATGACGTGTAACGTTATGTAGTATTACTTTATGACGTATAAGGTTATGTAGTATTACCTTGTAACGTATAAGGTTATGTACTATTACGTTCTAACGTATAACTTTATATAGTATCACGTACTAACGTATAACGATATATACTATTACGTACTAGCATATAGCGTTATATACTATTACGTATTAATGTATAACGTTATATAGTATTACATTATGACGTATAACGTTATGTAGTATTGCCTTATAACGTATAACGTTCTATACTATTACGTAATAACGTATAACGGTATATAGTATTACCTTATGACGTATAACGTTATGTAGTATTACCTTATGAAGTATAACGTTATGTATTATTACCTTATAACGTATAACGTTATATGCTATTACGCACTAACGTATAACGATATATACTATTACGAACTAACGTATAACGTTATATACTATGACGTATTAATGTATATCGTTATATAGTATTACATTATGACGTATAACGTTATGTACTATTGCCTTATGACGTATAACGTTATGTAGAATTACCTTGTGACGTATAACGTTCTGTAGTATTACCTTGTTACGTATAACGTTATATACTATCACGTAATAACGTATAACGTTATATACTATTACGTATTAATGTTTAACGTTGTGTAGTATTACCTTATAACGTATAACGTTATATACTATTTCGTACTAACGAATAACTTTATATACTATTACGTATTAATGTTTAACGTTATGTAGTATTACCTTATAACGTATAACGTTATATACTATTTCGTACTAACGAATAACTTTACATACTATTACTTAATAACGTATAACGTTATCCAGTATTACCTTATAACGTATAACGTTATATGCTATTACGTTATAACGTTTAACATTGTATACTATTACGTACTAACGTATAACGTTATATACTACTACGTATTAATGTATAACGTTATATAGTGTTACCTTATGAGGTATAACGTTATATCCTATTTCGTTATAACGTAAAACGTTATGTACTATTACGTAATAACGTATAACGTTATATAGTATTACCTTATGACGTATAACGTTATGTAGTATTACCCTATGAAGTATAACGTTATATACTATTGCGTACTAACGTACAACGTTATGTACTATTACGTAATAACGAATAACGTTATATAGTATTACTATATGACTTATAACGTTATGTAGTATTACATTATGACGTATACCGATATGTAGTATTACCTTGTTACGTATAACGTTATGTAGTATTACCTTGTTACGTATATCGCTATATACTATTACGTAATAACGTATAACGTTATAAAGTATTATGTACTAACGTATAACGATATATACTATTACGTACTAACGTATAACGTTATATACTACTACGTAGTAAGGTATAACGATATATACTATTACGTACTAACGTATAACGTTATATACTATTCCGCATTAATGTATAACGTTATATACTATTACGTTGTAACGTAAAACGATATGTAGTTTTACCTTATGTCGTATACCGTTATATATTATTACGTACTAACGTATAAAGTTATATACTATTACGTATTAATGTTTAGCGTTATGTAGTATTACCTTATAACTTATAACGTTATATGCTATTACGTACTAACGTATAACGATATATACTATTACGAACTAACGTAGAACGTTATATACTATTACGTATTAATGTATAACGTTATATAGTATTACATCATGACATACAACGTTATGCAGTATTACCTTATAACGTGTAACGTTATGTACTATTATGTACTAACGTATAACGTTATATTCTATTACGTACTAACGTATTACGTTATGTACTATTCCGTAATAGTGTATAACGTTATGTAGTGTTATCTTATGAGGTATAACGTTATATACTATTTCGTTATAACGTAAAACGTTATGTACTATTACGTAATAACGTATAACGTTATATAGTATTACGTAAGAATGTATAACGTTATATAGTATTAGGTATTAATGTTTAACGTAATGTAGTATTACCTTATAACGTATAACGTTATATACTATTACGTACTAACGAATAACTTTATATACTATTAGTTAGTAATGTATAACGTTATGCAGCATTATCTTATAAAGTATAACGTTATATGCTATTACGTACTAACGTATAACGATATATACTATTACGAACTAACGTATAACGTTATATACTATTACGTATTAATGTATAACGTTGTATAGTATTACATTATGACCTATAACGTTATGTAGTATTGCCTTATAACGTATAACGTTATATACTATTGCGTACTAACTTATAACGTTATATACTATTACGTACTAACGTATAACGATATATTCTATTACGTACTAACGTATAACGTTATAGGCTCTTACGTATTAATGTATAACGTTATATACTACTGCGTTGTAACGTAAAACGATATGTAGTATTACCTTATGTCGTATACCGTTATATATTATTACGTGCTAACGTATAACGTTATATACTATTACGTATTAATGTTTAACGTTATGTAGTATTTCCTTATAACGTATAACGTTTTATACTATTTCGTACTAACGTATAACTTTATATAGTATTACGTACTAACGTATAACGTTATATAGTATTCCCTTATTACGTATAACGTTATATACTATTACGTAATAACGTATAACGTTATATAGTATTACCATATGACGTATAACGTTATGTAGTATTTCCTTATAACGTATAACGTTATATACTATTGCGTACTAACGTATAACGTTATATACTATTACGTACTAACGTATAACGATATATACTATTACGTACTAACGTATAACGTTATATTCTATTACGTACTAACGTATAACGTTATATAGTATTCACTTATTACGTATAACGTCATATACTATTACGTTATAACGTAAAACGACATGTAGTATTACGTGCTAACGTATAACGTTATAGAGTAATACCTTATGACGTATAACGTTATGTAGTATTACTTTATAACGTATAACATTATATACTATTGCGTACTAACGTATAACGTTTTGTACTATTACGTAATAACGTATAACGTTATATAGTATTACCATATGACGTATAACGTTATATAGTATTACCTTATGACGTATAACGTTATGTAGTATTACCTTGTTACGTATAACGTTCTGTAGTATTACATTGTTACGTATAACGTTATATGCTATTACGTTATAGCGTATAACGTTATATACTATTACGTATTAATGTTTAACGTTATGTAGTATTTCCTTATAACGTATAACGTTATATACTATTGCGTACTAACGTATAACGTTATATACTATTACGTACTAACGTATAACGTTATATACTATTACGTTCTAACGTATACCTTTATATAGTATTACGTACTAACGTGTAACGTTATATACTATTACGTTCTAACGTATACCTTTATATAGTATTACGTACTAACGTATAACGTTATATAGTATTACCTTATTACGTATAACGTTATATACTATTACGTTATAACGTAAAACGAGATGTGGTATTACGTGCTAACGTATAACGTTATAGATTAATACCTTATGACGTATAACGTTATGTAGTATTACCTTATAACGTATAACGTTATATACTATTACGTACTAACGTATAACGTTATGTACTATTACGTAATAACGTATAACGTTATATAGTATTACCTTATGCCGTATAACGTTAGGTAGTATTACCTTATGAAGTATAACGTTATGTATTATTACCTTATAACTTATAACGTTATATGCTATTACGTACTAACGTATAACGATATATACTACTACGTACTAACGTATAGCGTTATATACTGTTACGTATTAATGTATAACGTTATATAGTATTACATTATAACGTATAAGGTTGTGTACTATTGCCTTATGACGTATAACGTTATGTATAATTACCTTGTTACGTATAACGTTGTATAGTATTACCTTGTTACGTATAACGTTATATGCTATTACGTTATAGCGTATAACGTTATATACTATTACGTATTAATGTAGAACGTTATGTAGTGTTACCTTATGAGGTATAACGTTATATACTATTTCGTTATAACGTAAAACGTCATGCACTATTACGTAATAACGTATAACGTTATATAGTATTACATTATGACGTATAACGTTATGTAGTATTACTTTATGACGTATAAGGTTATGTAGTATTACCTTGTAACGTATAAGGTTATGTACTATTACGTTCTAACGTATAACGATATATACTATTACGAACTAACGTATAACGTTATATACTATGACGTATTAATGTATAACGTTATATAGTATTACATTATGACGTATAAGGTTGTGTACTATTGCCTTATGACGTATAACGTTATGTATAATTACCTTGTTACGTATAACGTTGTATAGTATTACCTTGTTACGTATAACGTTATATGCTATTACGTTATAGCGTATAACGTTATATACTATTACGTATTAATGTTTAACGTTATGTAGTATTTCCTTATAACGTATAACGTTATATACTATTGCGTACTAACGTATAACGTTATATATTATTACGTACTAACGTATAACGTTATATACTATTACGTTCTAACGTATACCTTTATATAGTATCACGTACTAACGTATAACGATATATACTATTACGTACTAACATATAGCGTTATATACTATTACGTATTAATGTATAACGTTATATAGTATTACATTATGACGTATAACGTTATGTAGTATTGCTTTATAACGTATAACGTTATATACTATTACGTTCTAACGTATACCTTTATATAGTATCACGTACTAACGTATAACGTTATATACTATTGCGTACTAACGTATAACGTTATATACTATTACGTACTAACGTATAACGTTATATGCTATTACGTTCTAACGTATACCTTTATATAGTATTACGTACTAACGTATAACGTTATATAGTATTACCGTATTACGTATAACGTTATATACTATTACGTTATAACGTAAAACGAGATGTGGTATTACGTGCTAACGTATAACGTTATGTAGTATTACCTTATAACGTATAACGTTATATACTATTACGTACTAACGTATAACGTTATGTACTATTACGTAATAACGTATAACGTTATATAGTATTACCTTATGCCGTATAACGTTAGGTAGTATTACCTTATGAAGTATAACGTTATGTATTATTACCTTATAACTTATAACGTTATATGCTATTACGTACTAACGTATAACGATATATACTATCACGTACTGACGTATAGCGTTATATACTGTTACGTATTAATGTATAACGTTATATAGTATTACATTATAACGTATAACGTTATGTAGTATTGCCTTATAACGTATAACGTTATATACTATTACGTATTAATGTATAACGTTATGTAGTGTTACCTTGTGAGGTATACCGTTATATACTATTTCGTTATAACGTAAAACGTTATGCACTATTACGTAATAACGTATAACGTTATATAGTATTACCTTATGACGTGTAACGTTATGTAGTATTACTTTATGACGTATAAGGTTATGTAGTATTACCTTGTAACGTATAAGGTTATGTACTATTACGTTCTAACGTATAACTTTATATAGTATCACGTACTAACGTATAACGATATATACTATTACGTACTAGCATATAGCGTTATATACTATTACGTATTAATGTATAACGTTATATAGTATTACATTATGACATATAACGTTATGTAGTATTGCCTTATAACGTATAACGTAATACTATTACGTAATAACGTATAACGGTATATAGTATAACCTTATGACGTATAACGTTATGTAGTATTACCTTATGAAGTATAACGTTATGTATTATTACCTTATAACGTATAACGTTATACGCTATTACGCACTAACGTATAACGATATATACTATTACGAACTAACGTATAACGTTATATACTATGACGTATTAATGTATATCGTTATATAGTATTACATTATGACGTATAACGTTATGTACTATTGCCTTATGACGTATAACGTTATGTAGAATTACCTTGTGACCTATAACGTTCTGTAGTATTACCTTGTTACGTATAACGTTATATACTATCACGTAATAACGTATAACGTTATATAGTATTACGTACTAACGTATAACGGTATATACTATTACGTACTAACGTATAACGTTAGAGACTATTACGTATTAATGTATAACGTTATATACTATTACGTTGTAACGTAAAACGATATGTAGTATTACCTTATGTCGTATACCGTTATATATTATAACGTACTAACGTATAACGTTATATACTATTACGTATTAATATTTAACGTTATGTAGTATTACCTTATAACGTATAACGTTATATACTATTACGTACTAACGAATAACTTTACATACTATTACTTAATAACGTATGACGTTATCCAGCATTACCTTATAACGTATAACGTTATATGCTATTACGTTATAACGTATAACGTTATATAGTATTACGTACTAACGTATAACGTTATATACTATTAGGTACTAACGTATAACGTTATATACTATTACGTACTAACGTATAACGTTATATACTATTACATACTAACGTATAACGATATATACTATTACTTAATAACGTATAACGTTATTTAGTATTACCTTATAACATATAACGTTATATACTATTACGTAATAATGTTTAACGTTATGTAGTATTACCTTATAACGTATAACGTTATATAGTATTACCATATGACGTATAACGTTATGTACTATTGCCTTATGACGTATAACGTTATGTAGAATTACCTTGTGACCTATAACGTTCTGTAGTATTACCTTGTTACGTATAACGTTATATACTATCACGTAATAACGTATAACGTTATATAGTATTACGTACTAACGTATAACGGTATATACTATTACGTACTAACGTATAACGTTAGAGACTATTACGTATTAATGTATAACGTTATATACTATTACGTTGTAACGTAAAACGATATGTAGTATTACCTTATGTCGTATACCGTTATATATTATAACGTACTAACGTATAACGTTATATACTATTACGTATTAATATTTAACGTTATGTAGTATTACCTTATAACGTATAACGTTATATACTATTACGTACTAACGAATAACTTTACATACTATTACTTAATAATGTATGACGTTATCCAGCATTACCTTATAACGTATAATGTTATATGCTATTACGTTATAACGTATAACGTTATATAGTATTACGTACTAACGTATAACGTTATATACTATTAGGTACTAACGTATAACGTTATATACTATTACGTACTAACGTATAACGTTATATACTATTACATACTAACGTATAACGATATATACTATTACTTAATAACGTATAACGTTATTTAGTATTACCTTATAACATATAACGTTATATACTATTACGTAATAATGTTTAACGTTATGTAGTATTACCTTATAACGTATAACGTTATATAGTATTACCATATGACGTATAACGTTATATAGTATTACCTTATGACGTATAACGTTATGTAGTATTACCTTGTTACGTATAACGTTCTGTAGTATTACATTGTTACGTATAACGTTATATGCTATTACGTTATAGCGTATAACGTTATATACTATTACGTATTAATGTTTAACGTTATGTAGTATTTCCTTATAACGTATAACGTTATATACTATTGCGTACTAACGTATAACGTTATATACTATTACGTACTAACGTATAACGTTATATACTATTACGTTCTAAGGTATACCTTTATATAGTATTACGTACTAACGTATAACGTTATATAGTATTACCTTATTACGTATAACGTTATATACTATTACGTTATAACGTAAAACGAGATGTGGTATTACGTGCTAACGTATAACGTTAAGTAGTATTACCTTATAACGTATAACGTTATATACTATTACGTACTAACGTATAACGTTATGTACTATTACGTAATAACGTATAACGTTATATAGTATTACCTTATGCCGTATAACGTTAGGTAGTATTACCTTATGAAGTATAACGTTATGTATTATTACCTTATAACTTATAACGTTATATGCTATTACGTACTAACGTATAACGATATATACTATCACGTACTAACGTATAGCGTTATATACTGTTACGTATTAATGTATAACGTTATATAGTATTACATTATAACGTATAACGTTATGTAGTATCACTTTATAACGTATAACATTATATACTATTGCGTACTAACGTATAACGTTTTGTACTATTACGTAATAACGTATAACGTTATATAGTATTACCATATGACGTATAACGTTATATAGTATTACCTTATGACGTATAACGTTATGTAGTATTACCTTGTTACGTATAACGTTCTGTAGTATTACATTGTTACGTATAACGTTATATGCTATTACGTTATAGCGTATAACGTTATATACTATTACGTATTAATGTTTAACGTTATGTAGTATTTCCTTATAACGTATAACGTTATATACTATTGCGTACTAACGTATAACGTTATATACTATTACGTACTAACGTATAACGTTATATACTATTACGTTCTAACGTATACCTTTATATAGTATTACGTACTAACGTGTAACGTTATATACTATTACGTTCTAACGTATACCTTTATATAGTATTACGTACTAACGTATAACGTTATATAGTATTACCTTATTACGTATAACGTTATATACTATTACGTTATAACGTAAAACGAGATGTGGTATTACGTGCTAACGTATAACGTTATAGATTAATACCTTATGACGTATAACGTTATGTAGTATTACCTTATAACGTATAACGTTATATACTATTACGTACTAACGTATAACGTTATGTACTATTACGTAATAACGTATAACGTTATATAGTATTACCTTATGCCGTATAACGTTAGGTAGTATTACCTTATGAAGTATAACGTTATGTATTATTACCTTATAACTTATAACGTTATATGCTATTACGTACTAACGTATAACGATATATACTACTACGTACTAACGTATAGCGTTATATACTGTTACGTATTAATGTATAACGTTATATAGTATTACATTATAACGTATAAGGTTGTGTACTATTGCCTTATGACGTATAACGTTATGTATAATTACCTTGTTACGTATAACGTTGTATAGTATTACCTTGTTACGTATAACGTTATATGCTATTACGTTATAGCGTATAACGTTATATACTATTACGTATTAATGTAGAACGTTATGTAGTGTTACCTTATGAGGTATAACGTTATATACTATTTCGTTATAACGTAAAACGTCATGCACTATTACGTAATAACGTATAACGTTATATAGTATTACATTATGACGTATAACGTTATGTAGTATTACTTTATGACGTATAAGGTTATGTAGTATTACCTTGTAACGTATAAGGTTATGTACTATTACGTTCTAACGTATAACGATATATACTATTACGAACTAACGTATAACGTTATATACTATGACGTATTAATGTATAACGTTATATAGTATTACATTATGACGTATAAGGTTGTGTACTATTGCCTTATGACGTATAACGTTATGTATAATTACCTTGTTACGTATAACGTTGTATAGTATTACCTTGTTACGTATAACGTTATATGCTATTACGTTATAGCGTATAACGTTATATACTATTACGTATTAATGTTTAACGTTATGTAGTATTTCCTTATAACGTATAACGTTATATACTATTGCGTACTAACGTATAACGTTATATATTATTACGTACTAACGTATAACGTTATATACTATTACGTTCTAACGTATACCTTTATATAGTATCACGTACTAACGTATAACGATATATACTATTACGTACTAACATATAGCGTTATATACTATTACGTATTAATGTATAACGTTATATAGTATTACATTATGACGTATAACGTTATGTAGTATTGCTTTATAACGTATAACGTTATATACTATTACGTTCTAACGTATACCTTTATATAGTATCACGTACTAACGCATAACGTTATATACTATTGCGTACTAACGTATAACGTTATATACTATTACGTACTAACGTATAACGTTATATGCTATTACGTTCTAACGTATACCTTTATATAGTATTACGTACTAACGTATAACGTTATATAGTATTACCGTATTACGTATAACGTTATATACTATTACGTTATAACGTAAAACGAGATGTGGTATTACGTGCTAACGTATAACGTTATGTAGTATTACCTTATAACGTATAACGTTATATACTATTACGTACTAACGTATAACGTTATGTACTATTACGTAATAACGTATAACGTTATATAGTATTACCTTATGCCGTATAACGTTAGGTAGTATTACCTTATGAAGTATAACGTTATGTATTATTACCTTATAACTTATAACGTTATATGCTATTACGTACTAACGTATAACGATATATACTATCACGTACTGACGTATAGCGTTATATACTGTTACGTATTAATGTATAACGTTATATAGTATTACATTATAACGTATAACGTTATGTAGTATTGCCTTATAACGTATAACGTTATATACTATTACGTATTAATGTATAACGTTATGTAGTGTTACCTTGTGAGGTATACCGTTATATACTATTTCGTTATAACGTAAAACGTTATGCACTATTACGTAATAACGTATAACGTTATATAGTATTACCTTATGACGTGTAACGTTATGTAGTATTACTTTATGACGTATAAGGTTATGTAGTATTACCTTGTAACGTATAAGGTTATGTACTATTACGTTCTAACGTATAACTTTATATAGTATCACGTACTAACGTATAACGATATATACTATTACGTACTAGCATATAGCGTTATATACTATTACGTATTAATGTATAACGTTATATAGTATTACATTATGACATATAACGTTATGTAGTATTGCCTTATAACGTATAACGTAATACTATTACGTAATAACGTATAACGGTATATAGTATAACCTTATGACGTATAACGTTATGTAGTATTACCTTATGAAGTATAACGTTATGTATTATTACCTTATAACGTATAACGTTATACGCTATTACGCACTAACGTATAACGATATATACTATTACGAACTAACGTATAACGTTATATACTATGACGTATTAATGTATATCGTTATATAGTATTACATTATGACGTATAACGTTATGTACTATTGCCTTATGACGTATAACGTTATGTAGAATTACCTTGTGACCTATAACGTTCTGTAGTATTACCTTGTTACGTATAACGTTATATACTATCACGTAATAACGTATAACGTTATATAGTATTACGTACTAACGTATAACGGTATATACTATTACGTACTAACGTATAACGTTAGAGACTATTACGTATTAATGTATAACGTTATATACTATTACGTTGTAACGTAAAACGATATGTAGTATTACCTTATGTCGTATACCGTTATATACTATTAGGTACTAACGTATAACGATATATACTATTACGTACTAACGTATAACGTTATATACTATTACATACTAACGTATAACGATATATACTATTACTTAATAACGTATAACGTTATTTAGTATTACCTTATAACATATAACGTTATATACTATTACGTAATAATGTTTAACGTTATGTAGTATTACCTTATAACGTATAACGTTATATAGTATTACCATATGACGTATAACGTTATATAGTATTACCTTATGACGTATAACGTTATGTAGTATTACCTTGTTACGTATAACGTTCTGTAGTATTACATTGTTACGTATAACGTTATATGCTATTACGTTATAGCGTATAACGTTATATACTATTACGTATTAATGTTTAACGTTATGTAGTATTTCCTTATAACGTATAACGTTATATACTATTGCGTACTAACGTATAACGTTATATACTATTACGTACTAACGTATAACGTTATATACTATTACGTTCTAAGGTATACCTTTATATAGTATTACGTACTAACGTATAACGTTATATAGTATTACCTTATTACGTATAACGTTATATACTATTACGTTATAACGTAAAACGAGATGTGGTATTACGTGCTAACGTATAACGTTAAGTAGTATTACCTTATAACGTATAACGTTATATACTATTACGTACTAACGTATAACGTTATGTACTATTACGTAATAACGTATAACGTTATATAGTATTACCTTATGCCGTATAACGTTAGGTAGTATTACCTTATGAAGTATAACGTTATGTATTATTACCTTATAACTTATAACGTTATATGCTATTACGTACTAACGTATAACGATATATACTATCACGTACTAACGTATAGCGTTATATACTGTTACGTATTAATGTATAACGTTATATAGTATTACATTATAACGTATAACGTTATGTAGTATTGCCTTATAACGTATAACGTTATATACTATTACGTTATAACGTAAAACGAGATGTGGTATTACGTGCTAACGTATAACGTTAAGTAGTATTACCTTATAACGTATAACGTTATATACTATTACGTACTAACGTATAACGTTATGTACTATTACGTAATAACGTATAACGTTATATAGTATTACCTTATGCCGTATAACGTTAGGTAGTATTACCTTATGAAGTATAACGTTATGTATTATTACCTTATAACTTATAACGTTATATGCTATTACGTACTAACGTATAACGATATATACTATCACGTACTAACGTATAGCGTTATATACTGTTACGTATTAATGTATAACGTTATATAGTATTACATTATAACGTATAACGTTATGTAGTATTGCCTTATAACGTATAACGTTATATACTATTACGTATTAATGTATAACGTTATGTAGTGTTACCTTGTGAGGTATACCGTTATATACTATTTCGTTATAACGTAAAACGTTATGCACTATTACGTAATAACGTATAACGTTATATAGTTTTACCTTATGACGTGTAACGTTATGTAGTATTACTTTATGACGTATAAGGTTATGTAGTATTACCTTGTAACGTATAAGGTTATGTACTATTACGTTCTAACGTATAACTTTATATAGTATCACGTACTAACGTATAACGATATATACTATTACGTACTAGCATATAGCGTTATATACTAATACGTATTAATGTATAACGTTATATACTATTACGTTGTAACGTAAAACGAAATGTAGTATTACCTTATGTCGTATACCGTTATATATTATAACGTACTAACGTATAACGTTATATACTATTACGTATTAATATTTAACGTTATGTAGTATTACCTTATAACGTATAACGTTATATACTATTACGTACTAACGAATAACTTTACATACTATTACTTAATAACGTATGACGTTATCCAGTATTACCTTATAACGTATAACGTTATATGCTATTACGTTATAACGTATAACGTTATATAGTATTACGTACTAACGTATAACGTTATATACTATTACGTACTAACGTATAACGTTATATACTATTACGTACTAACGTATAACGATATATACTATTACTTAATAACGTATAACGTTATTTAGTATTACCTTATAACATATAACGTTATATACTATTACGTAATAATGTTTAACGTTATGTAGTATTACCTTATAACGTATAACGTTATATACTATTACGTCCTAACGAGTAACTTTATATACTATAACGCTATAACGTATAACGTTATATAGTATTACGTACTAACGTATAACGATATATACTATGACGTACTAACGTATAACGATATATACTATTACGTACTAACGTATAACGTTATATACTATTACGTACTAACGTATAACGATATATACTATTACGTACTGACATTTAACGTTATAGACTATTACGTATTAATGTATAACGTTATATACTATTACGTTGTAACGTAAAACGATATGTAGTATTACCTTATGTCGTATACCGTTATATATTATTACGTACTAACGTATAACGTTATATACTATTACGTATTAATGTTTAACGTTGTGTAGTATTACCTTATAACGTATAACGTTATATACTATTTCGTACTAACGAATAACTTTATATACTATTACGTATTAATGTTTAACGTTATGTAGTATTACCTTATAACGTATAACGTTATATACTATTTCGTACTAACGAATAACTTTACATACTATTACTTAATAACGTATAACGTTATCCAGTATTACCTTATAACGTATAACGTTATATGCTATTACGTTATAACGTTTAACATTGTATACTATTACGTACTAACGTATAACGTTATATACTACTACGTATTAATGTATAACGTTATATAGTGTTACCTTATGAGGTATAACGTTATATCCTATTTCGTTATAACGTAAAACGTTATGTACTATTACGTAATAACGTATAACGTTATATAGTATTACCTTATGACGTATAACGTTATGTAGTATTACCCTATGAAGTATAACGTTATATACTATTGCGTACTAACGTACAACGTTATGTACTATTACGTAATAACGAATAACGTTATATAGTATTACTATATGACTTATAACGTTATGTAGTATTACCTTATGACGTATACCGATATGTAGTATTACCTTGTTACGTATAACGTTATGTAGTATTACCTTGTTACGTATATCGCTATATACTATTACGTAATAACGTATAACGTTATAAAGTATTATGTACTAACGTATAACGATATATACTATTACGTACTAACGTATAACGTTATATACTACTACGTAGTAAGGTATAACGATATATACTATTACGTACTAACGTATAACGTTATATACTATTCCGCATTAATGTATAACGTTATATACTATTACGTTGTAACTTAAAACGATATGTAGTTTTACCTTATGTCGTATACCGTTATATATTATTACGTACTAACGTATAAAGTTATATACTATTACGTATTAATGTTTAGCGTTATGTAGTATTACCTTATAACTTATAACGTTATATGCTATTACGTACTAACGTATAACGATATATACTATTACGAACTAACGTAGAACGTTATATACTATTACGTATTAATGTATAACGTTATATAGTATTACATCATGACATACAACGTTATGCAGTATTACCTTATAACGTGTAACGTTATGTACTATTATGTACTAACGTATAACGTTATATTCTATTACGTACTAACGTATTACGTTATGTACTATTCCGTAATAGTGTATAACGTTATGTAGTGTTATCTTATGAGGTATAACGTTATATACTATTTCGTTATAACGTAAAACGTTATGTACTATTACGTAATAACGTATAACGTTATATAGTATTACGTAAGAATGTATAACGTTATATAGTATTAGGTATTAATGTTTAACGTAATGTAGTATTACCTTATAACGTATAACGTTATATACTATTACGTACTAACGAATAACTTTATATACTATTAGTTAGTAATGTATAACGTTATGCAGCATTATCTTATGAAGTATAACGTTATATGCTATTACGTACTAACGTATAACGATATATACTATTACGAACTAACGTATAACGTTATATACTATTACGTATTAATGTATAACGTTGTATAGTATTACATTATGACCTATAACGTTATGTTGTATTGCCTTATAACGTATAACGTTATATACTATTACGTATTAATGTACAACGTTATACAGTATTACATTATGACGTATAACGTTATGTAGTATTGCCTTATAACGTATAACGTTATATACTATTGCGTACTAACTTATAACGTTATATACTATTACGTACTAACGTATAACGATATATTCTATTACGTACTAACGTATAACGTTATAGGCTCTTACGTATTAATGTATAACGTTATATACTACTGCGTTGTAACGTAAAACGATATGTAGTATTACCTTATGTCGTATACCGTTATATATTATTACGTGCTAACGTATAACGTTATATACTATTACGTATTAATGTTTAACGTTATGTAGTATTTCCTTATAACGTATAACGTTTTATACTATTTCGTACTAACGTATAACTTTATATAGTATTACGTACTAACGTATAACGTTATATAGTATTCCCTTATTACGTATAACGTTATATACTATTACGTAATAACGTATAACGTTATATAGTATTACCATATGACGTATAACGTTATGTACTATTGCCTTATGACGTATAACGTTATGTAGAATTACCTTGTGACCTATAACGTTCTGTAGTATTACCTTGTTACGTATAACGTTATATACTATCACGTAATAACGTATAACGTTATATAGTATTACGTACTAACGTATAACGGTATATACTATTACGTACTAACGTATAACGTTAGAGACTATTACGTATTAATGTATAACGTTATATACTATTACGTTGTAACGTAAAACGATATGTAGTATTACCTTATGTCGTATACCGTTATATATTATAACGTACTAACGTATAACGTTATATACTATTACGTATTAATATTTAACGTTATGTAGTATTACCTTATAACGTATAACGTTATATACTATTACGTACTAACGAATAACTTTACATACTATTACTTAATAACGTATGACGTTATCCAGCATTACCTTATAACGTATAACGTTATATGCTATTACGTTATAACGTATAACGTTATATAGTATTACGTACTAACGTATAACGTTATATACTATTAGGTACTAACGTATAACGTTATATACTATTACGTACTAACGTATAACGTTATATACTATTACATACTAACGTATAACGATATATACTATTACTTAATAACGTATAACGTTATTTAGTATTACCTTATAACATATAACGTTATATACTATTACGTAATAATGTTTAACGTTATGTAGTATTACCTTATAACGTATAACGTTATATAGTATTACCATATGACGTATAACGTTATATAGTATTACCTTATGACGTATAACGTTATGTAGTATTACCTTGTTACGTATAACGTTCTGTAGTATTACATTGTTACGTATAACGTTATATGCTATTACGTTATAGCGTATAACGTTATATACTATTACGTATTAATGTTTAACGTTATGTAGTATTTCCTTATAACGTATAACGTTATATACTATTGCGTACTAACGTATAACGTTATATACTATTACGTACTAACGTATAACGTTATATACTATTACGTTCTAAGGTATACCTTTATATAGTATTACGTACTAACGTATAACGTTATATAGTATTACCTTATTACGTATAACGTTATATACTATTACGTTATAACGTAAAACGAGATGTGGTATTACGTGCTAACGTATAACGTTAAGTAGTATTACCTTATAACGTATAACGTTATATACTATTACGTACTAACGTATAACGTTATGTACTATTACGTAATAACGTATAACGTTATATAGTATTACCTTATGCCGTATAACGTTAGGTAGTATTACCTTATGAAGTATAACGTTATGTATTATTACCTTATAACTTATAACGTTATATGCTATTACGTACTAACGTATAACGATATATACTATCACGTACTAACGTATAGCGTTATATACTGTTACGTATTAATGTATAACGTTATATAGTATTACATTATAACGTATAACGTTATGTAGTATCACTTTATAACGTATAACATTATATACTATTGCGTACTAACGTATAACGTTTTGTACTATTACGTAATAACGTATAACGTTATATAGTATTACCATATGACGTATAACGTTATATAGTATTACCTTATGACGTATAACGTTATGTAGTATTACCTTGTTACGTATAACGTTCTGTAGTATTACATTGTTACGTATAACGTTATATGCTATTACGTTATAGCGTATAACGTTATATACTATTACGTATTAATGTTTAACGTTATGTAGTATTTCCTTATAACGTATAACGTTATATACTATTGCGTACTAACGTATAACGTTATATACTATTACGTACTAACGTATAACGTTATATACTATTACGTTCTAACGTATACCTTTATATAGTATTACGTACTAACGTGTAACGTTATATACTATTACGTTCTAACGTATACCTTTATATAGTATTACGTACTAACGTATAACGTTATATAGTATTACCTTATTACGTATAACGATATATACTATCACGTACTGACGTATAGCGTTATATACTGTTACGTATTAATGTATAACGTTATATAGTATTACATTATAACGTATAACGTTATGTAGTATTGCCTTATAACGTATAACGTTATATACTATTACGTATTAATGTATAACGTTATGTAGTGTTACCTTGTGAGGTATACCGTTATATACTATTTCGTTATAACGTAAAACGTTATGCACTATTACGTAATAACGTATAACGTTATATAGTATTACCTTATGACGTGTAACGTTATGTAGTATTACTTTATGACGTATAAGGTTATGTAGTATTACCTTGTAACGTATAAGGTTATGTACTATTACGTTCTAACGTATAACTTTATATAGTATCACGTACTAACGTATAACGATATATACTATTACGTACTAGCATATAGCGTTATATACTATTACGTATTAATGTATAACGTTATATAGTATTACATTATGACATATAACGTTATGTAGTATTGCCTTATAACGTATAACGTAATACTATTACGTAATAACGTATAACGGTATATAGTATAACCTTATGACGTATAACGTTATGTAGTATTACCTTATGAAGTATAACGTTATGTATTATTACCTTATAACGTATAACGTTATACGCTATTACGCACTAACGTATAACGATATATACTATTACGAACTAACGTATAACGTTATATACTATGACGTATTAATGTATATCGTTATATAGTATTACATTATGACGTATAACGTTATGTACTATTGCCTTATGACGTATAACGTTATGTAGAATTACCTTGTGACCTATAACGTTCTGTAGTATTACCTTGTTACGTATAACGTTATATACTATCACGTAATAACGTATAACGTTATATAGTATTACGTACTAACGTATAACGGTATATACTATTACGTACTAACGTATAACGTTAGAGACTATTACGTATTAATGTATAACGTTATATACTATTACGTTGTAACGTAAAACGATATGTAGTATTACCTTATGTCGTATACCGTTATATACTATTAGGTACTAACGTATAACGTTATATACTATTACGTACTAACGTATAACGTTATATACTATTACATACTAACGTATAACGATATATACTATTACTTAATAACGTATAACGTTATTTAGTATTACCTTATAACATATAACGTTATATACTATTACGTAATAATGTTTAACGTTATGTAGTATTACCTTATAACGTATAACGTTATATAGTATTACCATATGACGTATAACGTTATATAGTATTACCTTATGACGTATAACGTTATGTAGTATTACCTTGTTACGTATAACGTTCTGTAGTATTACATTGTTACGTATAACGTTATATGCTATTACGTTATAGCGTATAACGTTATATACTATTACGTATTAATGTTTAACGTTATGTAGTATTTCCTTATAACGTATAACGTTATATACTATTGCGTACTAACGTATAACGTTATATACTATTACGTACTAACGTATAACGTTATATACTATTACGTTCTAAGGTATACCTTTATATAGTATTACGTACTAACGTATAACGTTATATAGTATTACCTTATTACGTATAACGTTATATACTATTACGTTATAACGTAAAACGAGATGTGGTATTACGTGCTAACGTATAACGTTAAGTAGTATTACCTTATAACGTATAACGTTATATACTATTACGTACTAACGTATAACGTTATGTACTATTACGTAATAACGTATAACGTTATATAGTATTACCTTATGCCGTATAACGTTAGGTAGTATTACCTTATGAAGTATAACGTTATGTATTATTACCTTATAACTTATAACGTTATATGCTATTACGTACTAACGTATAACGATATATACTATCACGTACTAACGTATAGCGTTATATACTGTTACGTATTAATGTATAACGTTATATAGTATTACATTATAACGTATAACGTTATGTAGTATTGCCTTATAACGTATAACGTTATATACTATTACGTTATAACGTAAAACGAGATGTGGTATTACGTGCTAACGTATAACGTTAAGTAGTATTACCTTATAACGTATAACGTTATATACTATTACGTACTAACGTATAACGTTATGTACTATTACGTAATAACGTATAACGTTATATAGTATTACCTTATGCCGTATAACGTTAGGTAGTATTACCTTATGAAGTATAACGTTATGTATTATTACCTTATAACTTATAACGTTATATGCTATTACGTACTAACGTATAACGATATATACTATCACGTACTAACGTATAGCGTTATATACTGTTACGTATTAATGTATAACGTTATATAGTATTACATTATAACGTATAACGTTATGTAGTATTGCCTTATAACGTATAACGTTATATACTATTACGTATTAATGTATAACGTTATGTAGTGTTACCTTGTGAGGTATACCGTTATATACTATTTCGTTATAACGTAAAACGTTATGCACTATTACGTAATAACGTATAACGTTATATAGTTTTACCTTATGACGTGTAACGTTATGTAGTATTACTTTATGACGTATAAGGTTATGTAGTATTACCTTGTAACGTATAAGGTTATGTACTATTACGTTCTAACGTATAACTTTATATAGTATCACGTACTAACGTATAACGATATATACTATTACGTACTAGCATATAGCGTTATATACTAATACGTATTAATGTATAACGTTATATACTATTACGTTGTAACGTAAAACGAAATGTAGTATTACCTTATGTCGTATACCGTTATATATTATAACGTACTAACGTATAACGTTATATACTATTACGTATTAATATTTAACGTTATGTAGTATTACCTTATAACGTATAACGTTATATACTATTACGTACTAACGAATAACTTTACATACTATTACTTAATAACGTATGACGTTATCCAGTATTACCTTATAACGTATAACGTTATATGCTATTACGTTATAACGTATAACGTTATATAGTATTACGTACTAACGTATAACGTTATATACTATTACGTACTAACGTATAACGTTATATACTATTACGTACTAACGTATAACGATATATACTATTACTTAATAACGTATAACGTTATTTAGTATTACCTTATAACATATAACGTTATATACTATTACGTAATAATGTTTAACGTTATGTAGTATTACCTTATAACGTATAACGTTATATACTATTACGTCCTAACGAGTAACTTTATATACTATAACGCTATAACGTATAACGTTATATAGTATTACGTACTAACGTATAACGATATATACTATGACGTACTAACGTATAACGATATATACTATTACGTACTAACGTATAACGTTATATACTATTACGTACTAACGTATAACGATATATACTATTACGTACTGACATTTAACGTTATAGACTATTACGTATTAATGTATAACGTTATATACTATTACGTTGTAACGTAAAACGATATGTAGTATTACCTTATGTCGTATACCGTTATATATTATTACGTACTAACGTATAACGTTATATACTATTACGTATTAATGTTTAACGTTGTGTAGTATTACCTTATAACGTATAACGTTATATACTATTTCGTACTAACGAATAACTTTATATACTATTACGTATTAATGTTTAACGTTATGTAGTATTACCTTATAACGTATAACGTTATATACTATTTCGTACTAACGAATAACTTTACATACTATTACTTAATAACGTATAACGTTATCCAGTATTACCTTATAACGTATAACGTTATATGCTATTACGTTATAACGTTTAACATTGTATACTATTACGTACTAACGTATAACGTTATATACTACTACGTATTAATGTATAACGTTATATAGTGTTACCTTATGAGGTATAACGTTATATCCTATTTCGTTATAACGTAAAACGTTATGTACTATTACGTAATAACGTATAACGTTATATAGTATTACCTTATGACGTATAACGTTATGTAGTATTACCCTATGAAGTATAACGTTATATACTATTGCGTACTAACGTACAACGTTATGTACTATTACGTAATAACGAATAACGTTATATAGTATTACTATATGACTTATAACGTTATGTAGTATTACCTTATGACGTATACCGATATGTAGTATTACCTTGTTACGTATAACGTTATGTAGTATTACCTTGTTACGTATATCGCTATATACTATTACGTAATAACGTATAACGTTATAAAGTATTATGTACTAACGTATAACGATATATACTATTACGTACTAACGTATAACGTTATATACTACTACGTAGTAAGGTATAACGATATATACTATTACGTACTAACGTATAACGTTATATACTATTCCGCATTAATGTATAACGTTATATACTATTACGTTGTAACTTAAAACGATATGTAGTTTTACCTTATGTCGTATACCGTTATATATTATTACGTACTAACGTATAAAGTTATATACTATTACGTATTAATGTTTAGCGTTATGTAGTATTACCTTATAACTTATAACGTTATATGCTATTACGTACTAACGTATAACGATATATACTATTACGAACTAACGTAGAACGTTATATACTATTACGTATTAATGTATAACGTTATATAGTATTACATCATGACATACAACGTTATGCAGTATTACCTTATAACGTGTAACGTTATGTACTATTATGTACTAACGTATAACGTTATATTCTATTACGTACTAACGTATTACGTTATGTACTATTCCGTAATAGTGTATAACGTTATGTAGTGTTATCTTATGAGGTATAACGTTATATACTATTTCGTTATAACGTAAAACGTTATGTACTATTACGTAATAACGTATAACGTTATATAGTATTACGTAAGAATGTATAACGTTATATAGTATTAGGTATTAATGTTTAACGTAATGTAGTATTACCTTATAACGTATAACGTTATATACTATTACGTACTAACGAATAACTTTATATACTATTAGTTAGTAATGTATAACGTTATGCAGCATTATCTTATGAAGTATAACGTTATATGCTATTACGTACTAACGTATAACGATATATACTATTACGAACTAACGTATAACGTTATATACTATTACGTATTAATGTATAACGTTGTATAGTATTACATTATGACCTATAACGTTATGTTGTATTGCCTTATAACGTATAACGTTATATACTATTACGTATTAATGTACAACGTTATACAGTATTACATTATGACGTATAACGTTATGTAGTATTGCCTTATAACGTATAACGTTATATACTATTGCGTACTAACTTATAACGTTATATACTATTACGTACTAACGTATAACGATATATTCTATTACGTACTAACGTATAACGTTATAGGCTCTTACGTATTAATGTATAACGTTATATACTACTGCGTTGTAACGTAAAACGATATGTAGTATTACCTTATGTCGTATACCGTTATATATTATTACGTGCTAACGTATAACGTTATATACTATTACGTATTAATGTTTAACGTTATGTAGTATTTCCTTATAACGTATAACGTTTTATACTATTTCGTACTAACGTATAACTTTATATAGTATTACGTACTAACGTATAACGTTATATAGTATTCCCTTATTACGTATAACGTTATATACTATTACGTAATAACGTATAACGTTATATAGTATTACCATATGACGTATAACGTTATGTAGTATTTCCTTATAACGTATAACGTTATATACTATTGCGTACTAACGTATAACGTTATATACTATTACGTACTAACGTATAACGATATATACTATTACGTACTAACGTATAACGTTATATTCTATTACGTACTAACGTATAACGTTATATAGTATTCACTTATTACGTATAACGTCATATACTATTACGTTATAACGTAAAACGACATGTAGTATTACGTGCTAACGTATAACGTTATAGAGTAATACCTTATGACGTATAACGTTATGTAGTATTACTTTATAACGTATAACATTATATACTATTGCGTACTAACGTATAACGTTTTGTACTATTACGTAATAACGTATAACGTTATATAGTATTACCATATGACGTATAACGTTATATAGTATTACCTTATGACGTATAACGTTATGTAGTATTACCTTGTTACGTATAACGTTCTGTAGTATTACATTGTTGCGTATAACGTTATATGCTATTACGTTATAGCGTATAACGTTATATACTATTACGTATTAATGTTTAACGTTATGTAGTATTTCCTTATAACGTATAACGTTATATACTATTGCGTACTAACGTATAACGTTATATACTATTACGTACTAACGTATAACGTTATATACTATTACGTTCTAACGTATACCTTTATATAGTATTACGTACTAACGTGTAACGTTATATACTATTACGTTCTAACGTATACCTTTATATAGTATTACGTACTAACGTATAACGTTATATAGTATTACCTTATTACGTATAACGTTATATACTATTACGTTATAACGTAAAACGAGATGTGGTATTACGTGCTAACGTATAACGTTATAGATTAATACCTTATGACGTATAACGTTATGTAGTATTACCTTATAACGTATAACGTTATATACTATTACGTACTAACGTATAACGTTATGTACTATTACGTAATAACGTATAACGTTATATAGTATTACCTTATGCCGTATAACGTTAGGTAGTATTACCTTATGAAGTATAACGTTATGTATTATTACCTTATAACTTATAACGTTATATGCTATTACGTACTAACGTATAACGATATATACTACTACGTACTAACGTATAGCGTTATATACTGTTACGTATTAATGTATAACGTTATATAGTATTACATTATAACGTATAAGGTTGTGTACTATTGCCTTATGACGTATAACGTTATGTATAATTACCTTGTTACGTATAACGTTGTATAGTATTACCTTGTTACGTATAACGTTATATGCTATTACGTTATAGCGTATAACGTTATATACTATTACGTATTAATGTAGAACGTTATGTAGTGTTACCTTATGAGGTATAACGTTATATACTATTTCGTTATAACGTAAAACGTCATGCACTATTACGTAATAACGTATAACGTTATATAGTATTACATTATGACGTATAACGTTATGTAGTATTACTTTATGACGTATAAGGTTATGTAGTATTACCTTGTAACGTATAAGGTTATGTACTATTACGTTCTAACGTATAACGATATATACTATTACGAACTAACGTATAACGTTATATACTATGACGTATTAATGTATAACGTTATATAGTATTACATTATGACGTATAAGGTTGTGTACTATTGCCTTATGACGTATAACGTTATGTATAATTACCTTGTTACGTATAACGTTGTATAGTATTACCTTGTTACGTATAACGTTATATGCTATTACGTTATAGCGTATAACGTTATATACTATTACGTATTAATGTTTAACGTTATGTAGTATTTCCTTATAACGTATAACGTTATATACTATTGCGTACTAACGTATAACGTTATATATTATTACGTACTAACGTATAACGTTATATACTATTACGTTCTAACGTATACCTTTATATAGTATCACGTACTAACGTATAACGATATATACTATTACGTACTAACATATAGCGTTATATACTATTACGTATTAATGTATAACGTTATATAGTATTACATTATGACGTATAACGTTATGTAGTATTGCTTTATAACGTATAACGTTATATACTATTACGTTCTAACGTATACCTTTATATAGTATCACGTACTAACGTATAACGTTATATACTATTGCGTACTAACGTATAACGTTATATACTATTACGTACTAACGTATAACGTTATATGCTATTACGTTCTAACGTATACCTTTATATAGTATTACGTACTAACGTATAACGTTATATAGTATTACCGTATTACGTATAACGTTATATACTATTACGTTATAACGTAAAACGAGATGTGGTATTACGTGCTAACGTATAACGTTATGTAGTATTACCTTATAACGTATAACGTTATATACTATTACGTACTAACGTATAACGTTATGTACTATTACGTAATAACGTATAACGTTATATAGTATTACCTTATGCCGTATAACGTTAGGTAGTATTACCTTATGAAGTATAACGTTATGTATTATTACCTTATAACTTATAACGTTATATGCTATTACGTACTAACGTATAACGATATATACTATCACGTACTGACGTATAGCGTTATATACTGTTACGTATTAATGTATAACGTTATATAGTATTACATTATAACGTATAACGTTATGTAGTATTGCCTTATAACGTATAACGTTATATACTATTACGTATTAATGTATAACGTTATGTAGTGTTACCTTGTGAGGTATACCGTTATATACTATTTCGTTATAACGTAAAACGTTATGCACTATTACGTAATAACGTATAACGTTATATAGTATTACCTTATGACGTGTAACGTTATGTAGTATTACTTTATGACGTATAAGGTTATGTAGTATTACCTTGTAACGTATAAGGTTATGTACTATTACGTTCTAACGTATAACTTTATATAGTATCACGTACTAACGTATAACGATATATACTATTACGTACTAGCATATAGCGTTATATACTATTACGTATTAATGTATAACGTTATATAGTATTACATTATGACATATAACGTTATGTAGTATTGCCTTATAACGTATAACGTAATACTATTACGTAATAACGTATAACGGTATATAGTATAACCTTATGACGTATAACGTTATGTAGTATTACCTTATGAAGTATAACGTTATGTATTATTACCTTATAACGTATAACGTTATACGCTATTACGCACTAACGTATAACGATATATACTATTACGAACTAACGTATAACGTTATATACTATGACGTATTAATGTATATCGTTATATAGTATTACATTATGACGTATAACGTTATGTACTATTGCCTTATGACGTATAACGTTATGTAGAATTACCTTGTGACCTATAACGTTCTGTAGTATTACCTTGTTACGTATAACGTTATATACTATCACGTAATAACGTATAACGTTATATAGTATTACGTACTAACGTATAACGGTATATACTATTACGTACTAACGTATAACGTTAGAGACTATTACGTATTAATGTATAACGTTATATACTATTACGTTGTAACGTAAAACGATATGTAGTATTACCTTATGTCGTATACCGTTATATATTATAACGTACTAACGTATAACGTTATATACTATTAAGTATTAATATTTAACGTTATGTAGTATTACCTTATAACGTATAACGTTATATACTATTACGTACTAACGAATAACTTTACATACTATTACTTAATAACGTATGACGTTATCCAGCATTACCTTATAACGTATAACGTTATATGCTATTACGTTATAACGTATAACGTTATATAGTATTACGTACTAACGTATAACGTTATATACTATTAGGTACTAACGTATAACGTTATATACTATTACGTACTAACGTATAACGTTATATACTATTACATACTAACGTATAACGATATATACTATTACTTAATAACGTATAACGTTATTTAGTATTACCTTATAACATATAACGTTATATACTATTACGTAATAATGTTTAACGTTATGTAGTATTACCTTATAACGTATAACGTTATATAGTATTACCATATGACGTATAACGTTATATAGTATTACCTTATGACGTATAACGTTATGTAGTATTACCTTGTTACGTATAACGTTCTGTAGTATTACATTGTTACGTATAACGTTATATGCTATTACGTTATAGCGTATAACGTTATATACTATTACGTATTAATGTTTAACGTTATGTAGTATTTCCTTATAACGTATAACGTTATATACTATTGCGTACTAACGTATAACGTTATATACTATTACGTACTAACGTATAACGTTATATACTATTACGTTCTAAGGTATACCTTTATATAGTATTACGTACTAACGTATAACGTTATATAGTATTACCTTATTACGTATAACGTTATATACTATTACGTTATAACGTAAAACGAGATGTGGTATTACGTGCTAACGTATAACGTTAAGTAGTATTACCTTATAACGTATAACGTTATATACTATTACGTACTAACGTATAACGTTATGTACTATTACGTAATAACGTATAACGTTATATAGTATTACCTTATGCCGTATAACGTTAGGTAGTATTACCTTATGAAGTATAACGTTATGTATTATTACCTTATAACTTATAACGTTATATGCTATTACGTACTAACGTATAACGATATATACTATCACGTACTAACGTATAGCGTTATATACTGTTACGTATTAATGTATAACGTTATATAGTATTACATTATAACGTATAACGTTATGTAGTATTGCCTTATAACGTATAACGTTATATACTATTACGTTATAACGTAAAACGAGATGTGGTATTACGTGCTAACGTATAACGTTAAGTAGTATTACCTTATAACGTATAACGTTATATACTATTACGTACTAACGTATAACGTTATGTACTATTACGTAATAACGTATAACGTTATATAGTATTACCTTATGCCGTATAACGTTAGGTAGTATTACCTTATGAAGTATAACGTTATGTATTATTACCTTATAACTTATAACGTTATATGCTATTACGTACTAACGTATAACGATATATACTATCACGTACTAACGTATAGCGTTATATACTGTTACGTATTAATGTATAACGTTATATAGTATTACATTATAACGTATAACGTTATGTAGTATTGCCTTATAACGTATAACGTTATATACTATTACGTATTAATGTATAACGTTATGTAGTGTTACCTTGTGAGGTATACCGTTATATACTATTTCGTTATAACGTAAAACGTTATGCACTATTACGTAATAACGTATAACGTTATATAGTTTTACCTTATGACGTGTAACGTTATGTAGTATTACTTTATGACGTATAAGGTTATGTAGTATTACCTTGTAACGTATAAGGTTATGTACTATTACGTTCTAACGTATAACTTTATATAGTATCACGTACTAACGTATAACGATATATACTATTACGTACTAGCATATAGCGTTATATACTAATACGTATTAATGTATAACGTTATATACTATTACGTTGTAACGTAAAACGAAATGTAGTATTACCTTATGTCGTATACCGTTATATATTATAACGTACTAACGTATAACGTTATATACTATTACGTATTAATATTTAACGTTATGTAGTATTACCTTATAACGTATAACGTTATATACTATTACGTACTAACGAATAACTTTACATACTATTACTTAATAACGTATGACGTTATCCAGTATTACCTTATAACGTATAACGTTATATGCTATTACGTTATAACGTATAACGTTATATAGTATTACGTACTAACGTATAACGTTATATACTATTACGTACTAACGTATAACGTTATATACTATTACGTACTAACGTATAACGATATATACTATTACTTAATAACGTATAACGTTATTTAGTATTACCTTATAACATATAACGTTATATACTATTACGTAATAATGTTTAACGTTATGTAGTATTACCTTATAACGTATAACGTTATATACTATTACGTCCTAACGAGTAACTTTATATACTATAACGCTATAACGTATAACGTTATATAGTATTACGTACTAACGTATAACGATATATACTATGACGTACTAACGTATAACGGTATATACTATTACGTACTAACGTATAACGTTATATACTATTACGTACTAACGTATAACGATATATACTATTACGTACTGACATTTAACGTTATAGACTATTACGTATTAATGTATAACGTTATATACTATTACGTTGTAACGTAAAACGATATGTAGTATTACCTTATGTCGTATACCGTTATATATTATTACGTACTAACGTATAACGTTATATACTATTACGTATTAATGTTTAACGTTGTGTAGTATTACCTTATAACGTATAACGTTATATATTATTACGTACTAACGTATAACGTTATATACTATTACGTATTAATGTTTAACGTTATGTACTATTACGTCATAACGTATAACGTTATATAGTATTACCTTATGACGTATAACGTTATGTAGTATTACCCTATGAAGTATAACGTTATATACTATTGCGTACTAACGTACAACGTTATGTACTATTACGTAATAACGAATAACGTTATATAGTATTACTATATGACTTATAAAGTTATGTAGTATTACCTTATGACGTATACCGATATGTAGTATTACCTTGTTACGTATAACGTTATGTAGTATTACCTTGTTACGTATATCGCTATATACTATTACGTAATAACGTATAACGTTATAAAGTATTATGTACTAACGTATAACGATATATACTATTACGTACTAACGTATAACGTTATATACTACTACGTAGTAAGGTATAACGATATATACTATTACGTACTAACGTATAACGTTATATACTATTCCGCATTAATGTATAACGTTATATACTATTACGTTGAAACGTAAAACGATATGTAGTTTTACCTTATGTCGTATACCGTTATATATTATTACGTACTAACGTATAAAGTTATATACTATTACGTATTAATGTTTAGCGTTATGTAGTATTACCTTATAACTTATAACGTTATATGCTATTACGTACTAACGTATAACGATATATACTATTACGAATTAACGTAGAACGTTATATACTATTACGTATTAATGTATAACGTTATATAGTATTACATCATGACATATAACGTTATGCAGTATTACCTTATAACGTGTAACGTTATGTACTATTATGTACTAACGTATAACGTTATATTCTATTACGTACTAACGTATTACGTTATGTACTATTACGTAATAATGTATAACGTTATGTAGTGTTATCTTATGAAGTATAACGTTATATACTATTTCGTTATAACGTAAAACGTTATCTACTATTACGTAATAACGTATAACGTTATATAGTATTACGTAAGAATGTATAACGTTATATAGTATTAGGTATTAATGTTTAACGTAATGTAGTATTACCTTATAACGTATAACGTTATATACTATTACGTACTAACGAATAACTTTATATACTATTAGTTAGTAATGTATAACGTTATGCAGTATTATCTTATAAAGTATAACGTTATATGCTATTACGTACTAACGTATAACGATATATACTATTACGAACTAACGTATAACGTTATATACTATTACGTATTAATGTATAACGTTGTATAGTATTACATTATGACCTATAACGTTATGTTGTATTGCCTTATAACGTATAAAGTTATATACTATTACGTATTAATGTACAACGTTATACAGTCTTACATTATGACGTATAACGTTATGTAGTAATGCCTTATAACGTATAACGTTATATACTATTGCCTACTAACTTATAACGTTATATACTATTACGTACTAACGTATAACGATATATTCTATTACGTACTAACGTATAACGTTATAGGCTCTTACGTATTAATGTATAACGTTATATACTACTGCGTTGTAACGTAAAACGATATGTAGTATTACCTTATGTCGTATACCGTTATATATTATTACGTGCTAACGTATAACGTTATATACTATTACGTATTAATGTTTAACGTTATGTAGTATTTCCTTATAACGTATAACGTTTTATACTATTTCGTACTAACGTATAACTTTATATAGTATTACGTACTAACGTATAACGTTATATAGTATTCCCTTATTACGTATAACGTTATATACTATTACGTAATAACGTATAACGTTATATAGTATTACCATATGACGTATAACGTTATGTAGTATTTCCTTATAACGTATAACGTTATATACTATTGCGTACTAACGTATAACGTTATATACTATTACGTACTAACGTATAACGATATATACTATTACGTACTAACGTATAACGTTATATTCTATTACGTACTAACGTATAACGTTATATAGTATTCCCTTATTACGTATAACGTCATATACTATTACGTTATAACGTAAAACGACATGTAGTATTACGTGCTAACGTATAACGTTATAGAGTAATACCTTATGACGTATAACGTTATGTAGTATTACTTTATAACGTATAACATTATATACTATTGCGTACTAACGTATAACGTTTTGTACTATTACGTAATAACGTATAACGTTATATAGTATTACCATATGACGTATAACGTTATATAGTATTACCTTATGACGTATAACGTTATGTAGTATTACCTTGTTACGTATAACGTTCTGTAGTATTACATTGTTACGTATAACGTTATATGCTATTACGTTATAGCGTATAACGTTATATGCTATTACGTATTAATGTTTAACGTTATGTAGTATTTCCTTATAACGTATAACGTTATATACTATTGCGTACTAACGTATAACGTTATATACTATTACGTACTAACGTATAACGTTATATACTATTACGTTCTAACGTATACCTTTATATAGTATTACGTACTAACGTGTAACGTTATATACTATTACGTTCTAACGTATACCTTTATATAGTATTACGTACTA
Source organism: Bombus muscorum (assembly GCA_963971185.1). Lineage (NCBI taxonomy): Eukaryota > Metazoa > Arthropoda > Insecta > Hymenoptera > Apidae > Bombus > Bombus muscorum. The sequence continues at coordinate 3,459,023 of OZ020141.1, forward strand.
ACGTATAACGTTATATAGTATTACATTATGACGTATAACGTTATGTAGTATTGCCTTATGACGTATAACGTTTTGTAGAATTACCTTGTTACGTATAACGTTGTATAGTATTACCTTGTTACGTATAACGTTATATACTATTGCGTACTAACGTATAACGTTATATACTATTACGTACTAACGTATAACGTTATATACTATTACGTTCTAACGTATACCTTTATATAGTATTACGTACTAACGTATAACGTTATATAGTATTACCTTATTACGTATAACGTTATATACTATTACGTTATAACGTAAAACCAGATGTGGTATTACGTGCTAACGTATAACGTTATAGATTAATACCTTATGACGTATAACGTTATGTAGTATTACCTTATAACGTATAACGTTATATACTATTACGTACTAACGTATAACGTTATGTACTATTACGTAATAACGTATAACGTTATATAGTATTACCTTATGCCGTATAACGTTAGGTAGTATTACCTTATGAAGTATAACGTTATGTATTATTACCTTATAACTTATAACGTTATATGCTATTACGTACTAACGTATAACGATATATACTACTACGTACTAACGTATAGCGTTATATACTGTTACGTATTAATGTATAACGTTATATAGTATTACATTATAACGTATAACGTTATGTAGTATTGCCTTATAACGTATAACGTTATATACTATTACGTATTAATGTAGAACGTTATGTAGTGTTACCTTATGAGGTATAACGTTATATACTATTTCGTTATAACGTAAAACGTCATGCACTATTACGTAATAACGTATAACGTTATATAGTATTACCTTATGACGTATAACGTTATGTAGTATTACCTTATGAAGTATAACGTTATGTATTATTACCTTATAACTTATAACGCTATATACTATTGCGTACTAACGTACTACGTTATGTACTATTACGTACTAACATATAGCGTTATATACTATTACGTATTAATGTATAACGTTATATAGTATTACATTATGACGTATAACGTTATGTAGTATTGCCTTATAACGTATAACGTTATATACTATTACGTAATAACGTATAACGTTATATAGTATTACCTTATGACGTATAACGTTATGTAGTATTACCATATGAAGTATAACGTTATGTATTATTACCTTATAACGTATAACGTTATATGCTATTACGTACTAACGTATAACGATATATACCATTACGAACTAACGTATAACGTTATATACTATGACGTATTAATGTATAACGTTATATAGTATTACATTATGACGTATAACGTTATGTACTATTGCCTTATGACGTAAAACGTTATGTAGAATTACCTTGTTACGTATAACGTTCTGTAGTATTACCCTGTTACGTATAACGTTATATACTATCACGTAATAACGTATAACGTTATATAGTATTAGGTACTAACGTATAACGATATATACTATTTCGTACTAACGTATAACGTTATAGACTATTACGTTCTAATGTATAACGTTATATACTATTACGTTGTAACGTAAAACGATATGTAGTATTACCTTATGTCGTATACCGTTATATATTATTACGTACTAACGTATAACGTTATATACTATTACGTATTAATGTTTAACGTTATATAGTATTACATTATGACGTATAACGTTATGTAGTATTACCTTATAACGTATAACGTTATATACTATTACGTACTAACGTATAACGTTATATACTATTACGTAATAACGTATAACGTTATATAGTATTACCTTATGCCGTATAACGTTAGGTAGTATTACTTTATGACGTATAAGGTTATGTAGTATTACCTTGTAACGTATAAGGTTATGTACTATTACGTTCTAACGTATAACTTTATATAGTATCACGTACTAACGTATAACGATATATACTATTACGTACTAACATATAGCGTTATATACTATTACGTATTAATGTATAACGTTATATAGTATTACATTATGACGTATAACGTTATGTAGTATTGCGTTATGACGTAAAACGTTATGTAGAATTACCTTGTTACGTATAACGTTCTGTAGTATTACCCTGTTACGTATAACGTTATATACTATCACGTAATAACGTATAACGTTATATAGTATTACGTACTAACGTATAACGATATATACTATTACGTACTAACGTATAACGTTATAGACTATTACGTACTAATGTATAACGTTATATACTATTACGTTGTAACGTAAAACGATATGTAGTATTACCTTATGTCGTATACCGTTATATATTATTACGTACTAACGTATAACGTTATATACTATTACGTATTAGTGTTTAACGTTATATAGTATTACATTATGACGTATAACGTTATGTAGTATTGCCTTATGACGTATAACGTTATGTAGAATTACCTTGTTACGTATAACGTTGTGTAGTATTACCTTGTTACGTATAACGTTATATACTATTGCGTACTAACGTATAACGTTATATACTATTACGTACTAACGTATAACGTTATATACTATTACGTTCTAACGTATACCTTTATATAGTATTACGTACTAACGTATAACGTTATATAGTATTACCTTATTACGTATAACGTTATATACTATTACGTTATAACGTAAAACGAGATGTGGTATTACGTGCTAACGTATAACGTTATAGATTAATACCTTATGACGTATAACGTTATGTAGTATTACCTTATAACGTATAACGTTATATACTATTACGTACTAACGTATAACGTTATGTACTATTACGTAATAACGTATAACGTTATATAGTATTACCTTATGCCGTATAACGTTAGGTAGTATTACCTTATGAAGTATAACGTTATGTATTATTACCTTATAACTTATAACGTTATATGCTATTACGTACTAACGTATAACGATATATACTATTACGTACTAACGTATAGCGTTATATACTGTTACGTATTAATGTATAACGTTATATACTATTACGTATTAATGTTTAACGTTGTGTAGTATTACCTTATAACGTATAACGTTATATATTATTACGTACTAACGTATAACGTTATATACTATTACGTATTAATGTTTAACGTTATGTACTATTACGTCATAACGTATAACGTTATATAGTATTACCTTATGACGTATAACGTTATGTAGTATTACCCTATGAAGTATAACGTTATATACTATTGCGTACTAACGTACAACGTTATGTACTATTACGTAATAACGAATAACGTTATATAGTATTACTATATGACTTATAAAGTTATGTAGTATTACCTTATGACGTATACCGATATGTAGTATTACCTTGTTACGTATAACGTTATGTAGTATTACCTTGTTACGTATATCGCTATATACTATTACGTAATAACGTATAACGTTATAAAGTATTATGTACTAACGTATAACGATATATACTATTACGTACTAACGTATAACGTTATATACTACTACGTAGTAAGGTATAACGATATATACTATTACGTACTAACGTATAACGTTATATACTATTCCGCATTAATGTATAACGTTATATACTATTACGTTGAAACGTAAAACGATATGTAGTTTTACCTTATGTCGTATACCGTTATATATTATTACGTACTAACGTATAAAGTTATATACTATTACGTATTAATGTTTAGCGTTATGTAGTATTACCTTATAACTTATAACGTTATATGCTATTACGTACTAACGTATAACGATATATACTATTACGAATTAACGTAGAACGTTATATACTATTACGTATTAATGTATAACGTTATATAGTATTACATCATGACATATAACGTTATGCAGTATTACCTTATAACGTGTAACGTTATGTACTATTATGTACTAACGTATAACGTTATATTCTATTACGTACTAACGTATTACGTTATGTACTATTACGTAATAATGTATAACGTTATGTAGTGTTATCTTATGAAGTATAACGTTATATACTATTTCGTTATAACGTAAAACGTTATCTACTATTACGTAATAACGTATAACGTTATATAGTATTACGTAAGAATGTATAACGTTATATAGTATTAGGTATTAATGTTTAACGTAATGTAGTATTACCTTATAACGTATAACGTTATATACTATTACGTACTAACGAATAACTTTATATACTATTAGTTAGTAATGTATAACGTTATGCAGTATTATCTTATAAAGTATAACGTTATATGCTATTACGTACTAACGTATAACGATATATACTATTACGAACTAACGTATAACGTTATATACTATTACGTATTAATGTATAACGTTGTATAGTATTACATTATGACCTATAACGTTATGTTGTATTGCCTTATAACGTATAAAGTTATATACTATTACGTATTAATGTACAACGTTATACAGTCTTACATTATGACGTATAACGTTATGTAGTAATGCCTTATAACGTATAACGTTATATACTATTGCCTACTAACTTATAACGTTATATACTATTACGTACTAACGTATAACGATATATTCTATTACGTACTAACGTATAACGTTATAGGCTCTTACGTATTAATGTATAACGTTATATACTACTGCGTTGTAACGTAAAACGATATGTAGTATTACCTTATGTCGTATACCGTTATATATTATTACGTGCTAACGTATAACGTTATATACTATTACGTATTAATGTTTAACGTTATGTAGTATTTCCTTATAACGTATAACGTTTTATACTATTTCGTACTAACGTATAACTTTATATAGTATTACGTACTAACGTATAACGTTATATAGTATTCCCTTATTACGTATAACGTTATATACTATTACGTAATAACGTATAACGTTATATAGTATTACCATATGACGTATAACGTTATGTAGTATTTCCTTATAACGTATAACGTTATATACTATTGCGTACTAACGTATAACGTTATATACTATTACGTACTAACGTATAACGATATATACTATTACGTACTAACGTATAACGTTATATTCTATTACGTACTAACGTATAACGTTATATAGTATTCCCTTATTACGTATAACGTCATATACTATTACGTTATAACGTAAAACGACATGTAGTATTACGTGCTAACGTATAACGTTATAGAGTAATACCTTATGACGTATAACGTTATGTAGTATTACTTTATAACGTATAACATTATATACTATTGCGTACTAACGTATAACGTTTTGTACTATTACGTAATAACGTATAACGTTATATAGTATTACCATATGACGTATAACGTTATATAGTATTACCTTATGACGTATAACGTTATGTAGTATTACCTTGTTACGTATAACGTTCTGTAGTATTACATTGTTACGTATAACGTTATATGCTATTACGTTATAGCGTATAACGTTATATGCTATTACGTATTAATGTTTAACGTTATGTAGTATTTCCTTATAACGTATAACGTTATATACTATTGCGTACTAACGTATAACGTTATATACTATTACGTACTAACGTATAACGTTATATACTATTACGTTCTAACGTATACCTTTATATAGTATTACGTACTAACGTGTAACGTTATATACTATTACGTTCTAACGTATACCTTTATATAGTATTACGTACTAACGTATAACGTTATATAGTATTACATTATGACGTATAACGTTATGTAGTATTGCCTTATGACGTATAACGTTTTGTAGAATTACCTTGTTACGTATAACGTTGTATAGTATTACCTTGTTACGTATAACGTTATATACTATTGCGTACTAACGTATAACGTTATATACTATTACGTACTAACGTATAACGTTATATACTATTACGTTCTAACGTATACCTTTATATAGTATTACGTACTAACGTATAACGTTATATAGTATTACCTTATTACGTATAACGTTATATACTATTACGTTATAACGTAAAACCAGATGTGGTATTACGTGCTAACGTATAACGTTATAGATTAATACCTTATGACGTATAACGTTATGTAGTATTACCTTATAACGTATAACGTTATATACTATTACGTACTAACGTATAACGTTATGTACTATTACGTAATAACGTATAACGTTATATAGTATTACCTTATGCCGTATAACGTTAGGTAGTATTACCTTATGAAGTATAACGTTATGTATTATTACCTTATAACTTATAACGTTATATGCTATTACGTACTAACGTATAACGATATATACTACTACGTACTAACGTATAGCGTTATATACTGTTACGTATTAATGTATAACGTTATATAGTATTACATTATAACGTATAACGTTATGTAGTATTGCCTTATAACGTATAACGCTATATACTATTACGTATTAATGTAGAACGTTATGTAGTGTTACCTTATGAGGTATAACGTTATATACTATTTCGTTATAACGTAAAACGTCATGCACTATTACGTAATAACGTATAACGTTATATAGTATTACCTTATGACGTATAACGTTATGTAGTATTACCTTATGAAGTATAACGTTATGTATTATTACCTTATAACTTATAACGCTATATACTATTGCGTACTAACGTACTACGTTATGTACTATTACGTACTAACATATAGCGTTATATACTATTACGTATTAATGTATAACGTTATATAGTATTACATTATGACGTATAACGTTATGTAGTATTGCCTTATAACGTATAACGTTATATACTATTACGTAATAACGTATAACGTTATATAGTATTACCTTATGACGTATAACGTTATGTAGTATTACCATATGAAGTATAACGTTATGTATTATTACCTTATAACGTATAACGTTATATGCTATTACGTACTAACGTATAACGATATATACCATTACGAACTAACGTATAACGTTATATACTATGACGTATTAATGTATAACGTTATATAGTATTACATTATGACGTATAACGTTATGTACTATTGCCTTATGACGTAAAACGTTATGTAGAATTACCTTGTTACGTATAACGTTCTGTAGTATTACCCTGTTACGTATAACGTTATATACTATCACGTAATAACGTATAACGTTATATAGTATTAGGTACTAACGTATAACGATATATACTATTTCGTACTAACGTATAACGTTATAGACTATTACGTTCTAATGTATAACGTTATATACTATTACGTTGTAACGTAAAACGATATGTAGTATTACCTTATGTCGTATACCGTTATATATTATTACGTACTAACGTATAACGTTATATACTATTACGTATTAATGTTTAACGTTATATAGTATTACATTATGACGTATAACGTTATGTAGTATTACCTTATAACGTATAACGTTATATACTATTACGTACTAACGTATAACGTTATATACTATTACGTAATAACGTATAACGTTATATAGTATTACCTTATGCCGTATAACGTTAGGTAGTATTACTTTATGACGTATAAGGTTATGTAGTATTACCTTGTAACGTATAAGGTTATGTACTATTACGTTCTAACGTATAACTTTATATAGTATCACGTACTAACGTATAACGATATATACTATTACGTACTAACATATAGCGTTATATACTATTACGTATTAATGTATAACGTTATATAGTATTACATTATGACGTATAACGTTATGTAGTATTGCGTTATGACGTAAAACGTTATGTAGAATTACCTTGTTACGTATAACGTTCTGTAGTATTACCCTGTTACGTATAACGTTATATACTATCACGTAATAACGTATAACGTTATATAGTATTACGTACTAACGTATAACGATATATACTATTACGTACTAACGTATAACGTTATAGACTATTACGTACTAATGTATAACGTTATATACTATTACGTTGTAACGTAAAACGATATGTAGTATTACCTTATGTCGTATACCGTTATATATTATTACGTACTAACGTATAACGTTATATACTATTACGTATTAGTGTTTAACGTTATATAGTATTACATTATGACGTATAACGTTATGTAGTATTGCCTTATGACGTATAACGTTATGTAGAATTACCTTGTTACGTATAACGTTGTGTAGTATTACCTTGTTACGTATAACGTTATATACTATTGCGTACTAACGTATAACGTTATATACTATTACGTACTAACGTATAACGTTATATACTATTACGTTCTAACGTATACCTTTATATAGTATTACGTACTAACGTATAACGTTATATAGTATTACCTTATTACGTATAACGTTATATACTATTACGTTATAACGTAAAACGAGATGTGGTATTACGTGCTAACGTATAACGTTATAGATTAATACCTTATGACGTATAACGTTATGTAGTATTACCTTATAACGTATAACGTTATATACTATTACGTACTAACGTATAACGTTATGTACTATTACGTAATAACGTATAACGTTATATAGTATTACCTTATGCCGTATAACGTTAGGTAGTATTACCTTATGAAGTATAACGTTATGTATTATTACCTTATAACTTATAACGTTATATGCTATTACGTACTAACGTATAACGATATATACTATTACGTACTAACGTATAGCGTTATATACTGTTACGTATTAATGTATAACGTTATATAGTATTACATTATAACGTATAACGTTATGTAGTATTGCCTTATAACGTATAACGTTATATACTATTACGTATTAATGTAGAACGTTATGTAGTGTTACCTTATGAGGTATAACGTTATATACTATTTCGTTATAACGTAAAACGTCATGCACTATTACGTAATAACGTATAACGTTATATAGTATTACCTTATGACGTATAACGTTATGTAGTATTACTTTATGACGTATAAGGTTATGTAGTATTACCTTGTAACGTATAAGGTTATGTATTATTACCTTATAACTTATAACGTTATATGCTATTACGTACTAACGTATAACGATATATACTATTACGTACTAACGTATAGCGTTATATACTGTTACGTATTAATGTATAACGTTATATAGTATTACATTATAACGTATAACGTTATGTAGTATTGCCTTATAACGTATAACGTTATATACTATTACGTATTAATGTAGAACGTTATGTAGTGTTACCTTATGAGGTATAACGTTATATACTATTTCGTTATAACGTAAAACGTCATGCACTATTACGTAATAACGTATAACGTTATATAGTATTACCTTATGACGTATAACGTTATGTAGTATTACTTTATGACGTATAAGGTTATGTAGTATTACCTTGTAACGTATAAGGTTATGTACTATTACGTTCTAACGTATAACTTTATATAGTATCACGTACTAACGTATAACGATATATACTATTACGTAATAACATATAGCGTTATATACTATTACGTATTAATGTATAACGTTATATAGTATTACATTATGACGTATAACGTTATGTAGTATTGCCTTATAACGTATAACGTTATATACTATTACGTAATAACGTATAACGTTATATAGTATTACCTCATGACGTATAACGTTATGTAGTATTACCTTATGAAGTATAACGTTATGTATTATTACCTTACAACGTATAACGTTATATGCTATTACGTACTAACGTATAACGATATATACTATTATGAACTAACGTATAACGTTATATACTATGACGTATTAATTATAACGTTATATAGTATTACATTATGACGTATAACGTTATGTACTATTGCCTTATGACGTATAACGTTATGTTGAATTTCCTTGTTACGTATAACGTTCTGTAGTATTACCCTGTTACGTATAACGTTATATACTATCACGTAATAACGTATAACGTTATATAGTATTACGTACTAACGTATAACGATATATACTATTACGTACTAACGTATAACGTTATAGACTATTACGGACTAATGTATAACGTTATATACTATTACCTTGTAACGTAAAACGATATGTAGTATTACCTTATGTCGTATACCGTTATATATTATTACGTACTAACGTATAACGTTATATACTATTACGTATTAATGTTTAAAGTTATATAGTATTACATTATGACGTATAACGTTATGTAGTATTGCCTTATGACATATAACGTTATGTAGAATTACCTTGTTACGTATAACGTTGTGTAGTATTACCTTGTTACGTATAACGTTATATACTATTACGTAATAACGTATAACGTTATATAGTATTACCTTATGACGTATAACGTTATGTAGTATTACTTTATGACGTATAAGGTTATGTAGTATTACCTTGTAACGTATAAGGTTATGTACTATTACGTTCTAACGTATAACTTTATATAGTATCACGTACTAACGTATAACGATATATACTATTACGTACTAACATATAGCGTTATATACTATTACGTATTAATGTATAACGTTATGTAGTATTACATTATGACGTATAACGTTGTGTAGTATTGCCTTATAACGTATAGCGTTATATACTATTACGTAATAACGTATAACGTTATATACTATTACGTATTAATGTTTAACGTTATATAGTATTACATTATGACGTATAACGTTATGTAGTATTGCCTTATGACGTATAACGTTATGTAGAATTACCTTGTTACGTATAACGTTCTGTAGTATTACCTTGTTACGTATAACGTTATATACTATTACGTAATAACGTATAACGTTATATAGTATTACGAACTAACGTATAATGTTATATACTATGACGTATTAATGTATAAGGTTATATAGTATTACATTATGACGTATAACGTTATGTACTATTGCCTTATGACGTATAACGTTATGTAGAATTACCTTGTTACGTATAACGTTCTGTAGTATTACCTTGTTACGTATAACGTTATATACTATCGCGTAATAACGTATAACGTTATATAGTATTACGTACTAACGTATAACGATATGTACTATTACGTACTAACGTATAACGTTATAGACTATTACGTATTAATGTATAACGTTATATACTATTACGTTGTAACGTAAAACGATATGTAGTATTACCTTATGTCGTATACCGTTATATATTATTACGCACTAACGTATAACGTTATATACTATTACGTACAAACGTATAACGTTAGAGACTATTACGTATTAATGTGTAACGTTATATACTATTACGTTGTAACGTAAAACGATATGAAGTATTACCTTATGTCGTATACCGTTATATATTATAACGTACTAACGTATAACGTTATATACTATTACGTACTAACGAATAACTTTACATACTATTACGTACTAACGTACAACGTTATATACTATTACGTACTAACGTATAACGATATATACTATTACTTAATGTAACGTATAACGTTAACGTATAACGTTATTTAGTATTACCTTATAACGTATAACGTTATATACTATTACGTCCTAACGAATAACTTTATATACTATAACGCTATAACGTACAACGTTATATAGTATTACGTACTAACGTATAACGATATATACTATGACGTGCTAACGTATAACGATATATACTATTACGTACTAACGTATAACGTTATATACTGTTACGTACTAACGTATAACGATATATACTATTACGTACTGACGTATAACGTTATAGACTATTACGTATTAATGTATAACGTTATATACTATTACGTTGTAACGTAAAACGATATGTAGTATTACCTTATGTCGTATACCGTTATATATTATTACGTACTAACGTATAACGTTATATACTATTACGTATTAATGTTTAACGTTATGTAGTATTACCTTATAACGTATAACGTTATATACTATTTCGTACTAACGAATAACTTTATATATTATTACGTATTAATGTTTAACGTTATGTAGTATTACCTTATAACGTATAACGTTATATACTACTTCGTACTAACGAATAACTTTATATATTATTACGTATTAATGTTTAACGTTATGTAGTATTACCTTATAACGTATAACGTTATATACTATTTCGTATTAACGAATAACTTTATATATTATTACGTATTAATGTTTAACGTTATGTAGTATTACCTTATAACGTATAACGTTATATACTACTTCGTACTAACGAATAACTTTACATACTATTACTTAATAACGTATCACGTTATCCAGTATTACCTTATAACGTATAACGTTATATGCTATTACGTTATAACGTATAACATTGTATACTATTACGTAATAACGTATAACGTTATATAGTATTACCTTATGACGTATAACGATATTTAGTAATACCCTATGAAGTATAACGTTATGTATTATTACCTTATAACGTATAACGTTATATGCTATTACGTACTAACGTATAACGATATATACTATTACGAACTAACGTATAACGTGATATACTATTACGTATTAATGTATAACGTTATATAGTATTACATTATGACGTATAACGTTATGTAGTATTGCCTTATAACGTATAACGTTATATACTATTGCGTACTAACGTACAACGTTATGTACTATTACGTAATAACGAATAACGTTGTATAGTATTACTATATGACTTATAACGTTATGTAGTATTACCTTATGACGTATAACGATATGTAGTATTACCTTGTTACGTATAACGTTATGTAGTATTACCTTGTTACGTATAACGCTATATACTATTACGTAATAACGTATAACGTTATAAAGTATTATGTACTAACGTATAACGATATATACTATTACGTACTAACGTATAACGTTATATACTATTACGTACTAATGTATAACGATATATACTATTACCTACTAACGTATAACGATATATACTATTACGTACTAACGTATAACGATATATACTATTATGTACTAACGTATAACGTTATATTCTATTACGTACTAACGTATTACGTTATGTACTATTACGTAATAACGTATAACGTTATATAGTATTACGTAAGAATGTATAACGTTATATAGTATTAGATATTAATGTTTAACGTAATGTAGTATTACCTTATAACGTATAACGTTATATACAATTACGTACTAACGACTAACTTTATATACTATTAGTTAGTAAGATATAACGTTATGCAGTAATATCTTATAAAGTATAACGTTATATGCTATTACGTACTAACGTATAACGTTATGTACTATTACGTAATAACGTGTAACGTTATATAGTATTACCTTATGACGTATAACGTTATGTAGTATTACCTTATGAAGTATAACGTTATGTATTATTACCTTATAACGTATAACGTTATATGCTATTACGTAGTAACGTATAACGATATATACTATTACGAACTAACGTATAACGTTATATACTATTACGTATTAATGTATAACGTTATATAGTATTACATTATGACGTATAACGTTATGTAGTATTGCCTTATAACGTATAACGTTATATACTATTACGTATTAATGTATAACGTTATACAGTATTACATTATGACGCATAACGTTATGTAGTATTGCCTTATGTCGTATACCGTTATATATTATTACGTGCTAACGTATAACGTTATATACTATTACGTATTAATGTTTAACGTTATCTAGTATTACATTATGACGTATAACGTTATGTAGTATTGTCTTATGACGTATAACGTTATGTAGAATTACCTTGTTACGTATAACGTTGTGTAGTATTACCTTGTTACGTATAACGTCATATACTATTACGTAATAACGTAAAACGTTATATAGTATTACGTACTAACGTATAACGATATATACTATTACGAACTAACGTATAACGTTATATACTATTACGTATTAATGTTTAACGTTATGTAGTATTACCTTATAACGTATAACGTTATATACTATTACGTACTAACGAGTAACTTTACATACTATTACTTAATAACGTATAACGTTTTCCAGTATTACCTTATAACGTATAACGTTATATGCTATTACGTTATAACGTATAACGTTATATAGTATTACGTACTAACGTATAACGATATATACTATGACGTTGTAACGTAAAACGATATGTAGTATTACCTTATGTCGTATACCGTTATATATTATTACGTACTAACGTATAACGTTATATACTATTACGTATTAATGTTTAACGTTATATAGTATTACATTATGACGTATAACGTTATGTAGTATTGCCTTATGACGTATAACGTTATGTAGAATTACCTTGTTACGTATAACGTTGTGTAGTATTACCTTGTAACGTATAAGGTTATGTACTATTACGTTCTAACGTATAACTTTATATAGTATCACGTACTAACGTATAACGATATATACTATTACGTACTAACATATAGCGTTATATACTATTACGTATTAATGTATAACGTTATATAGTATTACATTATGACGTATAACGTTATGTAGTATTGCCTTATAACGTATAACGTTATGTAGAATTACCTTGTTACGTATAACGTTGTGTAGTATTACCTTGTTACGTATAACGTTATATACTATTACGTAATAACGTATAACGTTATATAGTATTACCTTATGACGTATAACGTTATGTAGTATTACTTTATGACGTATAAGGTTATGTAGAATTACCTTGTTACGTATAACGTTGTGTAGTATTACCTTGTTACGTATAACGTTATATACTATTACGTTGTAACGTAAAACGATATGTAGTATTACCTTATGTCGTATACCGTTATATATTATTACGTACTAACGTATAACGTTATATACTATTACGTATTAATGTTTAACGTTATATAGTATTACATTATGACGTATAACGTTATGTAGTATTGCCTTATGACGTATAACGTTATGTAGAATTACCTTGTTACGTATAACGTTGTGTAGTATTACCTTGTTACGTATAACGTTATATACTATTACGTAATAACGTATAACGTTATCTAGTATTACCTTATGACGTATAACGTTATGTAGTATTACTTTATGACGTATAAGGTTATGTAGTATTACCTTGTAACGTATAAGGTTATGTACTATTACGTTCTAACGTATAACTTTATATAGTATCACGTACTAACGTATAACGATATATACTCTTACGTACTAACATATAGCGTTATATACTATAACGTATTAATGTATAACGTTATATAGTATTACATTATGACGTATAACATTATGTAGTATTGCCTTATAACGTATAACGTTATATACTATTACGTAATAACGTATAACGTTATATACTATTACGTATTAATGTTTAACGTTATATAGTATTACATTATGACGTATAACGTTATGTAGTATTGCCTTATGACGTATAACGTTATGTAGAATTACCTTGTTACGTATAACGTTGTGTAGTATTACCTTGTTACGTATAACGTTATATACTATTACGTAATAACGTATAACGTTATATAGTATTACGAACTAACGTATAATGTTATATACTATGACGTATTAATGTATAAGGTTATATAGTATTACATTATGACGTATAACGTTATGTACTATTGCCTTATGACGTATAACGTTTTGTAGAATTACCTTGTTACGTATAACGTTCTGTAGTATTACCTTGTTACGTATAACGTTATATACTATCACGTAATAACGTATAACGTTATATAGTATTACGTACTAACGTATAACGATATATACTATTACGTACTAACGTATAACGTTATAGACTATTACGTATTAATGTATAACGTTATATACTATTACGTTGTAACGTAAAACGATATGTAGTATTACCTTATGTCGTATACCGTTATATATTATTACGTACTAACGTATAACGTTATATACTATTACGTACTAACGTATAACTTTAGAGACTATTACGTATTAATGTATAACGTTATATACTATTACGTTGTAACGTAAAACGATATGTAGTATTACCTTATGTCGTATACCGTTATATATTATAACGTACTAACGTATAACGTTATATACTATTACGTATTAATGTTTAACGTTATGTAGTATTACCTTATAACGTATAACGTTATATACTATTACGTACTAACGAATAACTTTACATACTATTACGTACTAACGTACAACGTTATATACTATTACGTACTAACGTATAAAGATATATACTATTACTTAATAACGTATAACGTTATTTAGTATTACCTTATAACATAGAACGTTATATACTATTACGTAATAATGTTTAACGTTATGTAATATTACCTTATAACGTATAACGTTATATACTATTACGTCCTAACGAATAACTTTATATACTATAACGCTATAACGTATAACGTTATATAGTATTACGTACTAACGTATAACGATATATACTATGACGTACTAACGTATAACGATATATACTATTACGTACTTACGTATAACGTTATATACTGTCACGTACTAACGTATAACGATATATACTATTACGTACTGACGTATAACGTTATAGACTATTACGTATTAATGTATAACGTTATATGCTATTACGTTGTAACGTAAAACGATATGTAGTATTACCTTATGTCGTATACCGTTATATATTATTACGTACTAACGTATAACGTTATATACTATTACGTATTAATGTTTAACGTTATGTAGTATTACCTTATAACTTATAACGTTATATGCTATTACGTACTAACGTATAAGATTGTATACTATTACGTACTAACGTATATCGTTATATACTGTTACGTACTAACGTATAACGATATATACTATTACGTACTGACGTATAACGTTATAGACTATTTCGTACTAACGAATAACTTTATATATTATTACGTATTAATGTTTAACGTTATGTAGTATTACCTTATAACGTATAACGTTATATACTATTTCGTACTAACGAATAACGTTACATACTATTACTTAATAACGTATAACGTTATCCAGTATTACCTTATAACGTATAACGTTATATGCTATTACGTTATAACGTATAACATTGTATACTATTACGTACTAACGTATAACGTTATATACTACTACGTATTAATGTATAACGTTATATAGTGTTACCTTATGAGGTATAACGTTATATCCTATTTCGTTATAACGTAAAACGTTATGTACTATTACGTAATAACGTATAACGTTATATAGTATTACCTTATGACGTATAACGTTATGTAGTATTACCCTATGAAGTATAACGTTATGTATTATTACCTTTTAACGTATAACGTTATATGCTATTACGTACTAACGTATAACGATATATACTATTACGAACTAACGTATAACATTGTATACTATTACGTACTAACGTATAACGTTATATACTATTACGTATTAATGTATAACGTTATATAGTATTACCTTATGACGTATAACGTTATGTAGTATTACCTTATGAAGTATAACGTTATGTATTATTACCTTATAACGTATAACGTTATAGACTATTACGTATTAATGTATAACGTTATATGCTATTACGTTGTAACGTAAAACGATATGTAGTATTACCTTATGTCGTATACCGTTATATATTATTACGTGCTAACGTATAACGTTATATACTATTACGTATTAATGTTTAACGTTATATAGTATTACATTATGACTTATAACGTTATGTAGTATTGCCTTATGACGTATAACGTTATGTAGAATTACCTTGTTACGTATAACGTTGTGTAGTATTACCTTGTTACGTATAACGTTATATACTATTACGTAATAACGTAAAACGTTATATAGTATTACGTACTAACGTATAACGGTATATACTATTACGTACTAACGTATAACGTTAGAGACTATTATGTATTAATGTATAACGTTATATACTATTACGTTGTAACGCAAAACGATATGTAGTATTACCTTATGTCGTATACCGTTATATATTATAACGTACTAACGTATAACGTTATATACTATTACGTATTAAAGTTTAACGTTATGTAGTATTACCTTATAACGTATAACGTTATATACTATTACGTACTAACGAATAACTTTACATACTATTACTTAATAACGTATAACGTTTTCCAGTATTACCTTATAACGTATAACGTTATATGCTATTATGTTATAACGTATAACGTTATATAGTATTACGTACTAACGTATAACGATATATACTATGACGTACTAACGTATAACGATATATACTATTACTTAATAACGTATAACGTTATTTAGTATTACCTTATAACATATAACGTTATATACTATTACGTACTAACGTATAACGTTATATACTATTACGTTATGTAGTATTTCCTTATAACGTATAACGTTATATACTATTTCGTACTAACGAATAACTTTACATACTATTACTTAATAACGTATAACGTTATCCAGTATTACCTTATAACGTATAATGTTATATGCTATTACGTTATAACGTATAACATTGTATACTATTACGTACTAACGTATAACGTTATATACTACTACGTATTAATGTATAACGTTATATAGTGTTACCTTATGAGGTATAACGTTATATCCTATTTCGTTATAACGTAAAACGTTATGTACTATTACGTAATAACGTATAACGTTATATAGTATTACCTTATGACGTATAACGTTATGTAGTATTACCCTATGAAGTATAACGTTATGTATTATTACCTTATAACGTATAACGTTTTATACTATTTCGCACTAACGTATAACTTTATATAGTATTACGTACTAACGTATAACGTTATATAGTATTCCCTTATTACGTATAACGTTATGCACTATTACGTAATAACGTATAACGTTATATAGTATTACCTTATGACGTGTAACGTTATGTAGTATTACTTTATGAAGTATAATGTTATGTAGTATTACCTTGTAACGTATAAGGTTATGTACTATTACGTTCTAACATATAACTTTATATAGTATCACGTACTAACGTATAACGATATATACTATTACGTACTAGCATATAGCGTTATATACTACTATGTATTAATGTATAACGTTATATAGTATTACATTATGACGTATAACGTTATGTAGTATTGCCTTATAACGTATAACGTTATATACTATTACGTAATACCGTATAACGTTATATAGTATTACCTTATGACGTATAACGTTATGTAGTATTACCTTATGAAGTATAACGTTATGTATTATTACCTTATAACGTATAACGTTATATGCTATTACGTACTAACGTATAACGTTATAGACTATTACGTATTAATGTATAACGTTATATACTATTACGTTGTAACGTAAAACGATATGTAGTATTACCTTATGTCGTATACCGTTATATATTATTACGTACTAACGTATAACGTTATATACTATTACGTATTAATGTTTAACGTTATATAGTATTACATTATGACGTATAACGTTATGTAGTATTGCCTTATGACGTATAACGTTATGTAGAATTACCTTGTTACGTATAACGTTGTGTAGTATTACCTTGTTACGTATAACGTTATATACTATTACGTAATAACGTAAAACGTTATATAGTATTACGTACTAACGTATAACGGTAGATACTATTACGTAATAATGTTTAACGTTATGTAGTATTACCTCATAACGTATAACGTTATATACTATTACGTCCTAACTAATAACTTTATATACTATAACGCTATAACGTATAACGTTATATAGTATTACGTACTAACGTATAACGATATATACTATTACGTACTGACGTATAACGTTATATACTATTACGTTGTAACGTAAAACGATATGTAGTATTACCTTATGTCGTATACCGTTATATATTATAACGTACTAACGTATAACGTTATATACTATTACGTATTAATGTTTAACGTTATGTAGTATTACCTTATAACGTATAACGTTATATACTATTACGTACTAACGAATAACTTTACATACTATTACTTAATAACGTATAACGTTTTCCAGTATTACCTTATAACGTATAACGTTATATGCTATTACGTTATAACGTATAACGTTATATAGTATTACGTGCTAACGTATAACGTTATATACTATTACGTAATAATGTTTAACGTTATGTAGTATTACCTTATAACGTATAACGTTATATACTATTACGTCCTAACTAATAACTTTATATACTATAACGCTATAACGTATAACGTTATATAGTATTACGTACTAACGTATAACGATATATACTATTACGTACTGACGTATAACGTTATAGACTATTACGTACTAATGTATAACGTTATATACTATTACGTACTAACGTATAACGATATATACTATTACTTAATAACGTATAACGTTATTTAGTATTACCACATAACATATAACGTTATATACTATTACGTACTAATGTATAACGTTATATACTATTACGTACTAACGTATAACGATATATACTATTACTTAATAACGTATAACGTTATTTAGTATTACCTTATAACATATAACGTTATATACTATTACGTAATAATGTTTAACGTTATGTAGTATTACCTTATAACGTATAACGTTATATACTATTACGTCCTAACGAATAACTTTATATACTATAACGCTATAACGTATAACGTTATATAGTATTACGTACTAACGTATAACGATATATACTATGACGTACTAACGTATAACGATATATACTATTACGTACTAACGTATAACGTTATATACTATTACGTACTAACGTATAACGTTATATACTATTACGTATTAATGTTTAACGTTATGTAGTATTACCTTATAACGTATAACGTTATATACTATTTCGTACTAACGAATAACTTTATATACTATTACGTATTAATGTTTAACGTTATGTAGTATTACCTTATAACGTATAACGTTATATACTATTTCGTACTAACGAATAACTTTACATACTATTACTTAATAACGTATAACGTTATCCAGTATTACCTTATAACGTATAATGTTATATGCTATTACGTTATAACGTATAACATTGTATACTATTACGTACTAACGTATAACGTTATATACTACTACGTATTAATGTATAACGTTATATAGTGTTACCTTATGAGGTATAACGTTATATCCTATTTCGTTATAACGTAAAACGTTATGTACTATTACGGAATAACGTATAACGTTATATAGTATTACCTTATGACGTATAACGTTATGTAGTATTACCCTATGAAGTATAACGTTATGTATTATTACCTTATAACGTATAACGTTATATGCTATTACGTACTAACGTATAACGATATATACTATTACGAACTAACGTATAACGTTACATACTATTACGTATTAATGTATAACGTTATATAGTATTACATTATGACGTATAACGTTATGTAGTATTGCCTTATAACGTATAACGTTATATACTATTGCGTACTAACGTACATCGTTATGTACTATTACGTAATAGCGAATAACGTTATATAGTATTACTATATGACTTATAACGTTATGTAGTATTACCTTATGGCGTATAACGATATGTAGTATTACCTTGTTACGTATAACGTTATGTAGTATTACCTTGTTACGTATAACGCTATATACTATTACGTACTAACGTATAACGTTATATACTATTACGTACTAATGTATAACGATATATACTATTACCTACTAACGTATAGCGTTATATACTATTACGTATTAATGTATAACGTTATGTAGTGTTATCTTATGAGGTATAACGTTATATACTATTTCGTTATAACGTAAAACGTTATGTACTATTACGTAATAACGTGTAACGTTATATAGTATTACCTTATGACGTATAACGTTATGTAGTATTACCTTATGAAGTATAACGTTATGTATTATTACCTTATAACGTATAACGTTATATGCTATTACGTACTAACGTATAACGATATATACTATTACGAACTAACGTATGACGTTATATACTATTTCGTATTAATGTATAACGTTATATAGTATTACATTATGACGTATAACGTTATGTAGTATTGCCTTATAACGTATAACGTTATATACTATTACGTATTAATGTATAACGTTATACAGTATTACATTATGACGCATAACGTTATGTAGTATTGCCTTATAACGTATAACGTTATATACTATCACGTAATAACGTATAACGTTATATAGTATTACGTACTAACGTATAACGATATATACTATTACGTACTAACGTATAACGTTATATACTATTACGTTGTAACGTAAAACGATATGTAGTACTACCTTATGTCGTATACCGTTATATATTTTTACGTGCTAACGTATAACGTTATATACTATTACGTATTAATGTTTAACGTTATATAGTATTACATTATGACGTATAACGTTATGTAGTATTGCCTTATGACGTATAACGTTATGTAGAATTACCTTGTTACGTATAACGTTGTGTAGTATTACCTTGTTACGTATAACGTTATATAATATTACGTAATAACGTAAAACGTTATATAGTATTACGTACTAACGTATAACGGTATATACTATTACGTACTAACGTATAACGTTAGAAACTATTACGTATTAATGTATAACGTTATATACTATTACGTTGTAACGCAAAACGATATGTAGTATTACCTTATGTCGTATACCGTTATATATTATAACGTACTAACGTATAACGTTATATACTATTACGTATTAATGTTTAACGTTATGTAGTATTACCTTATAACGTATAACGTTATATACTATTACGTACTAACGAATAACTTTACATACTATTACTTAATAACGTATAACGTTTTCCAGTATTACCTTATAACGTATAACGTTATATGCTATTACGTTATAACGTATAACGTTATATAGTATTACGTATTAACGTATAACGATATATACTATGACGTACTAACGTATAACGATATATACTATTACTTAATAACGTATAACGTTATTTAGTATTACCTTATAACATATAACGTTATATACTATTACGTACTAACGTATAACGATATATACTATTACGTTATGTAGTATTTCCTTATAACGTATAACGTTATATGCTATTTCGTACTAACGAATAACTTTACATACTATTACTTAATAACGTATAACGTTATCCAGTATTACCTTATAACGTATAATGTTATATGCTATTACGTTATAACGTCTAACATTGTATACTATTACGTACTAACGTATAACGTTATATACTACTACGTATTAATGTATAACGTTATATAGTGTTACCTTATGACGTATAACGTTATGTAGTATTACCTTATGAAGTATAACGTTATGTATTATTACCTTATAACGTATAACGTTATGTTTCTATTACCTTATAACGTATAACATTATATACTATTGCGTACTAACGTATAACGTTTTGTACTATTACGTAATAACGTATAACGTTATATAGTATTACCATATGACGTATAACGTTATATAGTATTACCTTATGACGTATAACGTTATGTAGTATTACCTTGTTACGTATAACGTTCTGTAGTATTACATTGTTACGTATAACGTTATATGCTATTAAGTTATAGCGTATAACGTTATATACTATTACGTATTAATGTTTAACGTTATGTAGTGTTTCCTTATAACGTATAACGTTATATGCTATAGCGTACTAACGTATAACGTTAGATACTATTACGTACTAACGTATAACGTTATATACTATTACGTTCTAACGTATACCTTTATATAGGATCACGTACTAACGTATAACGTTATGTTCTATTACGTAATAACGTATAACGTTATATAGTATTACCTTATGCCGTATAACGTTAGGTAGTATTACCTTATTACGTATAACGTTACATACTATTACGTTATAACGTAAAACGAGATGTGGTATTACGTGCTAACGTATAACGTTATAGATTAATACCTTATGACGTATAACGTTATATGTTATTACGTTATAGCGTATAACGTTATATAGTATTACCTTATGACGTATAACGTTATGTAGTATTACCTTATGAAGTATAACGTTATGTATTATTACCTTATAACGTATAACGTTATATGCTATTACGTACTAACGTATAACGATATATACTATTACGAACTAACGTATAACGTTATATACTATTACGTATTAATGTATAACGTTATATAGTATTACATTATGACGTATAACGATATATACTATGACGTACTAACGTATAACGATATATACTATTACTTAATAACGTATAACGTTATTTAGTATTACCTTATAACATATAACGTTATATACTATTACGTACTAACGTATAACGATATATACTATAACGAACTAACGTATAACGTTATATACTATTACGTATTAATGTATAACGTTATATAGTATTACGTACTAACGTATAACGATATATACTATGACGTACTAACGTATAACGATATATACTATTACTTAATAACGTATAACGTTATTTAGTATTACCTTATAACATATAACGTTATATACTATTACGTACTAACGTATAACGATATATACTATTACGAACTAACGTATAACGTTATATACTATTACGTATTAATGTATAACGTTATATAGTATTACGTACTAACGTATAACGATATATACTATGACGTACTAACGTATAACGATATATACTATTACTTAATAACGTATAACGTTATTTAGTATTACCTTATAACATATAACGTTATATATTATTACGTGCTAACGTATAACATTATATACTATTACGTACTAACGTATAACGTTATAGACTATTACGTATTAATGTATAACGTTATATACTATTACGTTGTAACGTAAAACGATATGTAGTATTACCTTATGTCGTATACCGTTATATATTATTACGTGCTAACGTATAACGTTATATACTATTACGTATTAATGTTTAACGTTATATAGTATTACATTATGACGTATAACGTTATGTAGTATTGCCTTATGACGTATAACGTTATGTAGAATTACCTTGTTACGTATAACGCTGTGTAGTACTACCTTGTTACGTATAACGTTATATACTATTACGTAATAACGTAAAACGTTATATAGTATTAAGTACTAACGTATAACGGTATATACTATTACGTACTAACGTATAACGTTAGAGACTATTACGTATTAATGTATAACGTTATATACTATTACGTTGTAACGCAAAACGATATGTAGTATTACCTTATGTCGTATACCGTTATATATTATAACGTACTAACGTATAACGTTATATACTATTACGTATTAATGTTTAACGTTATGTAGTATTACCTTATAACGTATAACGTTATATACTATTACGTACTAACGAATAACTTTACATACTATTACTTAATAACGTTTAACGTTTTCCAGTATTACCTTATAACGTATAACGTTATATGCTATTACGTTATAACGTATAACGTTATATAGTATTACGTATTAACGTATAACGATATATAGTATGACGTACTAACGTATAACGATATATACTATTACTTAATAACGTATAACGTTATTTAGTATTACCTTATAACATATAACGTTATATACTATTACGTACTAACGTATAACGTTATATACTATTACGTTATGTAGTATTTCCTTATAACGTATAACGTTTTATGCTATTTCGTACTAACGAATAACTTTACATACTATTACTTAATAACGTATAACGTTATCCAGTATTACCTTATAACGTATAATGTTATATGCTATTACGTTATAACGTCTAACATTGTATACTATTACGTACTAACGTATAACGTTATATACTACTACGTATTAATGTATAACGTTATATAGTGTTACCTTATGACGTATAACGTTATGTAGTATTACCTTATGAAGTATAACGTTATGTATTATTACCTTATAACGTATAACGTTATGTTTCTATTACCTTATAACGTATAACATTATATACTATTGCGTACTAACGTATAACGTTTTGTACTATTACGTAATAACGTATAACGTTATATAGTATTACCATATGACGTATAACGTTATATAGTATTACCTTATGACGTATAACGTTATGTAGTATTACCTTATGAAGTATAACGTTATGTATTATTACCTTATAACGTATAACGTTATATGCTATTACGTACTAACGTATAACGATATATACTATTACGAACTAACGTATAACGTTATATACTATTACGTATTAATGTATAACGTTATATAGTATTACATTATGACGTATAACGTTATGTAGTATTGCCTTATAACGTATAACGTTATATACCATTACGTATTAATGTATAACGTTATACAGTATTACATTATGACGCATAACGTTATGTAGTATTGCCTTATAACGTATAACGTTATATACTATCACGTAATAACGTATAACGTTATATAGTATTACGTACTAACGTATAACGATATATAGTATTACGTACTAACGTATAACGTTATAGACTATTACGTATTAATGTATAACGTTATATACTATTACGTTGTAACGTAAAACGATATGTAGTATTACCTTATGTCGTATACCGTTATATATTATTACGTGCTGACGTATAACGTTATATACTATTACGTATTAATGTTTAACGTTATATAGTATTACATTATGACGTATAACGTTATGTAGTATTGCCTTATGACGTATAACGTTATGTAGAATTACCTTGTTACGTATAACGTTGTGTAGTATTACCTTGTTACGTATAACGTTATATACTATTACGTAATAACGTAAAACGTTATATAGTATTACGTACTAACGTATAACGGTATATACTATTACGTACTAACGTATAACGTTAGAGACTATTACGTATTAATGTATAACGTTATATACTATTACGTTGTAACGCAAAACGATATGTAGTATTACCTTATGTCGTATACCGTTATATATTATAACGTACTAACGTATAACGTTATATACTATTACGTATTAATGTTTAACGTTATGTAGTATTACCTTATAACGTATAACGTTATATACTATTACGTACTAACGAATAACTTTACATACTATTACTTAATAACGTATAACGTTTTCCAGTATTACCTTATAACGTATAACGTTATATGCTATTACGTTATAACGTATAACGTTATATAGTATTACGTACTAACGTATAACGATATATACTATGACGTACTAACGTATAACGATATATACTATTACTTAATAACGTATAACGTTATTTAGTATTACCTTATAACATATAACGTTATATACTATTACGTACTAACGTATAACGTTATATACTATTACGTTATGTAGTATTTCCTTATAACGTATAACGTTATATCCTATTTCGTACTAACGAATAACTTTACATACTATTACTTAATAACGTATAACGTTATCCAGTATTACCTTATAACGTATAATGTTATATGCTATTACGTTATAACGTATAACATTGTATACTATTACGTACTAACGTATAACGTTATATACTACTACGTATTAATGTATAACGTTATATAGTGTTACCTTATGACGTATAACGTTATGTAGTATTACCTTATGAAGTATAACGTTATGTATTATTACCTTATAACGTATAACGTTATATGCTATTACGTACTAACGTATAACGATATATACTATGACGTACTAACGTATAACGATATATACTATTACTTAATAACGTATAACGTTATTTAGTATTACCTTATAACATATAACGTTATATACTATTACGTACTAACGTATAACGATATATACTATTACGAACTAACGTATA
This sequence comes from Bombus muscorum, assembly GCA_963971185.1. Taxonomy (NCBI): domain Eukaryota; kingdom Metazoa; phylum Arthropoda; class Insecta; order Hymenoptera; family Apidae; genus Bombus; species Bombus muscorum. The sequence continues at coordinate 3,486,376 of OZ020141.1, forward strand.
ACGTTATATACTATTACGTATTAATGTATAACGTTATATAGTATTACGTACTAACGTATAACGATATATACTATGACGTACTAACGTATAACGATATATACTATTACTTAATAACGTATAACGTTATTTAGTATTACCTTATAACATATAACGTTATATACTATTACGTACTAACGTCTAACGATATATACTATTACGAACTAACGTATAACGTTATATACTATTACGTATTAATGTATAACGTTATATAGTATTACGTACTAACGTATAACGATATATACTATGACGTACTAACGTATAACGATATATACTATTACTTAATAACGTATAACGTTATTTAGTATTACCTTATAACATATAACGTTATATACTATTACGTACTAACGTATAACGATATATACTATTACGAACTAACGTATAGCGTTATATACTATTACGTATTAATGTATAACGTTATATAGTATTACGTACTAACGTATAACGATATATACTATGACGTACTAACGTATAACGATATATACTATTACTTAATAACGTATAACGTTATTTAGTATTACCTTATAACATATAACGTTATATACTATTACGTACTAACGTATAACGATATATACTATTACGAACTAACGTATAACGTTATATACTATTACGTATTAATGTATAACGTTATATAGTATTACGTACTAACGTATAACGATATATACTATGACGTACTAACGTATAACGATATATACTATTACTTAATAACGTATAATGTTATTTAGTATTACCTTATAACATATAACGTTATATACTATTACGTACTAACGTATAACGTTATATACTATTACGTAATAACGTATAACGTTATATAGTATTACCTTATGACGTATAACGTTATGTAGTATTACCTTATGAAGTATAACGTTATGTATTATTACCTTATAACGTATAACGTTATATGCTATTACGTACTAACGTATAACGTTATAGACTATTACGTATTAATGTATAACGTTATATACTATTACGTTGTAACGTAAAACGATATGTAGTATTACCTTATGTCGTATACCGTTATATATTATTACGTACTAACGTATAACGGTATATACTATTACGTACTAACGTATAACGTTACAGACTATTACGTATTAATGTATAACGTTATATACTATTACGTTGTAACGTAAAACGATATGTAGTATTACCTTATGTCGTATACCGTTATATATTATAACGTACTAACGTATAACGTTATATACTATTACGTATTAATGTTTAACGTTATGTAGTATTACCTTATAACGTATAACGTTATATACTATTACGTACTAACGAATAACTTTACATACTATTACTTAATAACGTATAACGTTTTCCAGTATTACCTTATAACGTATAACGTTATATGCTATTACGTTATAACGTATAACGTTATATAGTATTACGTGCTAACGTATAACGTTATATACTATTACGTACTAACATATAACGTTATATACTATTACGTACTAATGTATAACGTTATATACTATTACGTACTAACGTATAACGATATATACTATTACTTAATAACGTATAACGTTATTTAGTATTACCTTATAACATATAACGTTATATACTATTACGTAATAATGTTTAACGTTATGTAGTATTACCTTATAACGTATAACGTTATATACTATTACGTCCTAACGAATAACTTTATATACTATAACGCTATAACGTATAGCGATATATACTATGACGTACTAACGTATAACGATATATACTATTACATAATAACGTATAACGTTATTTAGTATTACCTTATAACATATAACGTTATATACTATTACGTACTAACGTATAACGATATATACTATTACGAACTAACGTATAACGTTATATACTATTACGTATTAATGTATAACGTTATATAGTATTACGTACTAACGTATAACGATATATACTATGACGTACTAACGTATAACGATATATACTATTACTTAATAACGTATAACGTTATTTAGTATTACCTTATAACATATAACGTTATATACTATTACGTACTAACGTATAACGATATATACTATTACGAACTAACGTATAACGTTATATACTATTACGTATTAATGTATAACGTTATATAGTATTACGTACTAACGTATAACGATATATACTATGACGTACTAACGTATAACGATATATACTATTACTTAATAACGTATAACGTTATTTAGTATTACCTTATAACATATAACGTTATATACTATTACGTACTAACGTATAACGATATATACTATTACTTAATAACGTATAACGTTATTTAGTATTACCTTATAACAGATAACGTTATATACTATTACGTACTAACGTATAACGATATATACTATTACGAACTAACGTATAACGTTATATACTATTACGTATTAATGTATAACGTTATATAGTATTACGTACTAACGTATAACGATATATACTATGACGTACTAACGTATAACGATATATACTATTACTTAATAACGTATAACGTTATTTAGTATTACCTTATAACATATAACGTTATATACTATTACGTACTAACGTATAACGATATATACTATTACGAACTAACGTATAACGTTATATACTATTACGTATTAATGTATAACGTTATATAGTATTACGTACTAACGTATAACGATATATACTATGACGTACTAACGTATAACGATATATACTATTACTTAATAACGTATAACGTTATTTAGTATTACCTTATAACATATAACGTTATATACTATTACGTACTAACGTATAACGATATATACTATTACGAACTAACGTATAACGTTATATACTATTACGTATTAATGTATAACGTTATATAGTATTACGTACTAACGTATAACGATATATACTATGACGTACTAACGTATAACGATATATACTATTACTTAATAACGTATAACGTTATTTAGTATTACCTTATAACATATAACGTTATATACTATTACGTACTAACGTATAACGATATATACTATTACGAACTAACGTATAACGTTATATACTATTACGTATTAATGTATAACGTTATATAGTATTACGTACTAACGTATAACGATATATACTATGACGTACTAACGTATAACGATATATACTATTACTTAATAACGTATAACGTTATTTAGTATTACCTTATAACATATAACGTTATATACTATTACGTACTAACGTATAACGATATATACTATTACGAACTAACGTATAACGTTATATACTATTACGTATTAATGTATAACGTTATATAGTATTACATTATGACGTATAACGATATATACTATGACGTACTAACGTATAACGATATATACTATTACTTAATAACGTATAACGTTATTTAGTATTACCTTATAACATATAACGTTATATACTATTACGTACTAACGTATAACGATATATACTATTACGAACTAACGTATAACGTTATATACTATTACGTATTAATGTATAACGTTATATAGTATTACGTACTAACGTATAACGATATATACTATGACGTACTAACGTATAACGATATATACTATTACTTAATAACGTATAACGTTATTTAGTATTACCTTATAACATATAACGTTATATACTATTACGTACTAACGTATAACGATATATACTATTACGAACTAACGTATAACGTTATATACTATTACGTATTAATGTATAACGTTATATAGTATTACGTACTAACGTATAACGATATATACTATGACGTACTAACGTATAACGATATATACTATTACTTAATAACGTATAACGTTATTTAGTATTACCTTATAACATATAACGTTATATATTATTACGTGCTAACGTATAACATTATATACTATTACGTACTAACGTATAACGTTATAGACTATTACGTATTAATGTATAACGTTATATACTATTACGTTGTAACGTAAAACGATTTGTAGTATTACCTTATGTCGTATACCGTTATATATTATTACGTGCTAACGTATAACGTTATATACTATTACGTATTAATGTTTAACGTTATATAGTATTACATTATGACGTATAACGTTATGTAGTATTGCCTTATGACGTATAACGTTATGTAGAATTACCTTGTTACGTATAACGCTGTGTAGTACTACCTTGTTACGTATAACGTTATATACTATTACGTAATAACGTAAAACGTTATATAGTATTAAGTACTAACGTATAACGGTATATACTATTACGTACTAACGTATAACGTTAGAGACTATTACGTATTAATGTATAACGTTATATACTATTACGTTGTAACGCAAAACGATATGTAGTATTACCTTATGTCGTATACCGTTATATATTATAACGTACTAACGTATAACGTTATATACTATTACGTATTAATGTTTAACGTTATGTAGTATTACCTTATAACGTATAACGTTATATACTATTACGTACTAACGAATAACTTTACATACTATTACTTAATAACGTTTAACGTTTTCCAGTATTACCTTATAACGTATAACGTTATATGCTATTACGTTATAACGTATAACGTTATATAGTATTACGTATTAACGTATAACGATATATACTATGACGTACTAACGTATAACGATATATACTATTACTTAATAACGTATAACGTTATTTAGTATTACCTTATAACATATAACGTTATATACTATTACGTACTAACGTATAACGTTATATACTATTACGTTATGTAGTATTTCCTTATAACGTATAACGTTTTATGCTATTTCGTACTAACGAATAACTTTACATACTATTACTTAATAACGTATAACGTTATCCAGTATTACCTTATAACGTATAATGTTATATGCTATTACGTTATAACGTCTAACTTTGTATACTATTACGTACTAACGTATAACGTTATATACTACTACGTATTAATGTATAACGTTATATAGTGTTACCTTATGACGTATAACGTTATGTAGTATTACCTTATGAAGTATAACGTTATGTATTATTACCTTATAACGTATAACGTTATGTTTCTATTACCTTATAACGTATAACATTATATACTATTGCGTACTAACGTATAACGTTTTGAACTATTACGTAATAACGTATAACGTTATATAGTATTACCATATGACGTATAACGTTATATAGTATTACCTTATGACGTATAACGTTATGTAGTATTACCTTGTTACGTATAACGTTCTGTAGTATTACATTGTTACGTATAACGTTATATGCTATTACGTTATAGCGTATAACGTTATATACTATTACGTTCTAACGTATACCTTTATATAGTATCACGTACTAACGTATAACGTTATGTTCTATTACGTAATAACGTATAACGTTATATAGTATTACCTTATGCCGTATAACGTTAGGTAGTATTACCTTATTACGTATAACGTTACATACTATTACGTTATAACGTAAAACGAGATGTGGTATTACGTGCTAACGTATAACGTTATAGATTAATACCTTATGACGTATAACGTTATATGCTATTACGTTATAGCGTATAACGTTATATAGTATTACCTTATGACGTATAACGTTATGTAGTATTACCTTATGAAGTATAACGTTATGTATTATTACCTTATAACGTATAACGTTATATGCTATTACGTACTAACGTATAACGATATATACTATTACGAACTAACGTATAACGTTATATACTATTACGTATTAATGTATAACGTTATATAGTATTACATTATGACGTATAACGTTATGTAGTATTGCCTTATAACGTATAACGTTATATACCATTACGTATTAATGTATAACGTTATACAGTATTACATTATGACGCATAACGTTATGTAGTATTGCCTTATAACGTATAACGTTATATACTATCACGTAATAACGTATAACGTTATATAGTATTACGTACTAACGTATAACGATATATAGTATTACGTACTAACGTATAACGTTATAGACTATTACGTATTAATGTATAACGTTATATACTATTACGTTGTAACGTAAAACGATATGTAGTATTACCTTATGTCGTATACCGTTATATATTATTACGTGCTGACGTATAACGTTATATACTATTACGTATTAATGTTTAACGTTATATAGTATTACATTATGACGTATAACGTTATGTAGTATTGCCTTATGACGTATAACGTTATGTAGAATTACCTTGTTACGTATAACGTTGTGTAGTATTACCTTGTTACGTATAACGTTATATACTATTACGTAATAACGTAAAACGTTATATAGTATTACGTACTAACGTATAACGGTATATACTATTACGTACTAACGTATAACGTTAGAGACTATTACGTATTAATGTATAACGTTATATACTATTACGTTGTAACGCAAAACGATATGTAGTATTACCTTATGTCGTATACCGTTATATATTATAACGTACTAACGTATAACGTTATATACTATTACGTATTAATGTTTAACGTTATGTAGTATTACCTTATAACGTATAACGTTATATACTATTACGTACTAACGAATAACTTTACATACTATTACTTAATAACGTATAACGTTTTCCAGTATTACCTTATAACGTATAACGTTATATGCTATTACGTTATAACGTATAACGTTATATAGTATTACGTACTAACGTATAACGATATATACTATGACGTACTAACGTATAACGATATATACTATTACTTAATAACGTATAACGTTATTTAGTATTACCTTATAACATATAACGTTATATACTATTACGTACTAACGTATAACGTTATATACTATTACGTTATGTAGTATTTCCTTATAACGTATAACGTTATATACTATTTCGTACTAACGAATAACTTTACATACTATTACTTAATAACGTATAACGTTATCCAGTATTACCTTATAACGTATAATGTTATATGCTATTACGTTATAACGTATAACATTGTATACTATTACGTACTAACGTATAACGTTATATACTACTACGTATTAATGTATAACGTTATATAGTGTTACCTTATGACGTATAACGTTATGTAGTATTACCTTATGAAGTATAACGTTATGTATTATTACCTTATAACGTATAACGTTATATGCTATTACGTACTAACGTATAACGATATATACTATTACGAACTAACGTATAACGTTATATACTATTACGTATTAATGTATAACGTTATATAGTATTACATTATGACGTATAACGATATATACTATGACGTACTAACGTATAACGATATATACTATTACTTAATAACGTATAACGTTATTTAGTATTACCTTATAACATATAACGTTATATACTATTACGTACTAACGTATAACGATATCTACTATTACGAACTAACGTATAACGTTATATACTATTACGTATTAATGTATAACGTTATATAGTATTACGTACTAACGTATAACGATATATACTATGACGTACTAACGTATAACGATATATACTATTACTTAATAACGTATAACGTTATTTAGTATTACCTTATAACATATAACGTTATATACTATTATGTACTAACGTATAACGATATATACTATTACGAACTAACGTATAACGTTATATACTATTACGTATTAATGTATAACGTTATATAGTATTACGTACTAACGTATAACGATATATACTATGACGTACTAACGTATAACGATATATACTATTACTTAATAACGTATAACGTTATTTAGTATTACCTTATAACATATAACGTTATATACTATTACGTACTAACGTCTAACGATATATACTACTACGAACTAACGTATAACGTTATATACTATTACGTATTAATGTATAACGTTATATAGTATTACGTACTAACGTATAACGATATATACTATGACGTACTAACGTATAACGATATATACTATTACTTAATAACGTATAACGTTATTTAGTATTACCTTATAACATATAACGTTATATACTATTACGTACTAACGTATAACGATATATACTATTACGAACTAACGTATAGCGTTATATACTATTACGTATTAATGTATAACGTTATATAGTATTACGTACTAACGTATAACGATATATACTATGACGTACTAACGTATAACGATATATACTATTACTTAATAACGTATAACGTTATTTAGTATTACCTTATAACATATAACGTTATATACTATTACGTACTAACGTATAACGATATATACTATTACGAACTAACGTATAACGTTATATACTATTACGTATTAATGTATAACGTTATATAGTATTACGTACTAACGTATAACGATATATACTATGACGTACTAACGTATAACGATATATACTATTACTTAATAACGTATAACGTTATTTAGTATTACCTTATAACATATAACGTTATATACTATTACGTACTAACGTATAACGATATATACTATTACGAACTAACGTATAACGTTATATACTATTACGTATTAATGTATAACGTTATATAGTATTACGTACTAACGTATAACGATATATACTATGACGTACTAACGTATAACGATATATACTATTACTTAATAACGTATAATGTTATTTAGTATTACCTTATAACATATAACGTTATATACTATTACGTACTAACGTATAACGTTATATACTATTACGTAATAACGTATAACGTTATATAGTATTACCTTATGACGTATAACGTTATGTAGTATTACCTTATGAAGTATAACGTTATGTATTATTACCTTATAACGTATAACGTTATATGCTATTACGTACTAACGTATAACGTTATAGACTCTTACGTATTAATGTATAACGTTATATACTATTACGTTGTAACGTAAAACGATATGTAGTATTACCTTATGTCGTATACCGTTATATATTATTACGTACTAACGTATAACGGTATATACTATTACGTACTAACGTATAACGTTACAGACTATTACGTATTAATGTATAACGTTATATACTATTACGTTGTAACGTAAAACGATATGTAGTATTACCTTATGTCGTATACCGTTATATATTATAACGTACTAACGTATAACGTTATATACTATTACGTATTAATGTTTAACGTTATGTAGTATTACCTTATAACGTATAACGTTATATACTATTACGTACTAACGAATAACTTTACATACTATTACTTAATAACGTATAACGTTTTCCAGCATTACCTTATAACGTATAACGTTATATGCTATTACGTTATAACGTATAACGTTATATAGTATTACGTGCTAACGTATAACGTTATATACTATTACGTACTAACATATAACGTTATATACTATTACGTACTAATGTATAACGTTATATACTATTACGTACTAACGTATAACGATATATACTATTACTTAATAACGTATAACGTTATTTAGTATTACCTTATAACATATAACGTTATATACTATTACGTAATAATGTTTAAAGTTATGTAGTATTACCTTATAACGTATAACGTTATATACTATTACGTACTAACGAATAACTTTATATACTATAACGCTATAACGTATAGCGATATATACTATGACGTACTAACGTATAACGATATATACTATTACTTAATAACGTATAACGTTATTTAGTATTACCTTATAACATATAACGTTATATACTATTACGTACTAACGTATAACGTTATATACTATTACGTTATGTAGTATTTCCTTATAACGTATAACGATATATACTATGACGTACTAACGTATAACGATATATACTATTACTTAATAACGTATAACGTTATTTAGTATTACCTTATAACATATAACGTTATATACTATTACGTACTAACGTATAACGATATATACTATTACGAACTAACGTATAGCGTTATATACTATTACGTATTAATGTATAACGTTATATAGTATTACGTACTAACGTATAACGATATATACTATGACGTACTAACGTATAACGATATATACTATTACTTAATAACGTATAACGTTATTTAGTATTACCTTATAACATATAACGTTATATACTATTACGTACTAACGTATAACGATATATACTATTACGAACTAACGTATAACGTTATATACTATTACGTATTAATGTATAACGTTATATAGTATTACGTACTAACGTATAACGATATATACTATGACGTACTAACGTATAACGATATATACTATTACTTAATAACGTATAACGTTATTTAGTATTACCTTATAACATATAACGTTATATACTATTACGTACTAACGTATAACGATATATACTATTACGAACTAACGTATAACGTTATATACTATTACGTATTAATGTATAACGTTATATAGTATTACGTACTAACGTATAACGATATATACTATGACGTACTAACGTATAACGATATATACTATTACTTAATAACGTATAATGTTATTTAGTATTACCTTATAACATATAACGTTATATACTATTACGTACTAACGTATAACGTTATATACTATTACGTAATAACGTATAACGTTATATAGTATTACCTTATGACGTATAACGTTATGTAGTATTACCTTATGAAGTATAACGTTATGTATTATTACCTTATAACGTATAACGTTATATGCTATTACGTACTAACGTATAACGTTATAGACTATTACGTATTAATGTATAACGTTATATACTATTACGTTGTAACGTAAAACGATATGTAGTATTACCTTATGTCGTATACCGTTATATATTATTACGTACTAACGTATAACGGTATATACTATTACGTACTAACGTATAACGTTACAGACTATTACGTATTAATGTATAACGTTATATACTATTACGTTGTAACGTAAAACGATATGTAGTATTACCTTATGTCGTATACCGTTATATATTATAACGTACTAACGTATAACGTTATATACTATTACGTATTAATGTTTAACGTTATGTAGTATTACCTTATAACGTATAACGTTATATACTATTACGTACTAACGAATAACTTTACATACTATTACTTAATAACGTATAACGTTTTCCAGCATTACCTTATAACGTATAACGTTATATGCTATTACGTTATAACGTATAACGTTATATAGTATTACGTGCTAACGTATAACGTTATATACTATTACGTACTAACATATAACGTTATATACTATTACGTACTAATGTATAACGTTATATACTATTACGTACTAACGTATAACGATATATACTATTACTTAATAACGTATAACGTTATTTAGTATTACCTTATAACATATAACGTTATATACTATTACGTACTAACGTATAACGATATCTACTATTACGAACTAACGTATAACGTTATATACTATTACGTATTAATGTATAACGTTATATAGTATTACGTACTAACGTATAACGATATATACTATGACGTACTAACGTATAACGATATATACTATTACTTAATAACGTATAACGTTATTTAGTATTACCTTATAACATATAACGTTATATACTATTATGTACTAACGTATAACGATATATACTATTACGAACTAACGTATAACGTTATATACTATTACGTATTAATGTATAACGTTATATAGTATTACGTACTAACGTATAACGATATATACTATGACGTACTAACGTATAACGATATATACTATTACTTAATAACTTATAACGTTATTTAGTATTACCTTATAACATATAACGTTATATACTATTACGTACTAACGTCTAACGATATATACTACTACGAACTAACGTATAACGTTATATACTATTACGTATTAATGTATAACGTTATATAGTATTACGTACTAACGTATAACGATATATACTATGACGTACTAACGTATAACGATATATACTATTACTTAATAACGTATAACGTTATTTAGTATTACCTTATAACATATAACGTTATATACTATTACGTACTAACGTATAACGATATATACTATTACGAACTAACGTATAGCGTTATATACTATTACGTATTAATGTATAACGTTATATAGTATTACGTACTAACGTATAACGATATATACTATGACGTACTAACGTATAACGATATATACTATTACTTAATAACGTATAACGTTATTTAGTATTACCTTATAACATATAACGTTATATACTATTACGTACTAACGTATAACGATATATACTATTACGAACTAACGTATAACGTTATATACTATTACGTATTAATGTATAACGTTATATAGTATTACGTACTAACGTATAACGATATATACTATGACGTACTAACGTATAACGATATATACTATTACTTAATAACGTATAACGTTATTTAGTATTACCTTATAACATATAACGTTATATACTATTACGTACTAACGTATAACGATATATACTATTACGAACTAACGTATAACGTTATATACTATTACGTATTAATGTATAACGTTATATAGTATTACGTACTAACGTATAACGATATATACTATGACGTACTAACGTATAACGATATATACTATTACTTAATAACGTATAATGTTATTTAGTATTACCTTATAACATATAACGTTATATACTATTACGTACTAACGTATAACGTTATATACTATTACGTAATAACGTATAACGTTATATAGTATTACCTTATGACGTATAACGTTATGTAGTATTACCTTATGAAGTATAACGTTATGTATTATTACCTTATAACGTATAACGTTATATGCTATTACGTACTAACGTATAACGTTATAGACTATTACGTATTAATGTATAACGTTATATACTATTACGTTGTAACGTAAAACGATATGTAGTATTACCTTATGTCGTATACCGTTATATATTATTACGTACTAACGTATAACGGTATATACTATTACGTACTAACGTATAACGTTACAGACTATTACGTATTAATGTATAACGTTATATACTATTACGTTGTAACGTAAAACGATATGTAGTATTACCTTATGTCGTATACCGTTATATATTATAACGTACTAACGTATAACGTTATATACTATTACGTATTAATGTTTAACGTTATGTAGTATTACCTTATAACGTATAACGTTATATACTATTACGTACTAACGAATAACTTTACATACTATTACTTAATAACGTATAACGTTTTCCAGCATTACCTTATAACGTATAACGTTATATGCTATTACGTTATAACGTATAACGTTATATAGTATTACGTGCTAACGTATAACGTTATATACTATTACGTACTAACATATAACGTTATATACTATTACGTACTAATGTATAACGTTATATACTATTACGTACTAACGTATAACGATATATACTATTACTTAATAACGTATAACGTTATTTAGTATTACCTTATAACATATAACGTTATATACTATTACGTAATAATGTTTAAAGTTATGTAGTATTACCTTATAACGTATAACGTTATATACTATTACGTCCTAACGAATAACTTTATATACTATAACGCTATAACGTATAGCGATATATACTATGACGTACTAACGTATAACGATATATACTATTACATAATAACGTATAACGTTATTTAGTATTACCTTATAACATATAACGTTATATACTATTACGTACTAACGTATAACGATATATACTATTACGAACTAACGTATAACGTTATATACTATTACGTATTAATGTATAACGTTATATAGTATTACGTACTAACGTATAACGATATATACTATGACGTACTAACGTATAACGATATATACTATTACTTAATAACGTATAACGTTATTTAGTATTACCTTATAACATATAACGTTATATACTATTACGTACTAACGTATAACGATATATACTATTACGAACTAACGTATAACGTTATATACTATTACGTATTAATGTATAACGTTATATAGTATTACGTACTAACGTATAACGATATATACTATGACGTACTAACGTATAACGATATATACTATTACTTAATAACGTATAACGTTATTTAGTATTACCTTATAACATATAACGTTATATACTATTACGTACTAACGTATAACGATATATACTATTACTTAATAACGTATAACGTTATTTAGTATTACCTTATAACAGATAACGTTATATACTATTACGTACTAACGTATAACGATATATACTATTACGAACTAACGTATAACGTTATATACTATTACGTATTAATGTATAACGTTATATAGTATTACGTACTAACGTATAACGATATATACTATGACGTACTAACGTATAACGATATATACTATTACTTAATAACGTATAACGTTATTTAGTATTACCTTATAACATATAACGTTATATACTATTACGTACTAACGTATAACGATATATACTATTACGAACTAACGTATAACGTTATATACTATTACGTATTAATGTATAACGTTATATAGTATTACGTACTAACGTATAACGATATATACTATGACGTACTAACGTATAACGATATATACTATTACTTAATAACGTATAACGTTATTTAGTATTACCTTATAACATATAACGTTATATACTATTACGTACTAACGTATAACGATATATACTATTACGAACTAACGTATAACGTTATATACTATTACGTATTAATGTATAACGTTATATAGTATTACGTACTAACGTATAACGATATATACTATGACGTACTAACGTATAACGATATATACTATTACTTAATAACGTATAACGTTATTTAGTATTACCTTATAACATATAACGTTATATACTATTACGTACTAACGTATAACGATATATACTATTACGAACTAACGTATAACGTTATATACTATTACGTATTAATGTATAACGTTATATAGTATTACGTACTAACGTATAACGATATATACTATGACGTACTAACGTATAACGATATATACTATTACTTAATAACGTATAACGTTATTTAGTATTACCTTATAACAGATAACGTTATATACTATTACGTACTAACGTATAACGATATATACTATTACGAACTAACGTATAACGTTATATACTATTACGTATTAATGTATAACGTTATATAGTATTACGTACTAACGTATAACGATATATACTATGACGTACTAACGTATAACGATATATACTATTACTTAATAACGTATAACGTTATTTAGTATTACCTTATAACATATAACGTTATATACTATTACGTACTAACGTATAACGATATATACTATTACGAACTAACGTATAACGTTATATACTATTACGTATTAATGTATAACGTTATATAGTATTACGTACTAACGTATAACGATATATACTATGACGTACTAACGTATAACGATATATACTATTACTTAATAACGTATAACGTTATTTAGTATTACCTTATAACATATAACGTTATATACTATTACGTACTAACGTATAACGATATATACTATTACGAACTAACGTATAACGTTATATACTATTACGTATTAATGTATAACGTTATATAGTATTACGTACTAACGTATAACGATATATACTATGACGTACTAACGTATAACGATATATACTATTACTTAATAACGTATAACGTTATTTAGTATTACCTTATAACATATAACGTTATATACTATTACGTACTAACGTATAACGATATATACTATTACGAACTAACGTATAACGTTATATACTATAACGTATTAATGTATAACGTTATATAGTATTACGTACTAACGTATAACGATATATACTATGACGTACTAACGTATAACGATATATACTATTACTTAATAACGTATAACGTTATTTAGTATTACCTTATAACATATAACGTTATATACTATTACGTACTAACGTCTAACGATATATACTATTACGAACTAACGTATAACGTTATATACTATTACGTACTAACGTATAACGATATATACTATTACGAACTAACGTATAACGTTATATACTATTACGTATTAATGTATAACGTTATATAGTATTACGTACTAACGTATAACGATATATACTATGACGTAGTAACGTATAACGATATATACTATTACTTAATAACGTATAACGTTATTTAGTATTACCTTATAACATATAACGTTATATACTATTACGTATTAATGTATAACGTTATATAGTATTACGTACTAACGTATAACGATATATACTATGACGTACTAACGTATAACGATATATACTATTACTTAATAACGTATAACGTTATTTAGTATTACCTTATAACATATAACGTTATATAGTATTACGTACTAACGTATAACGATATATACTATGACGTACTAACGTATAACGATATATACTATTACTTAATAACGTATAATGTTATTTAGTATTACCTTATAACATATAACGTTATATACTATTACGTACTAACGTATAACGTTATATACTATTACGTAATAACGTATAACGTTATATAGTATTACCTTATGACGTATAACGTTATGTAGTATTACCTTATGAAGTATAACGTTATGTATTATTACCTTATAACGTATAACGTTATATGCTATTACGTACTAACGTATAACGTTATAGACTATTACGTATTAATGTATAACGTTATATACTATTACGTTGTAACGTAAAACGATATGTAGTATTACCTTATGTCGTATACCGTTATATATTATTACGTACTAACGTATAACGGTATATACTATTACGTACTAACGTATAACGTTAGAGACTATTACGTATTAATGTATAACGTTATATACTATTACGTTGTAACGTAAAACGATATGTAGTATTACCTTATGTCGTATACCATTATATATTATAACGTACTAACGTATAACGTTATATACTATTACGTATTAATGTTTAACGTTATGTAGTATTACCTTATAACGTATAACGTTATATAGTATTACGTGCTAACGTATAACGTTATATACTATTACGTACTAACATATAACGTTATACACTATTACGTACTAATGTATAACGTTATATACTATTACGTACTAACGTATAACGATATATACTCTTACTTAATAACGTATAACGTTATTTAGTATTACCTTATAACATATAACGTTATGTACTATTACGTAATAATGTTTAACGTTATGTAGTATTACCTTATAACGTATAACGTTATATACTATTACGTCCTAACGAATAACTTTATATACTATAACGCTATAACGTATAACGTTATATAGTATTACGTACTAACGTATAACGATATATACTATGACGTACTAACGTATAACGATATATACTATTACGTACTAACGTATAACGTTATATACTATTACGTACTAACGTATAACGTTATATACTATTACGTACTAACTTATAACGAATATATACTATTACGTACTGACGTATAACGTTATAGACTATTACGTATTAATGTATAACGTTATATACTATTACGTTGTAACGTAAAACGATATGTAGTATTACCTTATGTCGTATACCGTTATATATTATTACGTACTAACGTATAACTATATATACTATGCCGTAATAACGTATAACGATATATACTATTACGTACTAACGCATAACGTTATATACTATTACGTATCAATGTATAGAGATATGTTGTGTTACCTTATGAGATATAACGTTATATACTATTTCGTTATAACGTAAAACGTTATGTACTATTACGTAATAACGTATAACGTTATTTAGTATTACCTTATGACGTATAACGTTATGTAGTATTACCTTATGAAGTATAACTTTATGTATTTTTACCTTATAACGTATAACGTTATATACTATTACGTACTAACGTATAACGATATATACTATTACGAACTAACGTATAACGTTATATACTATTACGTATTAATGTATAACGTTATATAGTATTACATTATGACATATAACGTTATGTAGTATTGCCTTATAACGTATAACGTTATATACTATTGCGTACTAACGTACAACGTTATGTACTATTACGTAATAACGAATAACGTTACATAGTATTACTATATGACTTATAACGTTATGTAGTATTACCTTATGTCGTATACCGTTATATATTATTACGTACTAACGTATAACGATATATACTATTACGTATTAATGTTTAACGTTATGTAGTATTACCTTATAACGTATAACGTTATATAGTATTACGTACTAACGTATAACGATATATACTATTACGTACTAACGTATAACGATATATACTATTACGTACTATTGTATAACGATATATACTATTACGTACTAACGTATAACATTATATACTATTACGTATTAATGTATAACGTTATACAGTATTACATTATGACGTATAACGTTATGTAGTATTGCCTTATAACGTATAACGTTATATACTATTGCGTACTAACGTATAACGTTATATACTATTACGTACTAACGTATAACGATATATACTATTACGTGTTAATGTATAACATTATATACTATTACGTTGTAACGTAAAACGATATGTAGTATTACCTTATGTCGTATACTGTTATATATTATTACGTACTAACGTATAACGTTATATACTATTACGTATTAATGTTTAACGTTATGTAGTATTACCTTATAACGTATAACGTTATATACTATTAAGTACTAACGAATAACTTTGTATACTATTACGTTATAACGTATAACGTTATATAGTATTACGTACTAACGTATAACGATATATACTATTACGTACTAACGTATAACGTTATATACTATTACGTTCTAACGTATAACGTTATATACTATTACGTTCTAACGTATAACGTTATATAGTATTACGTACTAACGTATAACGTTATATAGTATTACCTTATTACGTATAACGTTATATACTATTACGTTATAACGAATAACGTTAAATACTATTACGTAAACTTGTATAACGTTATATACTATCACGTACTAACGAATAACTTTGTATACTATTACGTTATAACGTATAACGTTATACAGTATTACGTACTAACGTATAACGATATATACTATTACGTACTAACGTATAACGTTATATACTATTAAGTACTAACGTATAACGTTATATACTATTACGTATTAATGTTTAACGTTATGTAGTATTACCTTATAACGTATAACGTTATATACTATTACGTACTAACGAGTAACTTTGTATACTATTACGTTATAACGTATAACGTTATATAGTATTACGTACTAACGTATAACGATATATACTATTACGTACTAACGTATAACGTTATATACTATTACGTACTAACGTATAACGTTATATACTATTACGTTCTAACGTATAACTTTATATAGTATTACGTACTAACGTATAACGTTATATAGTATTGCCTTATTACGTATAACGTTATATACTATTACGTACTAACGAATAACTTTGTATACTATTACGTTATAACGTAGAACGTTATATAGTATTACGTACTAACGTATAACGATATATACTATTATGTACTAACGTATAACGTTATATACTATTAAGTACTAACGTATAACGTTATATACTATTACGTTCTAACGTATAACTTTATATAGTATTACGTACTAACGTATAACGTTATATAGCATTACCTTATTACGTATAACGTTATATACTATTACGTTATAACGCATAACGTTAAATACTATTACGTAAACTTGTATAACGTTATATACTATTACTTAATAACGTATAACGTTATCTAGTATTACCTTAAAACGTATAACGTTATATACTATTACGTAATAACGTATAACGTTATTTACTATTACGTACTAACGTATAACGTTATATACTATTACGTATTAATGTATAACGTTTTGTAGCATTACATGATGACGTATAACGTTATGTAGTATTGCCTTGTAACGTATAACGTTATATACTATTACGTTGTAACGTATTACGTTATGTACTATTACGTAAAAACGTATAATGTTATATAGTATTACATGATGACGTATAACGTTATGTAGTATTGCCTTGTAACGTATAACGGTATATACTAGTACTAAAGTATTACGTTATGTACTATTACGCAATAACGTATAACGTTATATACTATTACGTACTAACGAATAACGTTATATACAATTACGTTATATCGTAAAACGATATGTAGTATTACCTTATAACGTATAACGTTATATACTATTATGTTATAACGTATAACGTTATATACTATTGCGTACTAACGTATAACGTTATGTACTATTACGTAATAACGTATAACGTTATATTGTATTACCATATGACGTATAACGTTATGTAGTATTACCTTATGACGTATAACGTTATGTAGTATTACCTTGTTCCGTATAACGTTCTGTAGTATTACCTCGTTACGTATAACGTTACATACTAATACGTAATAACGTATAACATTATATAGTATTACGTACTAACGTATAACGATATATACTATTACGTACTAACGTATAACGTTATATACTATTACGTACTAACGTATAACGTTAAATACTATTACGTAAACTTGTATAACGTTATATACTATTATGTACTAACGAACAACTTTGTATACTATTACGTTATAACGTATAACGTTATATAGTATTACGTACTAACGTATAACGATATATACTATTACGTACTAACGTATAACGTTATATACTATTAAGTACTAACGTATAACGTTATATACTATTACGTTCTAACGTATAACTTTATATAGTATTACGTACTAACGTATAACGTTATATAGTATTACCTTATTACGTATAACGTTATATACTATTACGATATAACGCATAACGTTAAATACTATTACGTAAACTTGTATAACGTTATATACTATTATGTACTAACGAACAACTTTGTATACTATTACGTTATAACGTATAACGTTATATAGTATTACGTACTAACGTATAACGATATATACTATTACGTACTAACGTATAACGTTATATAGTATTACGTAATAACGTATAACGATATATACTATTACGTTCTAACGTATAACTTTATATAGTATTACGTACTAACGTATAACGTTATATAGTATTACCTTATTACGTATAACGTTATATACTATTACGTTATAACGCATAACGTTAAATACTATTATGTAAACTTGTATAACGTTATATACTATTACTTAATAACGTATAACGTGATCTAGTATTACCTTATAACGTATAACGTTATATACTATTACGTTATAACGACTAACTTTGTATACTATTACGTAATAACGTATAACGGTATATACCATTACGTACTAACGTATAACGTTATATACTATTACTTAATAACGTATAACGTTATGCAGAATTACCTTATAACGTATAACGTTATATACTATTACGTATTAATGTATAACGTTATATAGTATTACCTTATGCCGTATAACTTCATGTAGTATTACCTTATGAAGTATAACGTTATGTAGTATTACCCTATGAAGTATCACGTTATGTACTATTATCTTATAACGTATAACGTTATATGCTATTACGTACTAACGTATAACGATATGTACTATTACGAACTAACGTATAACGTTATATAATATTACGTATTAATGTATAACGTTATATAGTATTACATTATGACGTATAACGTTGTATACTATTACGAATTAATGTATAACGTTATATAGTATTACATTATGACGTATAACGTTTTGTAGTATTGCCTTGTAACGTACAACGTTATATAATATTACGTACTAACGTATTACGTTATGTACTATTACGTAATGGCGTATAACGTTATATAATATTACGTACTAACGAATAACGTTATATACAATTACGTTATATCGTAAAACGATACGCTGTATTACCTTATAACGTATAACGTTATATACTATTACGTAATAACGTATAACGTTATATAGTATTACGTACTAACGTATAAGGATATATACTATTACGTACTAACGTATAACGTTATATACTATTACGTTCTAACGTATAACCTTATGTATTACCTTATGTATTACCTTATATATGTATTACCTCATGTCGTATACCGTTATACATTATTACGTACTAACGTATAACGGTATATACTGTTACGTATTAATGTTTAACGTTATGTAGTATTACCTTATATCGTATAACGTTATATGCTATTACGTACTAACGTATAACGATATATACTATTACGAACAAACGTATAACGTTATATACTATTACGTATTACCGTATAACGTTATATAGTATTACATTATGACGTATAACGTTATGTAGTATTGCCTTATAACGTATAACGTTATATACTATTACGTATTAATGTATAACGTTATACAGTATTACATTAAGACATATAACGTTATGTAGTATTGCCTTATAACTGATAACGTTATATACTATTACGTACTAACGTATAACGTTATGTACTATTACGTATCAATGTATAACGTTATATAGTATTACATTATGACCTATAACGTTGTATACTATTACGTATTAATGTATAACGCTATATAGTATTACATTATGACGTATAACGTTATGTGGTATTGCCTTGTAACGTACAACGTTATATACTATTACGTACTGACGTATTACGTTATATACTATTACGTACTAACGAATAACGTTATATACAATTACGTTATATTGTAAAACGATTCGTTGTATTACCTTATAACGTATAACGTTATATACTATTATGTTGTAACGTATAACGTTATATACTATTGCGTAATAACGTATAACGTTATGTACTATTACGTAATAACGTATAACTTTATATAGTATTACGTACTAACGTATAACGTTATATAGTATTACCTTATTACGTATAACGTTATATACTATTACGATATAACGCATAACGTTAAATACTATTACGTAAACTTGTATAACGTTATATACTATTATGTACTAACGAATAACTTTGTATACTATTACGTTATAACGTATAACGTTATATAGTATTACGTACTAACGTATAACGATATATACTATTACGTACTAACGTATAACGATATATACTATTAAGTACTAACGTATAACGTTATATACTATTACGTATTAATGTTTAACGTTATGTAGCATTACCTTATAACGTATAACGTTATATACTATTACGTACTAACGAGTAACTTTGTATACTATTACGTTATAACTTATAACGTTATATAGTATTACGTACTAACGTATAACGATATATACTATTACGTACTAACGCATAACGTTATATACTATTAAGTACTAACGTATAACGTTATATACTATTACGTATTAATGTATAACGTTTTGTAGCATTACATGATGACGTATAACGTTATGTAGTATTGCCTTGTAACGTATAACGTTATATACTATTACGTTCTAACGTATTACGTTATGTACTATTACGTAATAACGTATAATGTTATATAGTATTACATGATGACGTAAAACGTTATGTAGTATTGCCTTGTAACGTATAACGTTATATACTAGTACTAAAGTATTACGTTATGTACTATTACGCAATAACGTATAACGTTATATACTATTGCGTACTAACGTGTAACGTTATGTACTATTACGTAATAACGTACAACGATATATTGTATTACCATATGACGTATAACGTTATGTAGTATTACCTTATGACGTATAACGTTATGTAGTATTACCTTGTTACGTATAACGTTCTGTAGTATTACCTCGTTACGTATAACGTTACATTCTAATACGTAATAACGTATAACATTATATAGTATTACGTACTAACGTATAACGATATATACTATCACGTACTAACGTATAACGTTATATACTATTAGGTACTAACGTATAACGTTATATACTATTACGTGTTAATGTATAACGTTATATACTATTACGTTGTAACGTAAAACGATATGTACTATTACCTTATGTCGTATACTGTTATATACAATTACGTACTAACGTATAACGTTATATACTATTACGTATTAATGTTTAACTTTATGTAGTATTACTTTATAACGTATAACGTTATATACTATTACGTACTAACGAATAACTTTGTATACTATTACGTTATAACGTATAACGTCATATAGTATTACGTACTAACGTATAACGATATATACTATTACGTACTAACGTATAACGTTATATACTATTACGTACTAACGTATAACGTTATAAACTATTACGTACTAACGTATAACGTTATGCAGAATTACCTTATAACGTATAACGTTATATACTATTACGTTATAACGTATAACGATATATACTATTACGTACTAACGTATAACGATATATACTATTACGTACTAACGTATAACGTTATATACTATTACGTACTAACGTATAACGATATGTACTATTACGTACTAACGTATAACGTTATATACTATTACGTATTAATGTTTAACATTATGTAGTATTACCTTATAAAGTATAACGTTATATACTATTACGTACTAACGAATAACTATACATACTATTACTTAATAACGTATGACGGTAACCAGTATTACCTTATAACGTATATGCTGTTACGTTATAACGTATAAAGTTGTATACTACTACGTACCAACGTATAACGTTATATACTACTACGTATTAATGTATAACGTTATATAGTGTTACCTTCTGAGGTATAACGTTATATCCTATTTCGTTATAACGTAAAACGTTATGTACTATTACGTAATAACGTATAACGTTATATAGTATTACCTTATGACGTATAACGTTATGTAGCATTACCTTGTTACGTATAACGTTATGTAGTATTACCTTGTTACGTATAACGTTATATACTATTACGTAATAACGTATAACGTTATATAGTATTACGTACTAACGTATAACGATATATACTATTACGTACTAACGTATAACGTTATATACTATTACGTACGAACGTATAACGTTATATACTATTACGTGTTAATGCATAACGTTATATACTATTACGTTGTAACGTAAAACGATATGTAGTATTACCTTATGTAGTATACTGTTATATATTATTACGTACTAACGTATAACGTTATATACTATTACGTATTAATGTTTAACGTTATGTAGTATTACCTTATAACGTATAACGTTATATACTATTACGCACTAACGAATAACTTTGTATACTATTACGTTATAACGTATAACGTTATATACTATTACGTACTAACGTATAACGTTATATACTATTACGTTCTAACGTATAACTTTATATAGTATTACGTACTAACGTATAACGTTATATAGTATTACCTTATAACGTATAACGTTATATACTATTACGATATAACGCATAACGTTAAATACTATTACGTAAACTTGTATAACGTTATATACTATTATGTACTAACGAATAACTTTGTATACTATTACGTTATAACGTATAACGTTATATAGTATTACGTACTAACGTATAACGATATATACTATTACGTACTAACGTATAACGTTATATACTATTAAGTACTAACGTATAACGTTATATACTATTACGTTCTAACGTATAACTTTATATAGTATTACGTACTAACGTATAACGTTATATAGTATTACCTTATTACGTATAACGTTATATACTATTACGTTATAACGCATAACGTTAAATACTATTATGTAAACTTGTATAACGTTATATACTATTACTTAATAACGTATAACGTGATCTAGTATCACCTTATAACGTATAACGTTATATACTATTACGTTATAACGACTAACTTTGTATACTATTACGTAATAACGTATAACGGTATATACTATTACGTACTAACGTATAACGTTATATACTATTACTTAATAACGTATAACGTTATGCAGAATTACCTTATAACGTATAACGTTATATATTATTACGTATTAATGTATAACGTTATATAGTATTACCTTATGCCGTATAACTTTATGTAGTATTACCGTATGAAGTATAACGTTATGTAGTATTACCTTATTACGTATAACGTTATATACTATTACGTTATAACGCATAACGTTAAATACTATTATGTAAACTTGTATAACGTTATATACTATTACTTAATAACGTATAACGTGATCTAGATTACCTTATAACGTATAACGTTATATACTATTATGTTGTAACGTATAACGTTATATACTATTGCGTACTAACGTATAACGTTATGTACTATTACGTAATAACGTATAATGTTATATAGTATAACCATATGACGTATAACGTTATGTAGTATTACCTTATGACGTATAACGTTATATAGTATTACCTTATTACGTATAACGTTATATACTATTACGTTATAACGCATAACGTTAAATACTATTATGTAAACTTGTATAACGTTATATACTATTACTTAATAACGTATAACGTGATCTAGATTACCTTATAACGTATAACGTTATATACTATTACGTTATAACGACTAACTTTGTATACTATTACGTAATAACGTATAACGGTATATACTATTACGTACTAACGTATAACGTTATATACTATTACTTAATAACGTATAACGTTATGCAGAATTACCTTATAACGTATAACGTTATATATTATTACGTATTAATGTATAACGTTATATAGTATTACCTTATGCCGTATAACTTTATGTAGTATTACCTTATGAAGTATAACGTTATGTAGTATTACCCTATGAAGTATCACGTTATGTATTATTATCTTATAACGTATAACGTTATATGCTATTACGTACTAACGTATAACGATATGTACTATTACGAACTAACGTATAACGTTATATACTGTTACGTATTAATGTATAACGTTATATAGTATTACATTATGACGTATAACGTTATGTAGTATTGCCTTATAACGGATAACGTTATATACTATTACGTATTAATGTATAACGTTATACAGTATTACATTATGACGTATAACGTTATGTAGTATTGCCTTATAACTTATAACGTTATATACTATTGCGTACTCACGTATAACGTTATGTACTATTACGTAATAACGTATAATGTTATATAGTATTACCATATGACGTATAACGTTATGTAGTATTACCTTATGACGTATAACGCTATGTAGTATTACCTTGTTACGTATAACGTTATATAGTATTACCTTATGACGTATAACGTTATGTAGTATTACCCTATGAAGTATAACGTTATGTATTAGTACCTTATAACGTATAACGTTATATGCTATTACGTACTAACGTATAACGATATATACTATTTCGTACTAACGTATAACGTTATATACTATTACGTACTAACGTATAACGTTATATACTATTACGTATTAATGTATAACGTTATATACTATTACGTTGCAACGTAAAAGGTAATGTAGTATTACCTTATGTCGTATACTGTTTTATATTATTACGTACTTTCGTATAACGTTAAATACTATTACGTATTAATGTTTAACGTTATGTAGTATTACCTTATAACGTATAACGTTATATACTATTACGTATTAATGTTTAACGTTATGTAGTATTACCTTATAAAGTATAACGTTATATACTATTACGTACTAACGAATAACTTTGTATACTATTACGTTATAACGTATAACGTTATATAGTATTACGTACTAACGTATAACGATATATACTATTACGTACTAACGTATAACGTTATATACTATTACGTAATAACGTATAACGTTATATACTATTACGTTCTAACGTATAACCTTATGTATTACCTTATGTATTACCTTATATATGTATTACCTCATGTCGTATACCGTTATACATTATTACGTCCTAACGTATAACGGTATATACTGTTACGTATTAATGTTTAACGTTATGTAGTATTACCTTATAACGTATAACGTTATATACTATTACGTACTAACGAATAACTTTGTATACTATTACGTTATAACGTATAACGTTATATAGTATTACGTACTAACGTATAACGATTTATACTATTACGTACTAACGTATAACGTTATATACTATTACGTATTAACGTATAACGTTATATACTATTACGTTCTAACGTATAACTTTATATAGTATTACGTACTAACGTATAACGTTATATAGTATTACCTTATTACGTATAACGTTAAATACTATTACGTCATAACGCATAACGTTAAATACTATTACGTAAACTTGTATAACGTTATATACTATTACTTAATAACGTATAACGTTATCTAGTATTACCTTATAACGTATAACGTTATATACTATTACGTAATAACGTATAACGTTATTTACTATTACGTACTAACGTATAACGTTATATACTATTACGTACTAACGTATAACGTTATATACTATTACGTACTAACGTATAACGTTATATACTATTACGTTCTAACGTATAACTTTATATAGTTTTACGTACTAACGTATAACGTTATATAGTATTACCTTATTACGTATAACGTTATGTAGTATTGCCTTGTAACGTATAACGTTATATACTAGTACTAACGTATTACGTTATGTACTATTACGCAATAACGCATAACCTTAAATACTATTACGTAAACTTGTATAACGTTATGTACTATTACGTAATAACGTATAACGTTATATAGTATTACCTTATGACGTATATAGTTATGTAGTATTACCTTATGAAGTGTAACGTTATGTATTATTACCATATAACGTATAACGTTATATACTATTCCGTAATAACGTATAACGTTATGTAGTATTACCTTATAACGTATAACGTTATATACTTTTACGTACTAACGTATAACGTTATGTAGTATTACGTAATAACGTATATCGGTATATACTATTGCGTACCAACGTATTACGTTATATACTATTACGTATTAATGTATGACGTTATATAGTGTTACCTTATGAGGTATAACGTTATATACTATTTCGTTATAATGTAAAACGTTATATACTATTACGTATTAATGTATAACGTTATATAGTATTACGTACTAACGTATAACGATATATACTATTACGTACTAACGTATAAAGATATATACTATTACGTACTAACGTATAACGTTATATACTATTACGTAATAACGTATAACGTTATGTAGTATTACCTTAAAACGTATAACCTTGTATACTATTACGTACTAACGTATAACGTTATGTACTATTACGTAATAACGTATAACGATATATACTATTACGTACTAACGTATAACGTTATATACTATTACGTATTAATGTATAACGTTATATAGTGTTACCTTATGAGGTATAACGTTATATACTATTTCATTATAATGTAAAACGTTATATACTATTACGTATTAATGTATAACGTTATGTACTATTACGAAATAACGTATAACTTTATATACTATTACGTACTAACGTATAACGTTATATTCTATTACGTATTAATGTATAACGCTATATACTATTACGTTGCAACGTAAAACGTTATGTAGTATTACATTATGTCGTATACCGTTATATATTATTACGTACTAACGTATAACGTTATATACTATTACGTATTAATGTTTAACGTTATGTAGTATTACCTTATAACGTATAACGTTATATACTATTACGTACTAACGAATAACTTTTTATACTACTCTGTTATAACGTATAACGTTATATAGTATTACGTACTAACGTATAACGATATATACTATTACGAACTAACGTATAACGTTATATACTATTACGTACTAACGTATAACTTTCTATACTATTACGTTATAACGCATAACTTTAAATACTATTACGTAAACTTGTATAACGTTATATACTATTACGTGTTAATGTATAACGTTATATACTATTACGTTGTAACGTAAAACGATATGTAGTATTACCTTATGTCGTACACCTTTATATATTATTACGTACTAACGTATAACGTTATATACTATTACGTATTAATGTTTAACGTTATGTAGTATTACCTTATAACGTATAAGGTTATATACTATTACGTACTAACGATTAACTTTGTATGCTATTACGTTATAACTTATAACGTTATATAGTATTACGTACTAACGTATAACGATATATACTATTACGTACTAACGTATAACGTTATATACTATTACGTAATAACGTATAACGTTATGTAGTATTACCTTAAAACGTATAACCTTGTATACTATTACGTACTAACGTATAACGTTATGTACTATTACGTAATAACGTATAACGATATATACTATTACGTACTAACGTATAACGTTATATACTATTACGTATTAATGTATAACGTTATATAGTGTTACCTTATGAGGTATAACGTTATATACTATTTCATTATAATGTAAAACGTTATATACTATTACGTATTAATGTATAACGTTATACAGTATTACATTATGACGTATAACGTTATGTAGTATTCCCTTATAACTTATAACGTTATATACTATTGCGTACTAACGTATTACGTTATGTAATATTACGTAATAACGTATAACTTTATATACTATTACGTACTAACGTATAACGTTATATTCTATTACGTATTAATGTATAACGCTATATACTATTACGTTGCAACGTAAAACGTTATGTAGTATTACATTATGTCGTATACCGTTATATATTATTACGTACTAACGTATAACGTTATATACTATTACGTATTAATGTTTAACGTTATGTAGTATTACCTTATAACGTATAACGTTATATACTATTACGTACTAACGAATAACTTTTTATACTACTCTGTTATAACGTATAACGTTATATAGTATTACGTACTAACGTATAACGATATATACTATTACGAACTAACGTATAACGTTATATACTATTACGTACTAACGTATAACTTTCTATACTATTACGTTATAACGCATAACTTTAAATACTATTACGTAAACTTGTATAACGTTATATACTATTACGTGTTAATGTATAACGTTATATACTATTACGTTGTAACGTAAAACGATATGTAGTATTACCTTATGTCGTACACCTTTATATATTATTACGTACTAACGTATAACGTTATATACTATTACGTATTAATGTTTAACGTTATGTAGTATTACCTTATAACGTATAACGTTATATACTATTACGTACTAACGATTAACTTTGTATGCTATTACGTTATAACTTATAACGTTATATAGTATTACGTACTAACGTATAACGATATATACTATTACGTACTAACGTATAACGTTATATACTATTACGTACTAACGTATAACTTTGTATACTATTACGTTATAACGCATAACTTTAAATACTATTACGTAAACTTGTATAACGTTATATACTATTACGTATTAATGTATAACGTTATATAGTGTTACCTTATGAGGTATAACGTTATGTAGTATTGCCTTATAACGTATAACGTTATATAGTATTACGTACTAACGTATTACGTTATGTACTATTACGTAATATCGTAAAACGTTATGTAGTGTTACCTTATAACGTATAACGTTATATACAATTACGTATTAATGTTTAACGTTATGTAATATTACCATATACCGTATAACGTTATATGCTATTACGAACTAACGTATAACGATATATACTATCACGAACTAACGTATAACGTTATATACTATTACGTTGCAACGTAAAACGTTATGTAGTCTTACCTTATGATGTATAACGTTATATACCATTACGTTATAACGTATAACGTTATATACTATTGCGTACTAACGTATAACATTATATACTATTGCGTAATAATGTTAAACGGTATATACTATTACTTAATAACGTATAACGTTATGCAGTATTACCTTATAACGTATAACGTTATATACTATTACGTTATAGCGTATACCGTTATATACTATTACGTACTAACGTATAACGTTATATACTATTACGTGCTAACGTATAACGTTATAGAGTAATACCTTATGACGTATAACGTTAGGTAGTATTACCTTATGACGTATAAGGTTATGTAGTATTACCTTGTTACGTATAAGGTTATAAACTATTACGTTCTAACGTATAACGTTATATGCTATTACGTACTAACGTATAACGATATATACTATTACGAACTAACGTATAACGTTATATACTGTTACGTATTAATGTATAACGTTATATTGTGTTACCTTATGACGTATAACGTTATATACTATTAAGTTATAACGTAAAACGTTATGTACTATTACGTAATAATGTATAACGTTATATAGTATTACGTACTAACGTATAACGTTATATACTATTACGTTCTAACGTATAACGTTATATACTATTACTTAATAACGTATAACATTATCTAGTATTACCTGATAACGCATAACGTTATATACTATTACGTATTTATGTATAACGTTATGTAGTATTACATTATGACGTATAACGTTATGTAGTATTGCCTTATAACGTATAACGTTATATAGTATTACGTACTAACGTATTGCGTTATGTACTATTACGAACTAACGTATAACGTTAAATACTATTCCGTACTAACGTATAACGTTATATAGTATTACCATATGACGTATAACGTTTTGTAGTGTTACCTTGTTACGTATAACGTTATATACTATTACGTAAGAACGTATAACGTTACATAGTATAACGTACTAACGAATAACTATATATACCTTTACGTACTAACGTAGAACGTTATATACTATTACGCATTAATGTTTAACTTTATATAGTGTTACCTTATGAGGTATAACGTTATATACTATAACGTTATAATGTAAAACGTTATGCACTATTACGTATTAATGTATAACGTTATATAGTATTACAGTATGACGTATATCGTTATGTAGTATTACCTTATAACGTATAACGTTATATACTATTACCTACTAACGTATTGAACTATTACGTTATGTACTATTACGTAATAACGTAAAACGTTATGTAGTGTTACCTTATAACGTATAACGTTATATACTATTACGTTATAACGTATAACGTTATATACTATTACGTACTAACGTATAACGATATATACTATTACGTTCTAACGTATAACGTTATATACTATTACGTTCTAACGTATAACTTTATACAGTATTTCGTACTAACGTATAACGTTATATAATATTTCCTTATTACGTCTAACGTTATATACTATTCCGTTATAACGCATAGTGTTAAATACTATTACGTAAACTTGTATAACGTTATATACAATTACGTATTAATGTTTAACGTTATGTATTATTACCATATAACGTATAACGTATATGCTATTACGTACTAACGTATAACGGTATATACTATTA
The DNA here is from genome assembly GCA_963971185.1 of Bombus muscorum. NCBI lineage: Eukaryota > Metazoa > Arthropoda > Insecta > Hymenoptera > Apidae > Bombus > Bombus muscorum. The sequence continues at coordinate 3,519,174 of OZ020141.1, forward strand.
CGAACTAACGTATAACGTTATATACTATTACGTATTAATGTGTAACTTTATATAGCATTACATTATGGCGTATAACGTTATGTAGTATTGACTTAAAACGTAAAACGTTATATGCTATTACGTACTAACGTATAACGTTATACACAATTACGTTATATCGTAAAACGTTATGTAGTATTACCATATAACGTATAACGTTATATACTATTTCCTTATAACGTTTAACGTTCTATGCTATTACGTACTAACGTATAACGATATATACTATTACGAACTAACGTATAACGTTATATACTATTACGTACTAACGTATAACTTTGTATACTATTACGTTATAACGCATAACTTTAAATACTATTACGTAAACTTGTATAACGTTATATACTATTACTTGTTAATGTATAACGTTATATACTATTACGTTGTAACGTAAAACGATATGTAGTATTACCTTATGTCGTACACCTTTATATATTATTACGTACTAACGTATAACGTTATATACTATTACGTATTAATGTTTAACGTTATGTAGTATTACCTTATAACGTATAACGTTATATACTATTACGTGCTAACGATTAACTTTGTATACTATTACGTTATAACGTATAACGTTAAATACTATTACGTACTAACGTATAACGTTATATAGTACTACCATATGACGTATAACGTTTTGTAGTATTACCTTGTTACGTATAACGTTATATACTATTACGTAATAACGTATAACGTTACATAGTATAACGTACTAACGTATAACGATATATACTATTACGTACTAACGTATAACGTTATATACTATTACGTATTAATGTATAACGTTATATAGTGTTACCTTATGAGGTATAACGTTATATACTATTACGTTATAACGTATAACGTTATATACTATTACGTACTAACGTATAACGTTATATACTATTACGTTCTAACGTATAACATTATATACTATTACGTTCTAACGTATAACTTTATACAGTATTTCGTACTAACGTATAACGTTATATAATATTTCCTTATTACGTCTAACGTTATATACTATTCCGTTATAACGCATAGTGTTAAATACTATTACGTAAACTTGTATAACGTTATATACTATTACGTAAACTTGTATAACGTTATATATTATTACGTAAACTTGTATAACGTCTTATACAATTACGTTATAACGTATAACGTTATATACTATTACGTAATAACGAATAACGTTATATACTATTTCGTTGTAACGTAAAACGTTATGTAGTATTACCTTATGTAGTATACCGTTATATATTATTACGTACTAACGTATAACGTTATATACAATTACGTATTAATGTTTAACGTTATGTATTATTACCATACAACGTATAACGTTATATGCTATTACGTACTAACGTATAACGGTATATAATATTACGAACTAACGTATAACGTTACATACTATTACGCAATAACGTATCACGTTATATAGTATTACGTACTAACGTATAACGATATATACTATTACGTACTAAAGTATAACGTTATAAACTATTACGTACTAACGTATAACGTTATATACTATTACGTATTAATGTATAACGTTATATACTATTACGTTGCAACGTAAAACGTTATGTAGTATTACATTATGTCGTATACCATTATATATTATTACGTACTAACGTATAACGTTATATACTATTACGTACTAACGAATAACTTTATATACTATTACGTTATAACGTATCACGTTATATAGTATTACGTACTAACGTATAACGATATATACTATTACGTACTAACGTATAACGTTATAAACTATTACGTACTAACGTATAACGTTATATACTATTACGTATTAATGTATAACGTTATATACTATTACGTTGCAACGTAAAACGTTACGTAGTATTACCTTATAAAGTATAACGTTATATACTATTCCGTAAACTCGTATAACGTAATATACTATTACGTAAACTTGTATAACGTTATATACAATTACGTTATAACGTAAAACGTTATATACTATTACGTAATAACGAATAACGTTCTGTAGTATTACCTTATAACGTATAACGTTATATACAATTACGTTATAAGGTATAACGTTATATACTATTACGTACTAACGTATAACGTTATATACTATTACGTACTAACGTATAACGTTATATACTATTACGTTCTAACGTATAACTTTATACAGTATTTCGTACTAACGTATAACGTTATATAATATTTCCTTATTACGTATAACGTTATATACTATTACGTTATAACGCATATTGTTAAATACTATTACGTAAACTTGTATAGCGTTATATACAATTGCGTTATAACATATAACGTTATATACAATTACGTTGCAACGTAAAACGTTATGTAGTATTACCTTAGAATGTATAACGTTATATACTATTACGTAAACTTGTATAACGTTATATACTATTACGTAAACTTGTATAACGTTATATACAGTTACGTTATAACGTATAACGTTATATACAATTACGAAATAACGAATAACGTTATGTAGTATTACCTCATAACGTATAACGTTATATACTATTACGTACTAACGATTAACTTTGCATACTATTACGTTATAACTTATAACGTTATATAGTATTACGTACTAACGTATAACGATACATACTATTACGTACTAACGTATAACGTTATATGCTATTACGTACTAACGTATAACGTTATATACTATTACGTATTAATGTATAACGTTATATACTATTACGTACTAACGTATAACTTTGTATACTATTACGTTATAACGCATAACTTTAAATACATTTACGTAAACATGTATAACGTTATATACTATTACGTATTAATGTATAACGTTATATAGTGTTACCTTATGAGGTATAACATTATATACTATTTCGTTATAACGTAAAACGTTATGTACTATTACGTAATAACGTATAACGTTATATAGTATTACGTACTAACGTATAACGTTATATACTATTACGTTCTAACGAATAACGTTATATACTATTACTTAATAACGTATAACGTTATCTAGTATTACCTTATAACGTATAACGTTATATACTATTACGTTATAACGTATAACGTTATATACTTTTACGTACTAACGTATAACTTTGTATACTATTACGTTATAACGCATAACTTTAAATACTATTACGTAAACTTGTATAACGTTATATACTATTACGTATTAATGTATAACGTTATATAGTGTTACCTTATGAGGTATAACGTTATGTAGTATTGCCTTATCACGTATAACGTTATATAGTATTACGTACTAACGTATTACGTTATGTACTATTACGTAATATCGTAAAACGTTATGTAGTGTTACCTTATAACGTATAACGTTATATACAATTACGTATTAATGTTTAACTTTGTATACTATTACGTTATAACTTATAACGTTATATAGTATTACGTACTAACGTATAACGATATATACTATTACGTACTAACGTATAACTTTGTATACTATTACGTACTAACGTATAACTTTGTATACTATTACGTTATAACGCATAACTTTAAATACTATTACGTAAACTTGTATAACGTTATATACTATTACGTATTAATGTATAACGTTATATAGTGTTACCTTATGAGGTATAACGTTATGTAGTATTGCCTTATAACGTATAACGTTACATAGTATTACGTACTAACGTATTACGTTATGTACTATTACGTAATATCGTAAAACGTTATGTAGTGTTACCTTATAACGTATAACGTTATATACAATTACGTATTAATGTTTAACGTTATGTAATATTACCATATACCGTATAACGTTATATGCTATTACGTACTAACGTATAACGATATATACTATCACGAACTAACGTATAACGTTATATACTATTAAGTTATAACGTAAAACGTTATGTACTATTACGTAATAATGTATAACGTTATATAGTATTACGTACTAACGTATAACGTTATATACTATTACGTTCTAACGTATAACGTTATATACTATTACTTAATAACGTATAACATTATCTAGTATTACCTGATAACGCATAACGTTATATACTATTACGTATTTATGTATAACGTTATGTAGTATTACATTATGACGTATAACGTTATGTAGTATTGCCTTATAACGTATAACGTTATATAGTATTACGTACTAACGTATTGCGTTATGTACTATTACGAACTAACGTATAACGTTAAATACTATTCCGTACTAACGTATAACGTTATATAGTATTACCATATGACGTATAACGTTTTGTAGTGTTACCTTGTTACGTATAACGTTATATACTATTACGTTCTAACGTATAACGTTATATACTATTACTTAATAACGTATAACATTATCTAGTATTACCTGATAACGCATAACGTTATATACTATTACGTATTTATGTATAACGTTATGTAGTATTACATTATGACGTATAACGTTATGTAGTATTGCCTTATAACGTATAACGTTATATAGTATTACGTACTAACGTATTGCGTTATGTACTATTACGAACTAAGGTATAACGTTAAATACTATTCCGTACTAACGTATAACGTTATATAGTATTACCATATGACGTATAACGTTTTGTAGTATTACCTTGTTACGTATAACGTTATATACTATTACGTAAGAACGTATAACGTTACATAGTATAACGTACTAACGTATAACTATATATACCTTTACGTACTAACGTAGAACGTTATATACTATTACGCATTAATGTTTAACGTTATATAGTGTTACCTTATGAGGTATAACGTTATATACTATAACGTTATAATGTAAAACGTTATGCACTATTACGTATTAATGTATAAACGTTATATAGTATTACATTATGACGTATATCGTTATGTAGTATTACCTTATAACGTATAACGTTATATACTATTACGTACTAACGTATTGAACTATTACGTTATGTACTATTACGTAATAACGTAAAACGATATGTAGTGTTACCTTATAACGTATAACGTTATATACTATTACGTTATAACGTATAACGTTATATACTATTACGTACTAACGTATAACGTTATATACTATTACGTTCTAACGTATAACGTTATATACTATTACGTTCTAACGTATAACGTTATACAGTATTTCGTACTAACGTATAACGTTATATAATATTTCCTTATTACGTCTAACGTTATATACTATTCCGTTATAACGCATAGTGTTAAATACTATTACGTAAACTTGTATAACGTTATATACTATTACGTAAACTTGTATAACGTTATATACTATTACGTAAACTTGTATAACGTTATATACAATTACGTAATAACGTATAACGATATATACTATTACGAACTAACGTATAACGTTATATACTATTACGTATTAATGTGTAACTTTATATAGCATTACATTATGACGTGTAACGTTATGTAGTATTGACTTATAACGTAAAACATTATATGCTATTACGTTATAACGTATAACGTTATATACTATTACGTACTAACGTATAACTATATATACTATTACGAACTAACGTATAACGTTATATACTATTACGTACTAACGTATAACGTTATATACCATTACGTGTTAATATATAACGTTATATACTATTACGTTGTAACGTAAAACGATATGTAGTATTACCTTATGTCGTATACCTTTATATATAATTACGTACTAACGTATAACGTTATATAGTATTACGTATTAATGTTTAACGTTATATAGTATTACCTTATGAGGTATAACGTTATATACTATTTCGTTATAACGTAAAACATTATGTACTATTACGTCATAACGTATAACGTTATATAGTATTACCTTATGACGTATAACGTTATGTAGTATTACCTTATGAAGTATAATGTTATGTATTATTACCTTATAACGTATAACGTTATATGGTATTACGTACTAACGTATAACGATATATACTATTACGAACTAACGTATAACGTTATATACTATTTCGTATTAATGAATAACATTATATAGTGTTACCTCATGTGGTATAACGTTATATACTATTACGTTATAATGTAAAACGTTATGTACTATTACGTAATAACGTATAACGTTATATAGTATTACGTACTAACGTATAACGTTATATACTATTATGTTCTAACGAATAACGTTATATACTATTATTTAATAACGTATAACGTTATCTAGTATTACCTTATAACGTATAACGTTATATACTATTACGTTATAACGTATAACGTTATATACTATTACGTATTTATGTATAACGTTATGTAGTATTACATGATGACATATAACGCTATGTAGTATTGCCTTTTAACGTATAACGTTATATATTATTACGCACTAACGTATTACGTTATGTACTATTGCGCAATAACTTATAACGTTATATAGTATTACGTACTAACGAACAACGTTATATACAATTACGTAATAACGTAAAACGTTATGTAGTGTTACCTTATAACGTATAACGTTATATACAATTACGTATTAATGTTTAACGTTATGTGTTATTACCATATGACGTATAACGTTATATGCTATTTCGTACTAACGTATAACGATATATACTATCACGAACTAACGTATAACGTTATATACTATTACGTTGCAACGTAAAACGTTATGTAGTATTACATTATGTCGTATACCGTTATATATTATTACGTACTAACGTATAACGTTATATACTATTACGTAATAACGAATAACTTTATATACCATTACGTTATAACGTATAACGTTATATAGTATTACGTACTAACGTATAACGATATATACTATTACGTACTAACGTATAACGTTATATACTATTACGTACTAACGTATAACGTTATATACTATTGCGTAATAATGTATAACGGCATATACTATTACGTAATAACGTATAACGTTATGTAGTCTTACCTTACAATGTACAACGTTATATACTATTACGTTATAACGTATAACGTTATATACTATTACGTACTAACGTATAACGTTATATACTATAACGTTCTAAAGTATAACTTTATATAGTATTACGCACTAACGTATAACGTCATATAGTATTACGTACTAACGTATAGCATTATATACTATTGCGTAATAATGTATAACGGTATATACTATTACGTGCTAACGTATAACGTTATAGAGTAATACCTTATGACGTATAACGTTAGGTAGTATTACCTTATAACGTATAAGGTTATGTAGTATTACCTTGTTACGTATAAGGTTATAAACTATTACGTTGTAACGTATAACGTTATATACTATTACGTGCTAACGTATAACGTTATAGAGTAATACCTTATGACGTATAACGTTAGGTAGTATTACCTTATGACGTATAAGGTTATGTAGTATTACCTTGTTACGTCTAAGGTTATAAACTATTACGTTCTAACGTATAACGTTATATGCTATTACGTACTAACGTATAACGATATATACTATTACGAACTAACGTATAATGTTATATACTGTTACGTATTAATGTATAACGTTATATTGTGTTACCTTATGAGGTATAACGTTATATACTATTAAGTTATAACGTAAAACATTATGTACTATTACGTAATAACGTATAACGTTATATAGTATTACCTTATGACGTATAACGTTATGTAGTATTACGTACTAACGTATTACGTTTTGTACTATTACGTATTAACGTATAACGTTATATACTATTACGTATTAATGTATAACGTTATATCGTATTACATTATGACATATAACGTTATGTAGTATTGCCTTATAACTCATAACGTTATATACTATTGCGTACTAACGTATAACGTTATGTACTATTACGTAATAATGTATAACGTTATATAGTATTACGTACTAACGTATAACGATATATACTTTTACGTACTAACGTATAACGTTATATACTATTACGTACTAACGTATAACGTTATATACTATTACGTATTAATGTGTAACTTTATATAGCATTACATTATGACGTATAACGTTATGTAGTATTGCCTTATAACGTATAACGTTATATACTATTACGTACTAACGTATAACGTTATAGACTATTACGTTCTAACGTATAACTTTATTTAGTATTACGTACTAACGTATAACGTTATATAGTATCACCTTATGACGTATAACGTTATGTAGTATTGCCTTATGAAGTATAACGTTATGTATTATTACCTTATAACGTATAACGTTATATGCTATTACGTACTAACGTATAACGATATATACTATTACGAACTAACGTATAACGTTATATACTATTTCGTATTAATAAATAACGTTATATAGAGTTACCTCATGTGGTATAACGTTATATACTATTACGTTATAATATAAAACGTTATGTACTATTACGTAATAATGTATAACGTTATATAGTATTACGTACTAACGTATAACGTTATATACTATTACGTTCTAACGTATAACGTTATATACTAATACTTAATAACGTATAACGTTATCTAGTATTACCTTATAACGTATAACGTTATATACTATAACGTTATAACGCATAACGTTATATACTATTACGTATTTATGTATAACGTTATGTAGTATTACATTATGACGTATAACGTTATGTAGTATTGCCTTATAACGTATAACGTTATATAGTATTACGTACTAACGTATTGCGTTATGTACTATTACGAACTAAGGTATAACGTTAAATACTATTCCGTACTAACGTATAACGTTATATAGTATTACCATATGACGTATAACGTTTTGTAGTATTACCTTGTTACGTATAACGTTATATACTATTACGTAAGAACGTATAACGTTACATAGTATAACGTACTAACGTATAACTATATATACCTTTACGTACTAACGTAGAACGTTATATACTATTACGCATTAATGTTTAACGTTATATAGTGTTACCTTATGAGGTATAACGTTATATACTATAACGTTATAATGTAAAACGTTATGCACTATTACGTATTAATGTATAAACGTTATATAGTATTACATTATGACGTATATCGTTATGTAGTATTACCTTATAACGTATAACGTTATTTACTATTACGTACTAACGTATTGAACTATTACGTTATGTACTATTACGTAATAACGTAAAACGTTATGTAGTGTTACCTTATAACGTATAACGTTATTTACTATTACGTACTAACGTATTGAACTATTACGTTATGTACTATTACGTAATAACGTAAAACGTTATGTAGTGTTACCTTATAACGTATAACGTTATATACTATTACGTTCTAACGTATAACGTTATACAGTATTTCGTACTAACGTATAACGTTATATAATATTTCCTTATTACGTCTAACGTTATATACTATTCCGTTATAACGCATAGTGTTAAATACTATTACGTAAACTTGTATAACGTTATATACTATTACGTAAACTTGTATAACGTTATATACAATTACGTAATAACGTATAACGATATATACTATTACGAACTAACGTATAACGTTATATACTATTACGTATTAATGTGTAACTTTATATAGCATTACATTATGACGTGTAACGTTATGTAGTATTGACTTATAACGTAAAACATTATATGCTATTACGTTATAACGTATAACGTTATATACTATTACGTACTAACGTATAACTATATATACTATTACCAACTAACGTATAACGTTATATACTATAACGTACTAACGTATAACGTTATATACCATTACGTGTTAATATATAACGTTATATACTATTACGTTGTAACGTAAAACGATATGTAGTATTACCTTATGTCGTATACCTTTATATATAATTACGTACTAACGTATAACGTTATATAGTATTACGTATTAATGTTTAACGTTATATAGTATTACCTTATGAGGTATAACGTTATATACTATTTCGTTATAACGTAAAACATTATGTACTATTACGTCATAACGTATAACGTTATATAGTATTACCTTATGACGTATAACGTTATGTAGTATTACCTTATGAAGTATAATGTTATGTATTATTACCTTATAACGTATAACGTTATATGGTATTACGTACTAACGTATAACGATATATACTATTACGAACTAACGTATAACGTTATATACTATTTCGTATTAATGAATAACATTATATAGTGTTACCTCATGTGGTATAACGTTATATACTATTACGTTATAATGTAAAACGTTATGTACTATTACGTAATAACGTATAACGTTATATAGTATTACGTACTAACGTATAACGTTATATACTATTATGTTCTAACGAATAACGTTATATACTATTATTTAATAACGTATAACGTTATCTAGTATTACCTTATAACGTATAACGTTATATACTATTACGTTATAACGTATAACGTTATATACTATTACGTATTTATGTATAACGTTATGTAGTATTACATGATGACATATAACGCTATGTAGTATTGCCTTTTAACGTATAACGTTATATACAATTACGTATTAATGTTTAACGTTATGTGTTATTACCATATGACGTATAACGTTATATGCTATTTCGTACTAACGTATAACGATATATACTATCACGAACTAACGTATAACGTTATATACTATTACGTTGCAACGTAAAACGTTATGTAGTATTACATTATGTCGTATACCGTTATATATTATTACGTACTAACGTATAACGTTATATACTATTACGTAATAACGAATAACTTTATATACCATTACGTTATAACGTATAACGTTATATAGTATTACGTACTAACGTATAACGATATATACTATTACGTACTAACGTATAACGTTATATACTATTACGTACTAACGTATAACGTTATATACTATTGCGTAATAATGTATAACGGCATATACTATTACGTAATAACGTATAACGTTATGTAGTCTTACCTTACAATGTACAACGTTATATACTATTACGTTATAACGTATAACGTTATATACTATTACGTACTAACGTATAACGTTATATACTATAACGTTCTAAAGTATAACTTTATATAGTATTACGCACTAACGTATAACGTCATATAGTATTACGTACTAACGTATAGCATTATATACTATTGCGTAATAATGTATAACGGTATATACTATTACGTGCTAACGTATAACGTTATAGAGTAATACCTTATGACGTATAACGTTAGGTAGTATTACCTTATAACGTATAAGGTTATGTAGTATTACCTTGTTACGTATAAGGTTATAAACTATTACGTTGTAACGTATAACGTTATATACTATTACGTGCTAACGTATAACGTTATAGAGTAATACCTTATGACGTATAACGTTAGGTAGTATTACCTTATGACGTATAAGGTTATGTAGTATTACCTTGTTACGTATAAGGTTATAAACTATTACGTTCTAACGTATAACGTTATATGCTATTACGTACTAACGTATAACGATATATACTATTACGAACTAACGTATAATGTTATATACTGTTACGTATTAATGTATAACGTTATATTGTGTTACCTTATGAGGTATAACGTTATATACTATTAAGTTATAACGTAAAACATTATGTACTATTACGTAATAACGTATAACGTTATATAGTATTACCTTATGACGTATAACGTTATGTAGTATTACGTACTAACGTATTACGTTTTGTACTATTACGTATTAACGTATAACGTTATATACTATTACGTATTAATGTATAACGTTATATCGTATTACATTATGACATATAACGTTATGTAGTATTGCCTTATAACTCATAACGTTATATACTATTGCGTACTAACGTATAACGTTATGTACTATTACGTAATAATGTATAACGTTATATAGTATTACGTACTAACGTATAACGATATATACTTTTACGTACTAACGTATAACGCTATATACTATTACGTACTAACGTATAACGTTATATACTATTACGTATTAATGTGTAACTTTATATAGCATTACATTATGACGTATAACGTTATGTAGTATTGCCTTATAACGTATAACGTTATATACTATTACGTACTAACGTATAACGTTATAGACTATTACGTTCTAACGTATAACTTTATTTAGTATTACGTACTAACGTATAACGTTATATAGTATCACCTTATAACGTATAACGTTATGTAGTATTGCCTTATGAAGTATAACGTTATGTATTATTACCTTATAACGTATAACGTTATATGCTATTACGTACTAACGTATAACGATATATACTATTACGAACTAACGTATAACGTTATATACTATTTCGTATTAATAAATAACGTTATATAGAGTTACCTCATGTGGTATAACGTTATATACTATTACGTTATAATATAAAACGTTATGTACTATTACGTAATAATGTATAACGTTATATAGTATTACGTACTAACGTATAACGTTATATACTATTACGTTCTAACGTATAACGTTATATACTAATACTTAATAACGTATAACGTTATCTAGTATTACCTTATAACGTATAACGTTATATACTATAACGTTATAACGCATAACGTTATATACTATTACGTATTTATGTATAACGTTATGTAGTATTACATTATGACGTATAACGTTATGTAGTATTGCCTTATAACGTATAACGTTATATAGTATTACGTACTAACGTATTGCGTTATGTACTATTACGAACTAAGGTATAACGTTAAATACTATTCCGTACTAACGTATAACGTTATATAGTATTACCATATGACGTATAACGTTTTGTAGTATTACCTTGTTACGTATAACGTTATATACTATTACGTAAGAACGTATAACGTTACATAGTATAACGTACTAACGTATAACTATATATACCTTTACGTACTAACGTAGAACGTTATATACTATTACGCATTAATGTTTAACGTTATATAGTGTTACCTTATGAGGTATAACGTTATATACTATAACGTTATAATGTAAAACGTTATGCACTATTACGTATTAATGTATAAACGTTATATAGTATTACATTATGACGTATATCGTTATGTAGTATTACCTTATAATGTATAACGTTATTTACTATTACGTACTAACGTATTGAACTATTACGTTATGTACTATTACGTAATAACGTAAAACGTTATGTAGTGTTACCTTATAACGTATAACGTTATTTACTATTACGTACTAACGTATTGAACTATTACGTTATGTACTATTACGTAATAACGTAAAACGTTATGTAGTGTTACCTTATAACGTATAACGTTATATACTATTACGTTCTAACGTATAACGTTATACAGTATTTCGTACTAACGTATAACGTTATATAATATTTCCTTATTACGTCTAACGTTATATACTATTCCGTTATAACGCATAGTGTTAAATACTATTACGTAAACTTGTATAACGTTATATACTATTACGTAAACTTGTATAACGTTATATACAATTACGTAATAACGTATAACGATATATACTATTACGAACTAACGTATAACGTTATATACTATTACGTATTAATGTGTAACTTTATATAGCATTACATTATGACGTGTAACGTTATGTAGTATTGACTTATAACGTAAAACATTATATGCTATTACGTTATAACGTATAACGTTATATACTATTACGTACTAACGTATAACTATATATACTATTACGAACTAACGTATAACGTTATATACTATTACGTACTAACGTATAACGTTATATACCATTACGTGTTAATATATAACGTTATATACTATTACGTTGTAACGTAAAACGATATGTAGTATTACCTTATGTCGTATACCTTTATATATAATTACGTACTAACGTATAACGTTATATAGTATTACGTATTAATGTTTAACGTTATATAGTATTACCTTATGAGGTATAACGTTATATACTATTTCGTTATAACGTAAAACATTATGTACTATTACGTCATAACGTATAACGTTATATAGTATTACCTTATGACGTATAACGTTATGTAGTATTACCTTATGAAGTATAATGTTATGTATTATTACCTTATAACGTATAACGTTATATGGTATTACGTACTAACGTATAACGATATATACTATTACGAACTAACGTATAACGTTATATACTATTTCGTATTAATGAATAACATTATATAGTGTTACCTCATGTGGTATAACGTTATATACTATTACGTTATAATGTAAAACGTTATGTACTATTACGTAATAACGTATAACGTTATATAGTATTACGTACTAACGTATAACGTTATATACTATTATGTTCTAACGAATAACGTTATATACTATTATTTAATAACGTATAACGTTATCTAGTATTACCTTATAACGTATAACATTATATACTATTACGTTATAACGTATAACGTTATATACTATTACGTATTTATGTATAACGTTATGTAGTATTACATGATGACATATAACGCTATGTAGTATTGCCTTTTAACGTATAACGTTATATATTATTACGCACTAACGTATTACGTTATGTACTATTGCGCAATAACTTATAACGTTATATAGTATTACGTACTAACGAACAACGTTATATACAATTACGTTATATCGTAAAACGATGTGTAGTATTACCTTATAACGTATAACGTTATATACTATTATGATATATCGTATAACGTTTTATACTATTGCGTACTAACGTATAACGTTATGTACTATTACGTAATAACATAAAACGTTATATGCTATTACGTACTAACGTATAACGTTATACACAATTACGTTATATCGTAAAACGTTATGTAGTATTACCTTATAACGTATAACGTTATATACTATAACCTTATAACGTTTAACGTTCTATGCTATTACGAACTAACGTATAACGTTATATACTATTACGTACTAACGTATAACGTTATATACCATTACGTGTTAATATATAACGTTATATACTATTACGTTGTAACGTAAAACGATATGTAGTATTACCTTATGTCGTATACCTTTATATATATTTACGTACTAACGTATAACGTTATATACTATTACGTATTAGTGTTTAACGTTATGTAGTATTACCTTATAACGTATAACGTTATATACTATTACGTAAACTTGTATAACGTTATATACTATTACGTAAACTTGTATAACGTTATATACAATTACGTAATAACGTATAACGATATATACTATTACGAACTAACGTATAACGTTATATACTATTACGTATTAATGTATAACGTTATATAGTATTACATTATGACGTATAACGTTAGGTAGTATTACCTTATGACGTATAAGGTTATGTAGTATTACCTTGTTACGTATAACGTTATATACTATTACGTTCTAACGTATAACGTTCTATGCTATGACGTACTAACGTATAACGTTATACACTATTACGTTATAACGTATAACGTTAAACAGTATTACGTACTAACGTATAACGTTATATAGTATTACGTACTAACGTATAACGTTATATACTATTACGTTCAAACGTATAACTTTATATAGTATTACGTACTAACGTATAACGTTATATAGTATTACCTTATTACGTATAACGTTATATACTACTACGTTATAACGCATAACGTTAAATACTATTACGTAAACTTGTATAACGTTATATACTATTACTTAATAACGTATATCTAGTATTACCTTGTAACGTATAACGTTATATACTATTACGTAATAACGTATAACGTTATTTACTATTACGTTATAACGTATAACGTTATGTACTATTACGTAATAACGTATAACGTCATATACTATTTCGTACTAACGCATAACGATAAATACTATTACCTACTAACGTATAATGTTATAAACTATTACGCTCTAACGCATAACTTTATATAGTATTACGTACTAACGTATAACGTTATATAGTATTACCTTATTACGTATATCGTTATATAGCATTACCTTATTACGTATAACGTTATATGCTATTACGTTATAACGCATAACGTTATATAGTATTACGTATTAATGTATAACGTTATATAGTGTTACCTTATGAGGTATAACGTTATATACTCTTACGTTATAACGTATAACGTTATGTACTATTCTGTAATAACGTATAACGATATATACTATTACGTAGTAACGAATAACGTTATAGACTATTACGTACTAACGTATAACGTTATGTACTATTACGTAATAGCGTATAACGATATATACTATTACGTACTAACGTATAACGTTATATACTATTACGTATTAATGTATAACGTTATATAGTGTTACCTTATGAGGTGTAACGTTATGTATTATTACCTTATAACTTATAACGTTATATGCTATTACGGACTAACGTATAACGAGATATACTATTACGAACTAACGGATAACGTTATATACTATTACGTATTAATGTATAACGTTATATAGTGTTACCTTATGAGGTATAACGTTGTATACTATTACTTAATAAAGTATAACGTTATGCAGAATTACATTATAACGTATAACGTTATATACTATTATGCATTAATGTATAACGTTATGTAGTATTACCTTATAACGTATAACGTTATATACTATTACGTGCTAACGAATAACTTTATATACTATTACATTATATCGTATAACGTTATATAGTATTACGTACTAACGTATAACGATATCTACTATTACGTACTAACGTATAACGTTAAATACTATTACGTATTAATGTATAACGTTATATAGTGTTACCTTATGAGGTATAACGTTAGATACTATTACGTACTAACGTATAACGTTATGTACTATTACGTAATAACGTATAACGATATATACTATTACGTACTAACGTATAACGTTATATACTATTACGTATTAATGTATAACGTTATATAGTGTTACCTTATGAGGTATAATGTTATATACTATTACGTTATAACGTAAAACGGTATGTACTATTACGTAATAACGCATAACGTTATATAGTATTACCTTATGACGTATAACGGTATGTAGTATTACCTTATGACGTATAACGTTATGTAGTATCACGTACTAACGTATTACGTTTTGTACTATTACGTATTAACGTATAACGTTATATACTATTACGTATTAATGTATAACGTTATATCGTATTACATTATGACGTATAACGCTATGTAGTATTGCCTTATAACTTATAACGTTATATACTATTGCGTACTAACGTATAACGTTATGTACTATTACGTAATAATGTATAACGTTATATAGTATTACCATATGACGTATAACGTTATGTAGTATTACGTACTAACGTATAACGATATATACTAATACGAACGAACGTATTACGTTATGTACTGTTACGTAATAACGTATAACGTTATATAGTATTACCATATGACGTATAACGTTATGTAGTATTACGTACTAACGTATTACGTTATGTACTATTACGTAATAACGTATAACGTTATATACTATTACGTATTAATGTATAACGTTATACAGTATTACATTATGACGTATAACGTTATGTAGTATTGCCTTATAACGTATAACGTTATATGCTGTTACGTTATAACGTATAACCTTATATAGTATTACGTACTAACGTATAACGATATATACTTTTACGTACTAACGTATAACGTTATATAGTATTACGTACTAACGTATAACGATATATACTATTACGTATTAATGTGTAACTTTATATAGCATTACATTATGACGTATAACGTTATGTAGTATTGCCTTATAACGTATAACGTTATATACTATTACGTACTAACGTATAACGTTATATACTATTACGTTCTAACGTATTACATTATTTAGTATTACGTACTAACGTATAACGTTATATAGTATTACCTTATGACGTATAACGTTATGTAGTATTACCTTATGAAGTATAACGTTATGTATTATTACCTTATAACGTATAACGTTATATGCTATTACGTACTAACGTATAACGATATATACTATTACGTACTAACGTATAACGTTATATACTATTTCGTATTAATAAATAACGTTATATAGAGTTACCTCATGTGGTATAACGTTATATACTATTACGTTATAATATAAAACGTTATGTACTATTACGTAATAATGTATAACGTTATATAGTATTACGTACTAACGTATAACGTTATATACTATTACGTTCTAACGTATAACGTTATATACTATTACTTAATAACGTATAACGTTATCTAGTATTACCTTATAACGTATAACGTTATATACTATAACGTTATAACGCATAACGTTATATACTATTACGTATTTATGTATAACGTTATGTAGTACTACATTATGACGTATAACGTTATGTAGTATTGCCTTATAACGTATAACGTTATATAGTATTACGTACTAACGTATTACGTTATGTACTATTACGAACTAACGTATAACGTTAAATACTATTCCGTACTAACGTATAACGTTATATAGTATTACCATATGACGTATAACGTTTTGCAGTATTACCTTGTTACGTATAACGTTATATACTATTACGTAAGAACGTATAACGTTACATAGTATAACGTACTAAAGTATAACTATATATACCTTTACGTACTAACGTAGAACGTTATATACTATTACGCATTAATGTTTAACGTTATATAGTGTTACCTTATGAGGTATAACGTTATATACTATTACGTTATAATGTAAAACGTTATGCACTATTACATATTAATGTATAACGTTATATAGTATTACATTATGACGTATATCGTTATGTAGTATTACCTTATAACGTATAACGTTATATACTATTACGTACTAACGTATTGAACTATTACGTTATGTACTATTACGTAATAACGTAAAACGTTATGTAGTGTTACCTTATAACGTATAACGTTATATACTATTACGTTATAACGTATAACGTTATATACTATTACGTACTAACGTATAATGTTAAATACTATTACGTTCTCACGTATAGCGTTATATACTATTACGTTCTAACGTATAACGTTATACAGTATTTCGTACTAACGTATAACGTTATATAATATTTCCTTATTACGTCTAACGTTATATACTATTCCGTTATAACGCATAGTGTTAAATACTATTACGTAAACTTGTATAACGTTATATACTATTACGTAAACTTGTATAACGTTATATACTATTACGTAAACTTGTATATCGTTATATACAATTACGTAATAACGTATAACGATATATACTATTACGAACTAACGTATAACGTTATATACTATTACGTATTAATGTGTAACTTTATATAGCATTACATTATGACGTGTAACGTTATGTAGTATTGACTTATAACGTAAAACGTTATATGCTATTACGTACTAACGTATAACGTTATACACAATTACGTTATATCGTAAAACGTTATGTAGTATTACCTTATAACGTATAACGTTATATACTATGACCTTATAACGTTTAACGTTCTATGCTATTACGTACTAACGTATAACGATATACACTATTACGAACTAACGTATAACGTTATATACTATTACGTACTAACGTATAACGTTATATACCATTACGTGTTAATATATAACGTTATATACTATTACGTTGTAACGTATAACGTTATATAGTATTACCTTATGACGTATAACGTTATGTACTATTACCTTATAACGTATAACGTTATATGGTATTACGTACTAACGTATAACGATATATACTATTACGAACTAACGTATAACGTTATATACTATTTCGTATTAATGAATAACATTATATAGTGTTACCTCATGTGGTATAACGTTATAAACTATTACGTTATAATGTAAAACGTTATGTACTATTACGTAATAACGTATAACGTTATATAGTATTACGTACTAACGTATAACGTTATATACTATTACGTTCTAACGAATAACGTTATATACTATTACTTAATAACGTATAACGTTATCTAGTATTACCTTATAACGTATAACGTTATATACTATTACGTTATAACGTATAACGTTATATACTATTACGTATTTATGTATAACGTTATGTAGTATTACATTATGACGTATAACGTTATGTAGCATTGCCTTATAACGTATAATGTTATATAGTATTACGTACTAACGTATTACGTTATGTACTATTACGTAATAACGTAAAACGTTATGTAGTGTTACCTTATAACGTATAACGTTATATACAATTACGTATTAATGTTTAACGTTATGTATTATTACCATATGACGTATAACGTTATATGCTATTTCGTACTAACGTATAACGATATATACTATTACGAACTAACGTATAATGTTATATACTGTTACGTATTAATGTATAACGTTATATTGTGTTACCTTATGAGGTATAACGTTATATACTATTAAGTTATAACGTAAAACGTTATGTACTATTACGTAATAACGTATAACGTTATATAGTATTACCTTATGACGTATAACGTTATGTAGTATTACCTTATGAAGTATAACGTTATGTATTATTAGCTTATAACGTATAACGTTATATGCTATTACGTACTAACGTATAACGATATATACTATTACGAACTAACGTATAACGTTATATACTATTTCGTATTAATGAATAACGTTATATAGTGTTACCTTATGTGGTATAACGTTATATACTATTACGTTATAATGTAAAACGTTATGTACTATTACGTAATAATGTATAACGTTATATAGTATTACGTACTAACGTATAACGTTATATACTATTACGTTCTAACGTATAACGTTATATACTATTACTTAATAACGTATAACATTATCTAGTATTACCTTATAACGTATAACGTTATATACTATTACGTTATAACGTATAACGTTATATACTATTACGTATTTATGTATAACGTTATGTAGTATTACATTATGACGTATAACATTATGTAGTATTGCCTTATAACGTATAACGTTATATAGTATTACGTACTAACGTATTACGTTATGTACTATGACGAACTAACGTATAACGTTAAATACTATTACGTACTAACGTATAACGTTATATAGTATTACCATATGACGTATAACGTTTTGTAGTATTACCTTGTTACGTATAACGTTAAATACTATTACGTAATAACGTATAACGTTACATAGTATAACGTACTAACGTATAACCATATATACTATTACGTACTAGCGTATAACGTTATATACTATTACGTATTAATGTATAACGTTATATAGTGTTACCTTATGAGGTGTAACGTTATATACTATTACGTTATAATGTAAAACGTTATGTTCTATTACGTATTAATGTATAACGTTATATAGTATTACATTATGACGTATATCGTTATGTAGTATTACGTTCTAACGTATAACTTTATACAGTATTTCGTACTAACGTATAACGTTATATAATATTTCCATATTACGTCTAACGTTATATACTATTCCGTTATAACGCATAGTGTTAAATACTATTACGTAAATTTGTATAACGTTATATACTATTACGTAAACGTGTATAACGTTATATACTATTACGTGTTAATGTATAACGTTATATACTATTACGTATTAATGTTTAACGTTATGTAGAATTACCTTATAACGTATAACGTTATATACTATTACGTACTAACGATTAACTTTGTATACTATTACGTTATAACTTATAACGTTATATAGTATTACGTACTAACGTATAACGATATACACTATTACGTAATAACGTATAACGTTACATAGTATAACGTACTAACGTATAACGTTATATGCTATTACGTACTAACGTATAACGATATATACTATCACGAACTAACGTATAACGTTATATACTATTACGTACTAACGTATAACGATATATACTATTACGTACTAACGTATAACGTTATATACTATTACGTACTAACGTATAACGTTATATACTATTGCGTAATAATGTATAACGGTATATACTATTACTTAATAACGTATAACGTTATGTAGTCTTACCTTATAATGTATAACGTTATATACCATTACGTTATAACGTATAACGTTATATACTATTACGTACTAACGTATAACATTATATACTATTGCGTAATAATGTTAAACGGTATATACTATTACTTAACAACGTATAACTTTATGCAGTATTACCTTATAACGTATAACGTTATATACTATTACGTTATAGCGTATAACGTTATATACTATTACGTACTAACGTATAACGTTATATAATATTACCATATGATGTACAACGTTTTGTAGTATTACGTACTAACGCATAACGTTATATACTATTACTTACTAACGTATAACGTTATATACTATTACGTTCTAACGTATAACTTTATATAGTATTACGTACTAACGTATAACGTTATATAGTGTTACCTTATTACGTATAACGTTATCTACTATTACGTTATAACGTAAAACGTTATGTAGTATTACGTGCTAACGTATAACGTTATAGAGTAATACCTTATGACGTATAACGTTATGTAGTATTACCTTATGACGTATAAGGTTATGTAGTATTACCTTGTTACGTATAAGGTTATATATTATTACGTTCTAACGTATAACTTTATATACTATTACGTTCTAACGTATAACTTTATATACTATTACGTATTAATGTATAACGTTATATAGTGTTACGTTATAACGTAAAAAGTTATGTACTATTACGTAATAACGTATAACGTTATATAGTATTACCTTATGACGTATAACGTTATGTATTATTTCCTTATAACGTATAACGTTATATGCTATTACGTACTAACGTATAACGATATATACTATTACGAACTAACGTATAACGTTATATACTATTACGTATTAATGTATAACGTTATACAGTATTACGTTATGACGTATAACGTTATGTGGTATTGCCTTATAACATATAACGTTATATACTATTGCGTACTAACGTATAACGTTATGTACTATTACATAATAACGTATAACGTTATATAGTATTACCATATGACGTATAACGTTATGTAGTACTACGTACTAACGTATTACGTTATGTACTATTACGTAATAACGTATAACGTTATATACTATTACGTATTAATGTATAACGCTATATAGTAATACATTATAACGTATAATGTTATGTAGTATTGCCTTATAACGTATAACGTCATATACTATTGCGTACTAACGTACAACGTTATGTACTATTATGTAATAACGTATAACGTTATAAAGTATTACCATATGAAGTATAACGTTATGCAGTATTACCTTACGAAGTACAACGTTATGTACTATCACCTTGTTACGTAGAACGTTATGTAGTATTACCTTGTTACGTATAACGCTATATACTATTACGTAATAACGTATAACGTTATATAGTATTAGGTACTAACGTATAACGATATATACTATTACGTACTAACGTATAACGTTATATACTATTCCGTATTAATGTATAACGTTATATAGTATTACATTATGACGTATAACGTTATTATATACTATTACGTACTAACGTATAACGTTATATACTATTACGTATTAATGTATAATGTTATATACTATTACGTTGTAACGTAAAACGATATGTAGTATTACCTTATGTCGTATACCGTTATATATTATTACGAACTAACGTATAACGATATATACTATTACGTACTAACGAATAACTTTATATACTATTACTTAATATCGTATAACGTTATGCAGTATTACCTTATAACGTATAACGTTATATGCTATTACGTTATAACGTATAACGTTATATACTATTACGTACTAACGAATAACTTTATATACTATTACTTAATAACGTATAACGTTATGCAGTATTACCTTATAACGCATAACGTTATATGCTATTACGTTATAACGTATAACGTTATATACCATTACGTACTAACGTATAACGTTATTTACTATTACGTTCTAACGTATGACTTTATTTAGTATTACGTACTAACGTATAACGTTATATAGTATTACCTTATTACCTATAACGTTATATACTATTACGTTATAACGTAAAACGTTATGTAGTATTACGTGCTAACGTATAACGTTATAGAGTAATACCTCATGACGTATAACGTTATGTAGTATTACCTTATGACGAATAAGGTTATGTAGTATTACCTTGTTAGGTATAAGGTTATATTTGCCAACGCCCTAGCCACGTTGAGTGCACTCGATCCCGTTCGATCACGAAAGTTAAGCAACGTTGGGCGCGGATAGTACTAAGATGGTTGACCGCTTGGGAACTCCGTGTGGTGTTGGTGTTTTTCAGAAGGAGATCAGCCTAGTATTGCATGGGCTGAGAAGAGTACGAGGGCAGTAACTGCCCGAAGAGAAGGAGAAACAATGGGGCAAGAAAGGACAACCCTGATGAATGCCGACCGGTACTACCGGGGTTGTCTGCCCTCGAAGAAGGAAAAGAAGGAGGAGGGGTTTTTAGTGGGTATGGCAACAACATCCGTCCGAGTCCCACATAACCCAGTGATGTTGGTCACTGGGCATGCGTAACAGCATTTTCCGCTCCTCATTAAATAAAAAAAAAAAAAAGGTATAAGGTTATATACTATTACGTTCTAACGTATAACTTTATATAGTATCACGTACTAACGTATAACGATATATACTTTTACCTACTAACGTATAACGTTATATACTATTACCTACTAACGTATAACGTTATATACTTTTACGTACTAACGTATAACGTTATATACTATTACGTACTAACGTATAACGATATATACTATTACGTATTAATATTTAACGTTATATAGTATTACCTTATAACGTATAACGTCATATACTATTAAGTACTAACGAATAACTTTATATACTATTACTTAATAACGTATAACGTTATATACTATTACGTTCTAACGTATAACTTTTTATAGTATTACGTACTAACGTATAACGTGATATAGTATTACCTTATTACGTATAACGTTATCTCCTATTACGTTATAACGTAAAACGTTATGTAGTATTACGTGCTAACGTATAACGTTTCAGAGTAATACCTTATGACGTATAACGTTATGTAGTATTACCTTATGACGTATAAGGTTATGTAGTATTACCTTGTTACGTATAAGGTTATATACTATTACGTTCTAACGTATAACTTTATATATAATCACGTACTAACGTATAACGAAATATACTATTACGTACTAACATATATCGTTATATACTATTACGTTCTAACGTATAACGTTATATACTATTACGTATTAATGTATAACGTTATACAGTATTACATTATGACGTATAACGTTATGTGGTATTGCCTTATAACATATAACGTTATATACTATTGCGTACTAACGTATAACGTTATGTACTATTACGTAATAACGTATAACGTTATATAGTATTACCATATGACGTATAACGTTATGTAGTACTACGTACTAACGTATTACGTTATGTACTATTACGTAATAACGTATAACGTTATATACTATTACGTACTAACGATTAACTTTGTATACTATTACGTTATAACTTATAACGTTATATAGTATTACGTACTAACGTATAACGATATACACTATTACGTAATAACGTATAACGTTACATAGTATAACGTACTAACGTATAACGTTATATGCTATTACGTACTAACGTATAACGATATATACTATCACGAACTAACGTATAACGTTATATACTATTACGTACTAACGTATAACGATATATACTATTACGTACTAACGTATAACGTTATATACTATTACGTACTAACGTATAACGTTATATACTATTGCGTAATAATGTATAACGGTATATACTATTACTTAATAACGTATAACGTTATGTAGTCTTACCTTATAATGTATAACGTTATATACCATTACGTTATAACGTATAACGTTATATACTATTACGTACTAACGTATAACATTATATACTATTGCGTAATAATGTTAAACGGTATATACTATTACTTAACAACGTATAACTTTATGCAGTATTACCTTATAACGTATAACGTTATATACTATTACGTTATAGCGTATAACGTTATATACTATTACGTACTAACGTATAACGTTATATAATATTACCATATGATGTACAACGTTTTGTAGTATTACGTACTAACGCATAACGTTATATACTATTACTTACTAACGTATAACGTTATATACTATTACGTTCTAACGTATAACTTTATATAGTATTACGTACTAACGTATAACGTTATATAGTGTTACCTTATTACGTATAACGTTATCTACTATTACGTTATAACGTAAAACGTTATGTAGTATTACGTGCTAACGTATAACGTTATAGAGTAATACCTTATGACGTATAACGTTATGTAGTATTACCTTATGACGTATAAGGTTATGTAGTATTACCTTGTTACGTATAAGGTTATATATTATTACGTTCTAACGTATAACTTTATATACTATTACGTTCTAACGTATAACTTTATATACTATTACGTATTAATGTATAACGTTATATAGTGTTACGTTATAACGTAAAAAGTTATGTACTATTACGTAATAACGTATAACGTTATATAGTATTACCTTATGACGTATAACGTTATGTATTATTTCCTTATAACGTATAACGTTATATGCTATTACGTACTAACGTATAACGATATATACTATTACGAACTAACGTATAACGTTATATACTATTACGTATTAATGTATAACGTTATACAGTATTACGTTATGACGTATAACGTTATGTGGTATTGCCTTATAACATATAACGTTATATACTATTGCGTACTAACGTATAACGTTATGTACTATTACATAATAACGTATAACGTTATATAGTATTACCATATGACGTATAACGTTATGTAGTACTACGTACTAACGTATTACGTTATGTACTATTACGTAATAACGTATAACGTTATATACTATTACGTATTAATGTATAACGCTATATAGTAATACATTATAACGTATAATGTTATGTAGTATTGCCTTATAACGTATAACGTCATATACTATTGCGTACTAACGTACAACGTTATGTACTATTATGTAATAACGTATAACGTTATAAAGTATTACCATATGAAGTATAACGTTATGCAGTATTACCTTACGAAGTACAACGTTATGTACTATCACCTTGTTACGTAGAACGTTATGTAGTATTACCTTGTTACGTATAACGCTATATACTATTACGTAATAACGTATAACGTTATATAGTATTAGGTACTAACGTATAACGATATATACTATTACGTACTAACGTATAACGTTATATACTATTCCGTATTAATGTATAACGTTATATAGTATTACATTATGACGTATAACGTTATTATATACTATTACGTACTAACGTATAACGTTATATACTATTACGTATTAATGTATAATGTTATATACTATTACGTTGTAACGTAAAACGATATGTAGTATTACCTTATGTCGTATACCGTTATATATTATTACGAACTAACGTATAACGATATATACTATTACGTACTAACGAATAACTTTATATACTATTACTTAATATCGTATAACGTTATGCAGTATTACCTTATAACGTATAACGTTATATGCTATTACGTTATAACGTATAACGTTATATACTATTACGTACTAACGAATAACTTTATATACTATTACTTAATAACGTATAACGTTATGCAGTATTACCTTATAACGCATAACGTTATATGCTATTACGTTATAACGTATAACGTTATATACCATTACGTACTAACGTATAACGTTATTTACTATTACGTTCTAACGTATGACTTTATTTAGTATTACGTACTAACGTATAACGTTATATAGTATTACCTTATTACCTATAACGTTATATACTATTACGTTATAACGTAAAACGTTATGTAGTATTACGTGCTAACGTATAACGTTATAGAGTAATACCTCATGACGTATAACGTTATGTAGTATTACCTTATGACGAATAAGGTTATGTAGTATTACCTTGTTAGGTATAAGGTTATATTTGCCAACGCCCTAGCCACGTTGAGTGCACTCGATCCCGTTCGATCACGAAAGTTAAGCAACGTTGGGCGCGGATAGTACTAAGATGGTTGACCGCTTGGGAACTCCGTGTGGTGTTGGTGTTTTTCAGAAGGAGATCAGCCTAGTATTGCATGGGCTGAGAAGAGTACGAGGGCAGTAACTGCCCGAAGAGAAGGAGAAACAATGGGGCAAGAAAGGACAACCCTGATGAATGCCGACCGGTACTACCGGGGTTGTCTGCCCTCGAAGAAGGAAAAGAAGGAGGAGGGGTTTTTAGTGGGTATGGCAACAACATCCGTCCGAGTCCCACATAACCCAGTGATGTTGGTCACTGGGCATGCGTAACAGCATTTTCCGCTCCTCATTAAATAAAAAAAAAAAAAAGGTATAAGGTTATATACTATTACGTTCTAACGTATAACTTTATATAGTATCACGTACTAACGTATAACGATATATACTTTTACCTACTAACGTATAACGTTATATACTATTACCTACTAACGTATAACGTTATATACTTTTACGTACTAACGTATAACGTTATATACTATTACGTACTAACGTATAACGATATATACTATTACGTATTAATATTTAACGTTATATAGTATTACCTTATAACGTATAACGTCATATACTATTAAGTACTAACGAATAACTTTATATACTATTACTTAATAACGTATAACGTTATATACTATTACGTTCTAACGTATAACTTTTTATAGTATTACGTACTAACGTATAACGTGATATAGTATTACCTTATTACGTATAACGTTATCTCCTATTACGTTATAACGTAAAACGTTATGTAGTATTACGTGCTAACGTATAACGTTTCAGAGTAATACCTTATGACGTATAACGTTATGTAGTATTACCTTATGACGTATAAGGTTATGTAGTATTACCTTGTTACGTATAAGGTTATATACTATTACGTTCTAACGTATAACTTTATATATAATCACGTACTAACGTATAACGAAATATACTATTACGTACTAACATATATCGTTATATACTATTACGTTCTAACGTATAACGTTATATACTATTACGTATTAATGTATAACGTTATACAGTATTACATTATGACGTATAACGTTATGTGGTATTGCCTTATAACATATAACGTTATATACTATTGCGTACTAACGTATAACGTTATGTACTATTACGTAATAACGTATAACGTTATATAGTATTACCATATGACGTATAACGTTATGTAGTACTACGTACTAACGTATTACGTTATGTACTATTACGTAATAACGTATAACGTTATATACTATTACGTATTAATGTATAACGCTATATAGTAATACATTATAACGTATAATGTTATGTAGTATTGCCTTATAACGTATAACGTCATATACTATTGCGTACTAACGTACAACGTTATGTACTATTATGTAATAACGTATAACGTTATAAAGTATTACCATATGAAGTATAACGTTATGCAGTATTACCTTACGAAGTACAACGTTATGTACTATCACCTTGTTACGTAGAACGTTATGTAGTATTACCTTGTTACGTATAACGCTATATACTATTACGTAATAACGTATAACGTTATATAGTATTAGGTACTAACGTATAACGATATATACTATTACGTACTAACGTATAACGTTATATACTATTCCGTATTAATGTAGAACGTTATATAGTATTACATTATGACGTATAACGTTATTATATACTATTACGTACTAACGTATAACGTTATATACTATTACGTATTCATGTATAATGTTATATACTATTACGTTGTAACGTAAAACGATATGTAGTATTACCTTATGTCGTATACCGTTATATATTATTACGAACTAACGTATAACGATATATACTATTACGTACTAACGAATAACTTTATATACTATTACTTAATATCGTATAACGTTATGCAGTATTACCTTATAACGTATAACGTTATATGCTATTACGTTATAACGTATAACGTTATATACTATTACGTACTAACGAATAACTTTATATACTATTACTTAATAACGTATAACGTTATGCAGTATTACCTTATAACGTATAACGTTATATGCTATTACGTTATAACGTATAACGTTATATACCATTACGTACTAACGTATAACGTTATTTACTATTATGTTCTAACGTATGACTTTATTTAGTATTACGTACTAACGTATAACGTTATATAGTATTACCTTATTACCTATAACGTTATATACTATTACGTTATAACGTAAAACGTTATGTAGTATTACGTGCTAACGTATAACGTTATAGAGTAATACCTCATGACGTATAACGTTATGTAGTATTACCTTATGACGAATAAGGTTATGTAGTATTACCTTGTTAGGTATAAGGTTATATTTGCCAACGCCCTAGCCACGTTGAGTGCACTCGATCCCGTTCGATCACGAAAGTTAAGCAACGTTGGGCGCGGATAGTACTAAGATGGTTGACCGCTTGGGAACTCCGTGTGGTGTTGGTGTTTTTCAGAAGGAGATCAGCCTAGTATTGCATGGGCTGAGAAGAGTACGAGGGCAGTAACTGCCCGAAGAGAAGGAGAAACAATGGGGCAAGAAAGGACAACCCTGATGAATGCCGACCTGTACTACCGGGGTTGTCTGCCCTCGAAGAAGGAAAAGAAGGAGGAGGGGTTTTTAGTGGGTATGGCAACAACATCCGTCCGAGTCCCACATAACCCAGTGATGTTGGTCACTGGGCATGCGTAACAGCATTTTCCGCTCCTCATTAAATAAAAAAAAAAAAAAGGTATAAGGTTATATACTATTACGTTCTAACGTATAACTTTATATAGTATCACGTACTAACGTATAACGATATATACTTTTACCTACTAACGTATAACGTTATATACTATTACCTACTAACGTATAACGTTATATACTTTTACGTACTAACGTATAACGTTATATACTATTACGTACTAACGTATAACGATATATACTATTACGTATTAATATTTAACGTTATATAGTATTACCTTATAACGTATAACGTCATATACTATTAAGTACTAACGAATAACTTTATATACTATTACTTAATAACGTATAACGTTATATACTATTACGTTCTAACGTATAACTTTTTATAGTATTACGTACTAACGTATAACGTGATATAGTATTACCTTATTACGTATAACGTTATCTCCTATTACGTTATAACGTAAAACGTTATGTAGTATTACGTGCTAACGTATAACGTTTCAGAGTAATACCTTATGACGTATAACGTTATGTAGTATTACCTTATGACGTATAAGGTTATGTAGTATTACCTTGTTACGTATAAGGTTATATACTATTACGTTCTAACGTATAACTTTATATATAATCACGTACTAACGTATAACGAAATATACTATTACGTACTAACATATATCGTTATATACTATTACGTTCTAACGTATAACGTTATATACTATTACGTATTAATGTATAACGTTATACAGTATTACATTATGACGTATAACGTTATGTGGTATTGCCTTATAACATATAACGTTATATACTATTGCGTACTAACGTATAACGTTATGTACTATTACGTAATAACGTATAACGTTATATAGTATTACCATATGACGTATAACGTTATGTAGTACTACGTACTAACGTATTACGTTATGTACTATTACGTAATAACGTATAACGTTATATACTATTACGTATTAATGTATAACGCTATATAGTAATACATTATAACGTATAATGTTATGTAGTATTGCCTTATAACGTATAACGTCATATACTATTGCGTACTAACGTACAACGTTATGTACTATTATGTAATAACGTATAACGTTATAAAGTATTACCATATGAAGTATAACGTTATGCAGTATTACCTTACGAAGTACAACGTTATGTACTATCACCTTGTTACGTAGAACGTTATGTAGTATTACCTTGTTACGTATAACGCTATATACTATTACGTAATAACGTATAACGTTATATAGTATTAGGTACTAACGTATAACGATATATACTATTACGTACTAACGTATAACGTTATATACTATTCCGTATTAATGTAGAACGTTATATAGTATTACATTATGACGTATAACGTTATTATATACTATTACGTACTAACGTATAACGTTATATACTATTACGTATTAATGTATAATGTTATATACTATTACGTTGTAACGTAAAACGATATGTAGTATTACCTTATGTCGTATACCGTTATATATTATTACGAACTAACGTATAACGATATATACTATTACGTACTAACGAATAACTTTATATACTATTACTTAATATCGTATAACGTTATGCAGTATTACCTTATAACGTATAACGTTATATGCTATTACGTTATAACGTATAACGTTATATACTATTACGTACTAACGAATAACTTTATATACTATTACTTAATAACGTATAACGTTATGCAGTATTACCTTATAACGTATAACGTTATATGCTATTACGTTATAACGTATAACGTTATATACCATTACGTACTAACGTATAACGTTATTTACTATTATGTTCTAACGTATGACTTTATTTAGTATTACGTACTAACGTATAACGTTATATAGTATTACCTTATTACCTATAACGTTATATACTATTACGTTATAACGTAAAACGTTATGTAGTATTACGTGCTAACGTATAACGTTATAGAGTAATACCTCATGACGTATAACGTTATGTAGTATTACCTTATGACGAATAAGGTTATGTAGTATTACCTTGTTAGGTATAAGGTTATATTTGCCAACGCCCTAGCCACGTTGAGTGCACTCGATCCCGTTCGATCACGAAAGTTAAGCAACGTTGGGCGCGGATAGTACTAAGATGGTTGACCGCTTGGGAACTCCGTGTGGTGTTGGTGTTTTTCAGAAGGAGATCAGCCTAGTATTGCATGGGCTGAGAAGAGTACGAGGGCAGTAACTGCCCGAAGAGAAGGAGAAACAATGGGGCAAGAAAGGACAACCCTGATGAATGCCGACCGGTACTACCGGGGTTGTCTGCCCTCGAAGAAGGAAAAGAAGGAGGAGGGGTTTTTAGTGGGTATGGCAACAACATCCGTCCGAGTCCCACATAACCCAGTGATGTTGGTCACTGGGCATGCGTAACAGCATTTTCCGCTCCTCATTAAATAAAAAAAAAAAAAAGGTATAAGGTTATATACTATTACGTTCTAACGTATAACTTTATATAGTATCACGTACTAACGTATAACGATATATACTTTTACCTACTAACGTATAACGTTATATACTATTACCTACTAACGTATAACGTTATATACTTTTACGTACTAACGTATAACGTTATATACTATTACGTACTAACGTATAACGATATATACTATTACGTATTAATATTTAACGTTATATAGTATTACCTTATAACGTATAACGTCATATACTATTAAGTACTAACGAATAACTTTATATACTATTACTTAATAACGTATAACGTTATATACTATTACGTTCTAACGTATAACTTTTTATAGTATTACGTACTAACGTATAACGTGATATAGTATTACCTTATTACTTATAACGTTATCTCCTATTACGTTATAACGTAAAACGTTATGTAGTATTACGTGCTAACGTATAACGTTTCAGAGTAATACCTTATGACGTATAACGTTATGTAGTATTACCTTATGACGTATAAGGTTATGTAGTATTACCTTGTTACGTATAAGGTTATATACTATTACGTTCTAACGTATAACTTTATATATAATCACGTACTAACGTATAACGAAATATACTATTACGTACTAACATATATCGTTATATACTATTACGTTCTAACGTATAACGTTATATACTATTACGTATTAATGTATAACGTTATACAGTATTACATTATGACGTATAACGTTATGTGGTATTGCCTTATAACATATAACGTTATATACTATTGCGTACTAACGTATAACGTTATGTACTATTACGTAATAACGTATAACGTTATATAGTATTACCATATGACGTATAACGTTATGTAGTACTACGTACTAACGTATTACGTTATGTACTATTACGTAATAACGTATAACGTTATATACTATTACGTATTAATGTATAACGCTATATAGTAATACATTATAACGTATAATGTTATGTAGTATTGCCTTATAACGTATAACGTCATATACTATTGCGTACTAACGTACAACGTTATGTACTATTATGTAATAACGTATAACGTTATAAAGTATTACCATATGAAGTATAACGTTATGCAGTATTACCTTACGAAGTACAACGTTATGTACTATCACCTTGTTACGTAGAACGTTATGTAGTATTACCTTGTTACGTATAACGCTATATACTATTACGTAATAACGTATAACGTTATATAGTATTAGGTACTAACGTATAACGATATATACTATTACGTACTAACGTATAACGTTATATACTATTCCGTATTAATGTATAACGTTATATAGTATTACATTATGACGTATAACGTTATTATATACTATTACGTACTAACGTATAACGTTATATACTATTACGTATTAATGTATAATGTTATATACTATTACGTTGTAACGTAAAACGATATGTAGTATTACCTTATGTCGTATACCGTTATATATTATTACGAACTAACGTATAACGATATATACTATTACGTACTAACGAATAACTTTATATACTATTACTTAATAACGTATAACGTTATGCAGTATTACCTTATAACGTATAACGTTATATGCTATTACGTTATAACGTATAACGTTATATACCATTACGTACTAACGTATAACGTTATTTACTATTATGTTCTAACGTATGACTTTATTTAGTATTACGTACTAACGTATAACGTTATATAGTATTACCTTATTACCTATAACGTTATATACTATTACGTTATAACGTAAAACGTTATGTAGTATTACGTGCTAACGTATAACGTTATAGAGTAATACCTCATGACGTATAACGTTATGTAGTATTACCTTATGACGAATAAGGTTATGTAGTATTACCTTGTTAGGTATAAGGTTATATTTGCCAACGCCCTAGCCACGTTGAGTGCACTCGATCCCGTTCGATCACGAAAGTTAAGCAACGTTGGGCGCGGATAGTACTAAGATGGTTGACCGCTTGGGAACTCCGTGTGGTGTTGGTGTTTTTCAGAAGGAGATCAGCCTAGTATTGCATGGGCTGAGAAGAGTACGAGGGCAGTAACTGCCCGAAGAGAAGGAGAAACAATGGGGCAAGAAAGGACAACCCTGATGAATGCCGACCGGTACTACCGGGGTTGTCTGCCCTCGAAGAAGGAAAAGAAGGAGGAGGGGTTTTTAGTGGGTATGGCAACAACATCCGTCCGAGTCCCACATAACCCAGTGATGTTGGTCACTGGGCATGCGTAACAGCATTTTCCGCTCCTCATTAAATAAAAAAAAAAAAAAGGTATAAGGTTATATACTATTACGTTCTAACGTATAACTTTATATAGTATCACGTACTAACGTATAACGATATATACTTTTACCCACTAACGTATAACGTTATATACTATTACCTACTAACGTATAACGTTATATACTTTTACGTACTAACGTATAACGTTATATACTATTACGTACTAACGTATAACGATATATACTATTACGTATTAATATTTAACGTTATATAGTATTACCTTATAACGTATAACGTCATATACTATTAAGTACTAACGAATAACTTTATATACTATTACTTAATAACGTATAACGTTATATACTATTACGTTCTAACGTATAACTTTTTATAGTATTACGTACTAACGTATAACGTGATATAGTATTACCTTATTACGTATAACGTTATCTCCTATTACGTTATAACGTAAAACGTTATGTAGTATTACGTGCTAACGTATAACGTTTCAGAGTAATACCTTATGACGTATAACGTTATGTAGTATTACCTTATGACGTATAAGGTTATGTAGTATTACCTTGTTACGTATAAGGTTATATACTATTACGTTCTAACGTATAACTTTATATATAATCACGTACTAACGTATAACGAAATACACTATTACGTACTAACATATATCGTTATATACTATTACGTTCTAACGTATAACGTTATATACTATTACGTATTAATGTATAACGTTATACAGTATTACATTATGACGTATAACGTTATGTGGTATTGCCTTATAACATATAACGTTATATACTATTGCGTACTAACGTATAACGTTATGTACTATTACGTAATAACGTATAACGTTATATAGTATTACCATATGACGTATAACGTTATGTAGTATTACCTTATGACGTATAAGGTTATGTAGTATTACCTTGTTACGTATAAGGTTATATACTATTACGTTCTAACGTATAACTTTACATATTATCACGTACTAACGTATAATGAAATATACTATTACGTACTAACATATAACGTTATATACTATTGCGTTCTAACGTATAACGTTATATACTATTACGTAATAACGTATAACGTTATAAAGTATTACCATATGAAGTATAACGTTATGCAGTATTACCTTACGAAGTACAACGTTATGTACTATCACCTTGTTACGTAAAACGTTATGTAGTATTACCTTGTTACGTATAACGCTATATACTATTACGTAATAACGTATAACGTTATATAGTATTAGGTACTAACGTATAACGTTATATACTATTACGTATTAATGTATAACGTTATATACTATTACGTATTAATGTATAATATTATATACTATTACGTTGTAACGTAAAACGATATGTAGTATTACCTTATGTCGTATACCGTTATATATTATTACGTACTAACGTATAACGATATATACTATTACGTACTAACGAATAACTTTATATACTATTACTTAATAACGTATAACGTTATGTAGTATTACCTTATGACGAATAAGGTTATGTAGTATTACCTTGTTAGGTAGAAGGTTATATTTGCCAACGCCCTAGCCACGTTGAGTGCACTCGATCCCGTTCGATCACGAAAGTTAAGCAACGTTGGGCGCGGATAGTACTAAGATGGTTGACCGCTTGGGAACTCCGTGTGGTGTTGGTGTTTTTCAGAAGGAGATCAGCCTAGTATTGCACGGGCTGAGAAGAGTACGAGGGCAGTAACTGCCCGAAGAGAAGGAGAAACAATGGGGCAAGAAAGGACAACCCTGATGAATGCCGACCGGTACTACCGGGGTTGTCTGCCCTCGAAGAAGGAAAAGAAGGAGGAGGGGTTTTTAGTGGGTATGGCAACAACATCCGTCCGAGTCCCACATAACCCAGTGATGTTGGTCACTGGGCATGCGTAACAGCATTTTCCCCTCCTCATTAAATAAAAAAAAAAAAAGGTATAAGGTTATATACTATTACGTTCTAACGTATAACTTTATATAGTATCACGTACTAACGTATAACGATATATACTATTACATACTAACATATAACGTTATATACTATTACGTTCTAATATATAACGTTATATACTATTACGTAATGACGTCTAACGTTATGTAGAATTACCTTATAACGTATAACGTTATATAATATTACGTACTAACGCATAACGTTATGTACTATTACGTAATAACGTATAACGATATATACTATTACGTACTAACGTATAACGTTATATACTATTACGTATTAATGTATAACGTTATACAGTGTTACGCTATGAGGTATAACGTTATATACAATCACGTTATGACGTAAAACGTTATGTACTATTACGTCATAACGTATAACGTTATATAGTATTACTTTATGACGTATAACGTTATGTAGTATTACCTTATGAAGGATAACGTTATGTATTATTACCTTATAACGTATAACGTTATATGCTATTACGTACTAACGTATAACGATATATACTATTACGTAATAACGTATAACGTTAAATAGTATTACCATATGACGTATAACGTCATGTAGTATTACGTACTAACGTATTACGTTATGTACTATTACGTATTAACGTATAACGTTATATACTATTCCGTATTAATGTATAACGTTATAGAGTATTACATTATGACGTATAACGTTATATACTATTACGTACTAACGTATAACGTTATATACTATTACGTATTAATGTATAATGTTATATACCATTACGTTGTAACGTAAAACGATATGTAGTATTACCTTATGTCGTATACCGTTATATATTATTACGTACTAACGTATAACTTTATATACTATTACTTAATAACGTATAACGTTATGCAGTATTACCTTATAACGTATAACATTATATGCTATTACGTTATAACGTATAACGTTATATACTATTACGTACTAACGTATAACGTTATATACTATTACGTTCTATCTTATAACATTATATAGTATTACGTACTAACGTATAACGTTATATAGTGTTACGCTATGAGGTATAACGTTATATACTATTACGTTATAACGTAAAACGTTATGTACTATTACGTAATAACGTATAACGTTATATAGTATTACCTTATGACGTATGACGTTATGTAGTATTACCTTACGCAGTATAACGTTATGTATTATTACCTTATAACGTATAACGTTATATGCTATTACGTACTAACGTATAGCGATATATACTATTACGAACTAACGTATGACGTTATATACTATTACGTAATAACGTATAACGTTATATACTATTACGTATTAACGTATAACGTTACATAGTATTACATTATGACGTATAACGTTATGTAGTATTACGTACTAACGTATTACGTTATGTACTATTACGTAATAACGTATAACGTTATATACTATTACGTATTAATGTATAACGTTATACAGTATTACATTATGACGTATAACGTTATGTAGTATTACCTACTAACGTATAACGTTATATACTATTACCTACTAACGTATAACGTTATATACTTTTACGTACTAACGTATAACGTTATATACTATTACGTACTAACGTATAACGATATATATTATTACGAACTAACGTATAACGATATATACTATTACGTATTAATATTTAACGTTATATAGTATTACCTTATAACGTATAACGTCATATACTATTAAGTACTAACGAATAACTTTATATACTATTACTTAATAACGTATAACGTTATATACTATTACGTTCTAACGTATAACTTTTTATAGTATTACGTACTAACGTATAACGTTATATAGTATTACCTTATTACGTATAACGTTATCTACTATTACGTTATAACGTAAAACGTTATGTAGTAATACGTGCTAACGTATAACGTTACAGAGTAATACCTTATGACGTATAACGTTATGTAGTATTACCTTATGACGTATAAGGTTATGTAGTATTACCTTGTTACGTATAAGGTTATATACTATTACGTTCTAACGTATAACTTTATATATAATCACGTACTAACGTATAACGAAATATACTATTACGTACTAACATATATCGTTATATACTATTACGTTCTAACGTATAACGTTATATACTATTACGTAATAACGTATAACGTTATGTAGTATTACCTTACAACGTATAACGTTATATAGTATTACCTTATTACGTATGACGTTATCTACTATTACGTTATAACGTAAAACGTTATGTAGTATTACGTGCTAACGTATAACGTTATAGAGTAATACCTTATGACGTATAACGTTATGTAGTATTACCTTATGACGTATAAGGTTATGTAGTATTACCTTGTTACGTATAAGGTTATATACTATTACGTTCTAACGTATAACTTTACATATTATCACGTACTAACGTATAATGAAATATACTATTACGTACTAACATATAACGTTATATACTATTGCGTTCTAACGTATAACGTTATATACTATTACGTAATAACGTATAACGTTATGTAGTATTACCTTATAACGTATAACGTTATATACTATTACGTTATAACGTAAAACGTTATGTAGTATTACGTGCTAACGTATAACGTTATAGAGTAATACCTTATGACATATAACGTTATGTACTATTACCTTATGACGAATAAGGTTATGTAGTATTACCTTGTTACGTATAAGTTTATATACTATTACGTTCTAACGTATAACATTATATAGTATCACGTACTAACGTATAACGAAATATACTATTACGTACTAACATATAACGTTATATACTATTACGTATTAATGTATAACGTTATATAGTGGTACGCTATGAGGTATAACGTTATATGCAATTACGTTATAACGTAAAACGTTATGTACTATTACGTAATAACGTATAACGTTATATAGTATTACCTTATGACGTATAACGTTATATAGTATTACATTATGCCGTATAACGTTATGTGGTATTGCCTTATAACGTATAACGTCATATACTATTGCGTACTAACGTACAACGTTATGTACTATTATGTAATAACGTATAACGTTATAAAGTATTACCATATGAAGTATAACGTTATGCAGTATTACCTTACGAAGTACATCGTTATGTACTATTACCTTGTTACGTAAAACGTTATGTAGTATTACCTTGTTACGTATAACGCTATATACTATTACGTAATAACGTATAACGTTATATAGTATTAGGTACTAACGTATAACGATATATACTATTACGTACTAACGTATAACGATATATACTATTCCGTATTAATGTATAACGTTATATAGTATTACATTATGACGTATAACGTTATTATATACTATTACGTACTAACGTATAACGTTATATACTATTACGTATTAATGTATAATATTATATACTATTACGTTGTAACGTAAAACGATATGTAGTATTACCTTATGTCGTATACCGTTATATATTATTACGTACTAACGTATAACGATATATACTATTACGTACTAACGAATAACTTTATATACTATTACTTAATAACGTATAACGTTATGTAGTATTACCTTATGACGAATAAGGTTATGTAGTATTACCTTGTTAGGTATAAGGTTATATTTGCCAACGCCCTAGCCACGTTGAGTGCACTCGATCCCGTTCGATCACGAAAGTTAAGCAACGTTGGGCGCGGATAGTACTAAGATGGGTGACCGCTTGGGAACTCCGTGTGGTGTTGGTGTTTTTCAGAAGGAGATCAGCCTAGTATTGCACGGGCTGAGAAGAGTACGAGGGCAGTAACTGCCCGAAGAGAAGGAGAAACAATGGGGCAAGAAAGGACAACCCTGATGAATGCCGACCGGTACTACCGGGGTTGTCTGCCCTCGAAGAAGGAAAAGAAGGAGGAGGGGTTTTTAGTGGGTATGGCAACAACATCCGTCCGAGTCCCACATAACCCAGTGATGTGGGTCACTGGGCATGCGTAATAGCATTTTCCCCTCCTCATTAAATAAAAAAAAAAAAAAGGTATAAGGTTATATACTATTACGTTCTAACGTATAACTTTATATAGTATCACGTACTAACGTATAACGATATATACTATTACATACCAACATATAACGTTATATACTATTACGTTCTAATGTATAACGTTATATACTATTACGTAATGACGTCTAACGTTATGTAGAATTACCTTATAACGTATAACGTTATATAATATTACGTACTAACGCATAACGTTATGTACTATTACGTAATAACGTATAACGATATATACTATTACGTACTAACGTATAACGTTATATACTATTACGTATTAATGTATAACGTTATACAGTGTTACGCTATGAGGTATAACGTTATATACAATCACGTTATGACGTAAAACGTTATGTACTATTACGTCATAACGTATAACGTTATATAGTATTACTTTATGACGTATAACGTTATGTAGTATTACCTTATGAAGAATAACGTTATGTATTATTACCTTATAACGTATAACGTTATATGCTATTACGTACTAACGTATAACGATATATACTATTACGTAATAACGTATAACGTTAAATAGTATTACCATATGACGTATAACGTCATGTAGTATTACGTACTAACGTATTACGTTATGCACTATTACGTATTAACGTATAACGTTATATACTATTCCGTATTACTGTATAACGTTATAGAGTATTACATTATGACGTATAACGTTATATACTATTACGTACTAACGTATAACGTTATATACTATTACGTATTAATGTATAATGTTATATACCATTACGTTGTAACGTAAAACGATATGTAGTATTACATTATGTCGTATACCGTTATATATTATTACGTACTAACGTATAACTTTATATACTATTACTTAATAACGTATAACGTTATGCAGTATTACCTTATAACGTATAACATTATATGCTATTACGTTATAACGTATAACGTTATATACTATTACGTACTAACGTATAACGTTATATACTATTACGTACTAACGTATAACGATATATACTATTACGTATTAATATTTAACGTTATATAGTATTACCTTATAACGTATAACGTCATATACTATTAAGTACTAACGAATAACTTTATATACTATTACTTAATAACGTATAACGTTATATACTATTACGTTCTAACGTATAACTTTTTATAGTATTACGTACTAACGTATAACGTGATATAGTATTACCTTATTACGTATAACGTTATCTCCTATTACGTTATAACGTAAAACGTTATGTAGTATTACGTGCTAACGTATAACGTTTCAGAGTAATACCTTATGACGTATAACGTTATGTAGTATTACCTTATGACGTATAAGGTTATGTAGTATTACCTTGTTACGTATAAGGTTATATACTATTACGTTCTAACGTATAACTTTATATATAATCACGTACTAACGTATAACGAAATATACTATTACGTACTAACATATATCGTTATATACTATTACGTTCTAACGTATAACGTTATATACTATTACGTATTAATGTATAACGTTATACAGTATTACATTATGACGTATAACGTTATGTGGTATTGCCTTATAACATATAACGTTATATACTATTGCGTACTAACGTATAACGTTATGTACTATTACGTAATAACGTATAACGTTATATAGTATTACCATATGACGTATAACGTTATGTAGTACTACGTACTAACGTATTACGTTATGTACTATTACGTAATAACGTATAACGTTATATACTATTACGTATTAATGTATAACGCTATATAGTAATACATTATAACGTATAATGTTATGTAGTATTGCCTTATAACGTATAACGTCATATACTATTGCGTACTAACGTACAACGTTATGTACTATTATGTAATAACGTATAACGTTATAAAGTATTACCATATGAAGTATAACGTTATGCAGTATTACCTTACGAAGTACAACGTTATGTACTATCACCTTGTTACGTAGAAC
The DNA here is from genome assembly GCA_963971185.1 of Bombus muscorum. Classification (NCBI taxonomy): domain Eukaryota; kingdom Metazoa; phylum Arthropoda; class Insecta; order Hymenoptera; family Apidae; genus Bombus; species Bombus muscorum. The sequence continues at coordinate 3,562,295 of OZ020141.1, forward strand.
GTTATGTAGTATTACCTTGTTACGTATAACGCTATATACTATTACGTAATAACGTATAACGTTATATAGTATTAGGTACTAACGTATAACGATATATACTATTACGTACTAACGTATAACGTTATATACTATTCCGTATTAATGTATAACGTTATATAGTATTACATTATGACGTATAACGTTATTATATACTATTACGTACTAACGTATAACGTTATATACTATTACCTACTAACGTATAACGTTATATACTTTTACGTACTAACGTATAACGATATATACTATTACATACTAACATATAACGTTATATACTATTACGTTCTAATATATAACGTTATATACTATTACGTAATGACGTCTAACGTTATGTAGAATTACCTTATAACGTATAACGTTATATACTATTACCTACTAACGTATAACGTTATATACTTTTACGTACTAACGTATAACGTTATATACTATTACGTACTAACGTATAACGATATATATTATTACGAACTAACGTATAACGATATATACTATTACGTATTAATATTTAACGTTATATAGTATTACCTTATAACGTATAACGTCATATACTATTAAGTACTAACGAATAACTTTATATACTATTACTTAATAACGTATAACGTTATATACTATTACGTTCTAACGTATAACTTTTTATAGTATTACGTACTAACGTATAACGTGATATAGTATTACCTTATTACGTATAACGTTATCTCCTATTACGTTATAACGTAAAACGTTATGTAGTATTACGTGCTAACGTATAACGTTACAGAGTAATACCTTATGACGTATAACGTTATGTAGTATTACCTTATGACGTATAAGGTTATGTAGTATTACCTTGTTACGTATAAGGTTATATACTATTACGTTCTAACGTATAACTTTATATATAATCACGTACTAACGTATAACGAAATATACTATTACGTACTAACATATATCGTTATATACTATTACGTTCTAACGTATAACGTTATATACTATTACGTAATAACGTATAACGTTATGTAGTATTACCTTACAACGTATAACGTTATATAGTATTACCTTATTACGTATGACGTTATCTACTATTACGTTATAACGTAAAACGTTATGTAGTATTACGTGCTAACGTATAACGTTATAGAGTAATACCTTATGACGTATAACGTTATGTAGTATTACCTTATGACGTATAAGGTTATGTAGTATTACCTTGTTACGTATAAGGTTATATACTATTACGTTCTAACGTATAACTTTACATATTATCACGTACTAACGTATAATGAAATATACTATTACGTACTAACATATAACGTTATATACTATTGCGTTCTAACGTATAACGTTATATACTATTACGTAATAACGTATAACGTTATGTAGTATTACCTTATAACGTATAACGTTATATACTATTACGTTATAACGTAAAACGTTATGTAGTATTACGTGCTAACGTATAACGTTATAGAGTAATACCTTATGACATATAACGTTATGTACTATTACCTTATGACGAATAAGGTTATGTAGTATTACCTTGTTACGTATAAGTTTATATACTATTACGTTCTAACGTATAACATTATATAGTATCACGTACTAACGTATAACGAAATATACTATCACGTACTAACATATAACGTTATATACTATTACGTATTAATATATAACGTTATATAGTGGTACGCTATGAGGTATAACGTTATATGCAATTACGTTATAACGTAAAACGTTATGTACTATTACGTAATAACGTATAACGTTATATAGTATTACCTTATGACGTATAACGTTATATAGTATTACATTATGCCGTATAACGTTATGTGGTATTGCCTTATAACGTATAACGCCATATACTATTGCGTACTAACGTACAACGTTATGTACTATTATGTAATAACGTATAACGTTATAAAGTATTACCATATGAAGTATAACGTTATGCAGTATTACCTTACGAAGTACAACGTTATGTACTATCACCTTGTTACGTAAAACGTTATGTAGTATTACCTTGTTACGTATAACGCTATATACTATTACGTAATAACGTATAACGTTATATAGTATTAGGTACTAACGTATAACGTTATATACTATTACGTATTAATGTATAACGTTATATACTATTACGTATTAATGTATAATATTATATACTATTACGTTGTAACGTAAAACGATATGTAGTATTACCTTATGTCGTATACCGTTATATATTATTACGTACTAACGTATAACGATATATACTATTACGTACTAACGAATAACTTTATATACTATTACTTAATAACGTATAACGTTATGTAGTATTACCTTATGACGAATAAGGTTATGTAGTATTACCTTGTTAGGTATAAGGTTATATTTGCCAACGCCCTAGCCACGTTGAGTGCACTCGATCCCGTTCGATCACGAAAGTTAAGCAACGTTGGGCGCGGATAGTACTAAGATGGGTGACCGCTTGGGAACTCCGTGTGGTGTTGGTGTTTTTCAGAAGGAGATCAGCCTAGTATTGCACGGGCTGAGAAGAGTACGAGGGCAGTAACTGCCCGAAGAGAAGGAGAAACAATGGGGCAAGAAAGGACAACCCTGATGAATGCCGACCGGTACTACCGGGGTTGTCTGCCCTCGAAGAAGGAAAAGAAGGAGGAGGGGTTTTTAGTGGGTATGGCAACAACATCCGTCCGAGTCCCACATAACCCAGTGATGTGGGTCACTGGGCATGCGTAACAGCATTTTCCCCTCCTCATTAAATAATAAATAAAAAAAAAAAAAGGTATAAGGTTATATACTATTACGTTCTAACGTATAACTTTATATAGTATCACGTACTAACGTATAACGATATATACTATTACATACTAACATATAACGTTATATACTATTACGTTCTAATATATAACGTTATATACTATTACGTAATGACGTCTAACGTTATGTAGAATTACCTTATAACGTATAACGTTATATAATATCACGTACTAACGCATAACGTTATGTACTATTACGTAATAACGTATAACGATATATACTATTACGTACTAACGTATAACGTTATATACTATTACGTATTAATGTATAACGTTATACAGTGTTACGCTATGAGGTATAACGTTATATACAATCACGTTATGACGTAAAACGTTATGTACTATTACGTCATAACGTATAACGTTATATAGTATTACTTTATGACGTATAACGTTATGTAGTATTACCTTATGAAGGATAACGTTATGTATTATTACCTTATAACGTATAACGTTATATGCTATTACGTACTAACGTATAACGATATATACTATTACGTAATAACGTATAACGTTAAATAGTATTACCATATGACGTATAACGTCATGTAGTATTACGTACTAACGTATTACGTTATGTACTATTACGTATTAACGTATAACGTTATATACTATTCCGTATTAATGTATAACGTTATAGAGTATTACATTATGACGTATAACGTTATATACTATTACGTACTAACGTATAACGTTATATACTATTACGTATTAATGTATAATGTTATATACCATTACGTTGTAACGTAAAACGATATGTAGTATTACCTTATGTCGTATACCGTTATATATTATTACGTACTAACGTATAACTTTATATACTATTACTTAATAACGTATAACGTTATGCAGTATTACCTTATAACGTATAACATTATATGCTATTACGTTATAACGTATAACGTTATATACTATTACGTACTAACGTATAACGTTATATACTATTACGTTCTATCTTATAACATTATATAGTATTACGTACTAACGTATAACGTTATATAGTGTTACGCTATGAGGTATAACGTTATATACTATTACGTTATAACGTAAAACGTTATGTACTATTACGTAATAACGTATAACGTTATATAGTATTACCTTATGACGTATGACGTTATGTAGTATTACCTTACGCAGTATAACGTTATGTATTATTACCTTATAACGTATAACGTTATATGCTATTACGTACTAACGTATAGCGATATATACTATTACGAACTAACGTATGACGTTATATACTATTACGTAATAACGTATAACGTTATATACTATTACGTATTAACGTATAACGTTACATAGTATTACATTATGACGTATAACGTTATGTAGTATTACGTACTAACGTATTACGTTATGTACTATTACGTAATAACGTATAACGTTATATACTATTACGTATTAATGTATAACGTTATACAGTATTACATTATGACGTATAACGTTATGTAGTATTACGTACTAACGTATAACGTTATATACTATTACCTACTAACGTATAACGTTATATACTTTTACGTACTAACGTATAACGTTATATACTATTACGTACTAACGTATAACGATATATATTATTACGAACTAACGTATAACGATATATACTATTACGTATTAATATTTAACGTTATATAGTATTACCTTATAACGTATAACGTCATATACTATTAAGTACTAACGAATAACTTTATATACTATTACTTAATAACGTATAACGTTATATAGTATTACGTTCTAACGTATAACTTTTTATAGTATTACGTACTAACGTATAACGTTATATTGTATTACCTTATTACGTATAACGTTATCTACTATTACGTTATAACGTAAAACGTTATGTAGTATTACGTGCTAACGTATAACGTTACAGAGTAATACCTTATGACGTATAACGTTATGTAGTATTACCTTATGACGTATAAGGTTATGTAGTATTACCTTGTTACGTATAAGGTTATATACTATTACGTTCTAACGTATAACTTTATATATAATCACGTACTAACGTATAACGAAATATACTATTACGTACTAACATATATCGTTATATACTATTACGTTCTAACGTATAACTTTATATATAATCACGTACTAACGTATAACGAAATATACTATTACGTACTAACATATAACGTTATACACTATTGCGTTCTAACGTATAACGTTATATACTATTACGTAATAACGTATAACGTTATGTAGTATTACCTTATAACGTATAACGTTATATACTATTACGTTATAACGTAAAACGTTATGTAGTATTACGTGCTAACGTATAACGTTATAGAGTAATACCTTATGACATATAACGTTATGTACTATTACCTTATGACGAATAAGGTTATGTAGTATTACCTTGTTACGTATAAGTTTATATACTATTACGTTCTAACGTATAACATTATATAGTATCACGTACTAACGTATAACGAAATATACTATTACGTACTAACATATAACGTTATATACTATTACGTATTAATTTATAACGTTATATAGTGGTACGCTATGAGGTATAACGTTATATGCAATTACGTTATAACGTAAAACGTTATGTACTATTACGTAATAACGTATAACGTTATATAGTATTACCTTATGACGTATAACGTTATATAGTATTACATTATGCCGTATAACGTTATGTGGTATTGCCTTATAACGTATAACGTCATATACTATTGCGTACTAACGTACAACGTTATGTACTATTATGTAATAACGTATAACGTTATAAAGTATTACCATATGAAGTATAACGTTATGCAGTATTACCTTACGAAGTACATCGTTATGTACTATCACCTTGTTACGTAAAACGTTATGTAGTATTACCTTGTTACGTATAACGCTATATACTATTACGTAATAACGTATAACGTTATATAGTATTAGGTACTAACGTATAACGATATATACTATTACGTACTAACGTATAACGATATATACTATTCCGTATTAATGTATAACGTTATATAGTATTACATTATGACGTATAACGTTATTATATACTATTACGTACTAACGTATAACGTTATATACTATTACGTATTAATGTATAATATTATATACTATTACGTTGTAACGTAAAACGATATGTAGTATTACCTTATGTCGTATACCGTTATATATTATTACGTACTAACGTATAACGATATATACTATTACGTACTAACGAATAACTTTATATACTATTACTTAATAACGTATAACGTTATGTAGTATTACCTTATGACGAATAAGGTTATGTAGTATTACCTTGTTAGGTATAAGGTTATATTTGCCAACGCCCTAGCCACGTTGAGTGCACTCGATCCCGTTCGATCACGAAAGTTAAGCAACGTTGGGCGCGGATAGTACTAAGATGGGTGACCGCTTGGGAACTCCGTGTGGTGTTGGTGTTTTTCAGAAGGAGATCAGCCTAGTATTGCACGGGCTGAGAAGAGTACGAGGGCAGTAACTGCCCGAAGAGAAGGAGAAACAATGGGGCAAGAAAGGACAACCCTGATGAATGCCGACCGGTACTACCGGGGTTGTCTGCCCTCGAAGAAGGAAAAGAAGGAGGAGGGGTTTTTAGTGGGTATGGCAACAACATCCGTCCGAGTCCCACATAACCCAGTGATGTGGGTCACTGGGCATGCGTAACAGCATTTTCCCCTCCTCATTAAATAAAAAAAAAAAAAAAGGTATAAGGTTATATACTATTACGTTCTAACGTATAACTTTATATAGTATCACGTACTAACGTATAACGATATATACTATTACATACTAACATATAACGTTATATACTATTACGTTCTAATGTATAACGTTATATACTATTACGTAATGACGTCTAACGTTATGTAGAATTACCTTATAACGTATAACGTTATATAATATTACGTACTAACGCATAACGTTATGTACTATTACGTAATAACGTATAACGATATATACTATTACGTACTAACGTATAACGTTATATACTATTACGTATTAATGTATAACGTTATACAGTGTTACGCTATGAGGTATAACGTTATATACAATCACGTTATGACGTAAAACGTTATGTACTATTACGTCATAACGTATAACGTTATATAGTATTACTTTATGACGTATAACGTTATGTAGTATTACCTTATGAAGGATAACGTTATGTATTATTACCTTATAACGTATAACGTTATATGCTATTACGTACTAACGTATAACGATATATACTATTACGTAATAACGTATAACGTTAAATAGTATTACCATATGACGTATAACGTCATGTAGTATTACGTACTAACGTATTACGTTATGTACTATTACGTATTAACGTATAACGTTATATACTATTCCGTATTAATGTATAACGTTATAGAGTATTACATTATGACGTATAACGTTATATACTATTACGTACTAACGTATAACGTTATATACTATTACGTATTAATGTATAATGTTATATACCATTACGTTGTAACGTAAAACGATATGTAGTATTACATTATGTCGTATACCGTTATATATTATTACGTACTAACGTATAACTTTATATACTATTACTTAATAACGTATAACGTTATGCAGTATTACCTTATAACGTATAACATTATATACTATTACGTTATAACGTATAACGTTATATACTATTACGTACTAACGTATAACGTTATATACTATTACGTTCTATCTTATAACATTATATAGTATTACGTACTAACGTATAACGTTATATAGTGTTACGCTATGAGGTATAACGTTATATACTATTACGTTATAACGTAAAACGTTATGTACTATTACGTAATAACGTATAACGTTATATAGTATTACCTTATGACGTATGACGTTATGTAGTATTACCTTACGCAGTATAACGTTATGTATTATTACCTTATAACGTATAACGTTATATGCGATTACGTACTAACGTATAGCGATATATACTATTACGAACTAACGTATGACGTTATATACTATTACGTAATAACGTATAACGTTATATACTATTACGTATTAACGTATAACGTTACATAGTATTACATTATGACGTATAACGTTATGTAGTATTACGTACTAACGTATTACGTTATGTACTATTACGTAATAACGTATAACGTTATATACTATTACGTATTAATGTATAACGTTATACAGTATTACATTATGACGTATAACGTTATGTAGTATTGCCTTATAACGTATAACGTTATATGCTATTACGTTATAACGTATAACGTTATATGCTATAACGTTATAACGTATAACGATATATACTATTACGAACTAACGTATAACGATATATACTATTACGTACTAACGTATAACGTTATATACTATTACGTTCTAACGTATAATATTATATACTATTACGTAATAACGTATAACGTTATGTAGTATTACCTTATAACGTGTAACGTTATATACTATTACGTTCTAACGTATAACGATATATACTATTACGAACTAACGTATAACATTATATACTACTACGTAATAACGTATAACGTTAGATAGTATTACCTTATGACGTATAACGTTATGTAGTATTACCTTATGACGTATAACGTTATGTATTATTACCTTATAACGTGTAACGTTATATACTATTACGTACTAACGTATAACGTTATATACTATTACGTAATAACGTATAACGATATATACTATTACGTACTAACATATAACGTTATATACTATTACCTAATAACGTATAACGTTATGCAGAATTACCTTATAACGTATAACGTTATATACTATTACGTATTAATGTATAACGTTATATAGTATTACCTTATGAGGTATAACATTATATACTATTTCGTTATAACGTAAAACGTTATGTACTATTACGTAATAATTTATAACGTTATATAGTATTACCTTATGCCGTATAACTTTATGTAGTATTACCTTATGAAGTATAACGTTATCCAGTATTACCTTATAACGTATAACGTTATATGCTATTACGTTATAACGTATAACGTTGTATACTATTACGTACTAACGTATAACGTTATATACTACTACGTATTAATATGTAACGTTATATAGTATTACCTTATGCCGTATAACTTTATGTAGTATTACCTTATGAAGTATAACGTTATGCAGAATTACCTTATAACGTATAACGTTATATACTATTGCGTAATAATGTATAACGGTATATACTATTACTTAATAACGTATAACGTTATGTAGTATTACCTTATAATGTATAACGTTATATACTATTACGGTATAACGTATAACGTTATATACTATTACATACTAACGTATAATGTTATGTACTATAACGTTCTAACGTATAACGTTATATACTATTACGTATTAACGTATAACGTTACATAGTATTACATTATGACGTATAACGTTATGTAGTATTACGTACTAACGTATTACGTTATGTACTATTACGTAATAACGTATAACGTTATATACTATTACGTATTAATGTATAACGTTATACAGTATTACATTATGACGTATAACGTTATGTAGTATTACCTACTAACGTATAACGTTATATACTATTACCTACTAACGTATAACGTTATATACTATTACGTACTAACGTATAACGTTATATACTATTACGTTCTATCTTATAACATTATATAGTATTACGTACTAACGTATAACGTTATATAGTGTTACGCTATGAGGTATAACGTTATATACTATTACGTTATAACGTAAAACGTTATGTACTATTACGTAATAACGTATAACGTTATATAGTATTACCTTATGACGTATGACGTTATGTAGTATTACCTTACGCAGTATAACGTTATGTATTATTACCTTATAACGTATAACGTTATATGCTATTACGTACTAACGTATAGCGATATATACTATTACGAACTAACGTATGACGTTATATACTATTACGTAATAACGTATAACGTTATATACTATTACGTATTAACGTATAACGTTACATAGTATTACATTATGACGTATAACGTTATGTAGTATTACGTACTAACGTATTACGTTATGTACTATTACGTAATAACGTATAACGTTATATACTATTACGTATTAATGTATAACGTTATACAGTATTACATTATGACGTATAACGTTATGTAGTATTACCTACTAACGTATAACGTTATATACTATTACCTACTAACGTATAACGTTATATACTTTTACGTACTAACGTATAACGTTATATACTATTACGTACTAACGTATAACGATATATATTATTACGAACTAACGTATAACGATATATACTATTACGTATTAATATTTAACGTTATATAGTATTACCTTATAACGTATAACGTCATATACTATTAAGTACTAACGAATAACTTTATATACTATTACTTAATAACGTATAACGTTATATACTATTACGTTCTAACGTATAACTTTTTATAGTATTACGTACTAACGTATAACGTTATATAGTATTACCTTATTACGTATAACGTTATCTACTATTACGTTATAACGTAAAACGTTATGTAGTATTACGTGCTAACGTATAACGTTACAGAGTAATACCTTATGACGTATAACGTTATGTAGTATTACCTTATGACGTATAAGGTTATGTAGTATTACCTTGTTACGTATAAGGTTATATACTATTACGTTCTAACGTATAACTTTATATATAATCACGTACTAACGTATAACGAAATATACTATTACGTACTAACATATATCGTTATATACTATTACGTTCTAACGTATAACGTTATATACTATTACGTAATAACGTATAACGTTATGTAGTATTACCTTACAACGTATAACGTTATATAGTATTACCTTATTACGTATGACGTTATCTACTATTACGTTATAACGTAAAACGTTATGTAGTATTACGTGCTAACGTATAACGTTATAGAGTAATACCTTATGACGTATAACGTTATGTAGTATTACCTTATGACGTATAAGGTTATGTAGTATTACCTTGTTACGTATAAGGTTATATACTATTACGTTCTAACGTATAACTTTACATATTATCACGTACTAACGTATAATGAAATATACTATTACGTACTAACATATAACTTTATATACTATTGCGTTCTAACGTATAACGTTATATACTATTACGTAATAACGTATAACGTTATGTAGTATTACCTTATAACGTATAACGTTATATACTATTACGTTATAACGTAAAACGTTATGTAGTATTACGTGCTAACGTATAACGTTATAGAGTAATACCTTATGACATATAACGTTATGTACTATTACCTTATGACGAATAAGGTTATGTAGTATTACCTTGTTACGTATAAGTATATATACTATTACGTTCTAACGTATAACGTTATGTACTATTATGTTATAACGTATAACGTTATATACTATTACGTATTAATGTATAATGTTATATACCATTACGTTGTAACGTAAAACGATATGTAGTATTACCTTATGTCGTATACCGTTATATATTATTACGTACTAACGTATAACTTTATATACTATTACTTAATAACGTATAACGTTATGCAGTATTACCTTATAACGTATAACATTATATGCTATTACGTTATAACGTATAACGTTATATACTATTACGTACTAACGTATAACGTTATATACTATTACGTTCTATCTTATAACATTATATAGTATTACGTACTAACGTATAACGTTATATAGTGTTACGCTATGAGGTATAACGTTATATACTATTACGTTATAACGTAAAACGTTATGTACTATTACGTAATAACGTATAACGTTATATAGTATTACCTTATGACGTATGACGTTATGTAGTATTACCTTACGCAGTATAACGTTATGTATTATTACCTTATAACGTATAACGTTATATGCTATTACGTACTAACGTATAGCGATATATACTATTACGAACTAACGTATGACGTTATATACTATTACGTAATAACGTATAACGTTATATACTATTACGTATTAATGTATAACGTTATACAGTATTACATTATGACGTATAACGTTATGTAGTATTACCTACTAACGTATAACGTTATATACTATTACCTACTAACGTATAACGTTATATACTTTTACGTACTAACGTATAACGTTATATACTATTACGTACTAACGTATAACGATATATATTATTACGAACTAACGTATAACGATATATACTATTACGTATTAATATTTAACGTTATATAGTATTACCTTATAACGTATAACGTCATATACTATTAAGTACTAACGAATAACTTTATATACTATTACTTAATAACGTATAACGTTATATACTATTACGTTCTAACGTATAACTTTTTATAGTATTACGTACTCACGTATAACGTTATATAGTATTACCTTATTACGTATAACGTTATCTACTATTACGTTATAACGTAAAACGTTATGTAGTATTACGTGCTAACGTATAACGTTACAGAGTAATACCTTATGACGTATAACGTTATGTAGTATTACCTTATGACGTATAAGGTTATGTAGTATTACCTTGTTACGTATAAGGTTATATACTATTACGTTCTAACGTATAACTTTATATATAATCACGTACTAACGTATAACGAAATATACTATTACGTACTAACATATATCGTTATATACTATTACGTTCTAACGTATAACGTTATATACTATTACGTAATAACGTATAACGTTATGTAGTATTACCTTACAACGTATAACGTTATATAGTATTACCTTATTACGTATGACGTTATCTACTATTACGTTATAACGTAAAACGTTATGTAGTATTACGTGCTAACGTATAACGTTATAGAGTAATACCTTATGACGTATAACGTTATGTAGTATTACCTTATGACGTATAAGGTTATGTAGTATTACCTTGTTACGTATAAGGTTATATACTATTACGTTCTAACGTATAACTTTACATATTATCACGTACTAACGTATAATGAAATATACTATTACGTACTAACATATAACTTTATATACTATTGCGTTCTAACGTATAACGTTATATACTATTACGTAATAACGTATAACGTTATGTAGTATTACCTTATAACGTATAACGTTATATACTATTACGTTATAACGTAAAACGTTATGTAGTATTACGTGCTAACGTATAACGTTATAGAGTAATACCTTATGACATATAACGTTATGTACTATTACCTTATGACGAATAAGGTTATGTAGTATTACCTTGTTACGTATAAGTTTATATACTATTACGTTCTAACGTATAACGTTATGTACTATTATGTTATAACGTATAACGTTATATACTATTACGTATTAATGTATAATGTTATATACCATTACGTTGTAACGTAAAACGATATGTAGTATTACCTTATGTCGTATACCGTTATATATTATTACGTACTAACGTATAACTTTATATACTATTACTTAATAACGTATAACGTTATGCAGTATTACCTTATAACGTATAACATTATATGCTATTACGTTATAACGTATAACGTTATATACTATTACGTACTAACGTATAACGTTATATACTATTACGTTCTATCTTATAACATTATATAGTATTACGTACTAACGTATAACGTTATATAGTGTTACGCTATGAGGTATAACGTTATATACTATTACGTTATAACGTAAAACGTTATGTACTATTACGTAATAACGTATAACGTTATATAGTATTACCTTATGACGTATGACGTTATGTAGTATTACCTTACGCAGTATAACGTTATGTATTATTACCTTATAACGTATAACGTTATATGCTATTACATACTAACGTATAGCGATATATACTATTACGAACTAACGTATGACGTTATATACTATTACGTAATAACGTATAACGTTATATACTATTACGTATTAATGTATAACGTTATACAGTATTACATTATGACGTATAACGTTATGTAGTATTACCTACTAACGTATAACGTTATATACTATTACCTACTAACGTATAACGTTATATACTTTTACGTACTAACGTATAACGTTATATACTATTACGTACTAACGTATAACGATATATATTATTACGAACTAACGTATAACGATATATACTATTACGTATTAATATTTAACGTTATATAGTATTACCTTATAACGTATAACGTCATATACTATTAAGTACTAACGAATAACTTTATATACTATTACTTAATAACGTATAACGTTATATACTATTACGTTCTAACGTATAACTTTTTATAGTATTACGTACTAACGTATAACGTTATATAGTATTACCTTATTACGTATAACGTTATCTACTATTACGTTATAACGTAAAACGTTATGTAGTATTACGTGCTAACGTATAACGTTACAGAGTAATACCTTATGACGTATAACGTTATGTAGTATTACCTTATGACGTATAAGGTTATGTAGTATTACCTTGTTACGTATAAGGTTATATACTATTACGTTCCAACGTATAACTTTATATATAATCACGTACTAACGTATAACGAAATATACTATTACGTACTAAAATATATCGTTATATACTATTACGTTCTAACGTATAACGTTATATACTATTACGTAATAACGTATAACGTTATGTAGTATTACCTTACAACGTATAACGTTATATAGTATTACCTTATTACGTATGACGTTATCTACTATTACGTTATAACGTAAAACGTTATGTAGTATTACGTGCTAACGTATAACGTTATAGAGTAATACCTTATGACGTATAACGTTATGTAGTATTACCTTATGACGTATAAGGTTATGTAGTATTACCTTGTTACGTATAAGGTTATATACTATTACGTTCTAACGTATAACTTTACATATTATCACGTACTAACGTATAATGAAATATACTATTACGTACTAACATATAACTTTATATACTATTGCGTTCTAACGTATAACGTTATATACTATTACGTAATAACGTATAACGTTATGTAGTATTACCTTATAACGTATAACGTTATATACTATTACGTTATAACGTAAAACGTTATGTAGTATTACGTGCTAACGTATAACGTTATAGAGTAATACCTTATGACATATAACGTTATGTACTATTACCTTATGACGAATAAGGTTATGTAGTATTACCTTGTTACGTATAAGTTTATATACTATTACGTTCTAACGTATAACGTTATGTACTATTATGTTATAACGTATAACGTTATATACTATTACGTATTAATGTATAATGTTATATACCATTACGTTGTAACGTAAAACGATATGTAGTATTACCTTATGTCGTATACCGTTATATATTATTACGTACTAACGTATAACTTTATATACTATTACTTAATAACGTATAACGTTATGCAGTATTACCTTATAACGTATAACATTATATGCTATTACGTTATAACGTATAACGTTATATACTATTACGTACTAACGTATAACGTTATATACTATTACGTTCTATCTTATAACATTATATAGTATTACGTACTAACGTATAACGTTATATAGTGTTACGCTATGAGGTATAACGTTATATACTATTACGTTATAACGTAAAACGTTATGTACTATTACGTAATAACGTATAACGTTATATAGTATTACCTTATGACGTATGACGTTATGTAGTATTACCTTACGCAGTATAACGTTATGTATTATTACCTTATAACGTATAACGTTATATGCTATTACGTACTAACGTATAGCGATATATACTATTACGAACTAACGTATGACGTTATATACTATTACGTAATAACGTATAACGTTATATACTATTACGTATTAACGTATAACGTTACATAGTATTACATTATGACGTATAACGTTATGTAGTATTACGTACTAACGTATTACGTTATGTACTATTACGTAATAACGTATAACGTTATATACTATTACGTATTAATGTATAACGTTATACAGTATTACATTATGACGTATAACGTTATGTAGTATTACCTACTAACGTATAACGTTATATACTATTACCTACTAACGTATAACGTTATATACTTTTACGTACTAACGTATAACGTTATATACTATTACGTACTAACGTATAACGATATATATTATTACGAACTAACGTATAACGATATATACTATTACGTATTAATATTTAACGTTATATAGTATTACCTTATAACGTATAACGTCATATACTATTAAGTACTAACGAATAACTTTATATACTATTACTTAATAACGTATAACGTTATATACTATTACGTTCTAACGTATAACTTTTTATAGTATTACGTACTAACGTATAACGTTATATAGTATTACCTTATTACGTATAACGTTATCTACTATTACGTTATAACGTAAAACGTTATGTAGTATTACGTGCTAACGTATAACGTTACAGAGTAATACCTTATGACGTATAACGTTATGTAGTATTACCTTATGACGTATAAGGTTATGTAGTATTACCTTGTTACGTATAAGGTTATATACTATTACGTTCTAACGTATAACTTTATATATAATCACGTACTAACGTATAACGAAATATACTATTACGTACTAACATATATCGTTATATACTATTACGTTCTAACGTATAACGTTATATACTATTACGTAATAACGTATAACGTTATGTAGTATTACCTTACAACGTATAACGTTATATAGAATTACCTTATTACGTATGACGTTATCTACTATTACGTTATAACGTAAAACGTTATGTAGTATTACGTGCTAACGTATAACGTTATAGAGTAATACCTTATGACGTATAACGTTATGTAGTATTACCTTATGACGTATAAGGTTATGTAGTATTACCTTGTTACGTATAAGGTTATATACTATTACGTTCTAACGTATAACTTTACATATTATCACGTACTAACGTATAATGAAATATGCTATTACGTACTAACATATAACTTTATATACTATTGCGTTCTAACGTATAACGTTATATACTATTACGTAATAACGTATAACGTTATGTAGTATTACCTTATAACGTATAACGTTATATACTATTACGTTATAACGTAAAACGTTATGTAGTATTACGTGCTAACGTATAACGTTATAGAGTAATACCTTATGACATATAACGTTATGTACTATTACCTTATGACGAATAAGGTTATGTAGTATTACCTTGTTACGTATAAGTTTATATACTATTACGTTCTAACGTATAACGTTATGTACTATTATGTTATAACGTATAACGTTATATACTATTACGTATTAATGTATAATGTTATATACCATTACGTTGTAACGTAAAACGATATGTAGTATTACCTTATGTCGTATACCGTTATATATTATTACGTACTAACGTATAACTTTATATACTATTACTTAATAACGTATAACGTTATGCAGTATTACCTTATAACGTATAACATTATATGCTATTACGTTATAACGTATAACGTTATATACTATTACGTACTAACGTATAACGTTATATACTATTACGTTCTATCTTATAACATTATATAGTATTACGTACTAACGTATAACGTTATATAGTGTTACGCTATGAGGTATAACGTTATATACTATTACGTTATAACGTAAAACGTTATGTACTATTACGTAATAACGTATAACGTTATATAGTATTACCTTATGACGTATGACGTTATGTAGTATTACCTTACGCAGTATAACGTTATGTATTATTACCTTATAACGTATAACGTTATATGCTATTACGTACTAACGTATAGCGATATATACTATTACGAACTAACGTATGACGTTATATACTATTACGTAATAACGTATAACGTTATATACTATTACGTATTAACGTATAACGTTACATAGTATTACATTATGACGTATAACGTTATGTAGTATTACGTACTAACGTATTACGTTATGTACTATTACGTAATAACGTATAACGTTATATACTATTACGTATTAATGTATAACGTTATACAGTATTACATTATGACGTATAACGTTATGTAGTATTACCTACTAACGTATAACGTTATATACTATTACCTACTAACGTATAACGTTATATACTTTTACGTACTAACGTATAACGTTATATACTATTACGTACTAACGTATAACGATATATATTATTACGAACTAACGTATAACGATATATACTATTACGTATTAATATTTAACGTTATATAGTATTACCTTATAACGTATAACGTCATATACTATTAAGTACTAACGAATAACTTTATATACTATTACTTAATAACGTATAACGTTATATACTATTACGTTCTAACGTATAACTTTTTATAGTATTACGTACTAACGTATAACGTTATATAGTATTACCTTATTACGTATAACGTTATCTACTATTACGTTATAACGTAAAACGTTATGTAGTATTACGTGCTAACGTATAACGTTACAGAGTAATACCTTATGACGTATAACGTTATGTAGTATTACCTTATGACGTATAAGGTTATGTAGTATTACCTTGTTACGTATAAGGTTATATACTATTACGTTCTAACGTATAACTTTATATATAATCACGTACTAACGTATAACGAAATATACTATTACGTACTAACATATATCGTTATATACTATTACGTTCTAACGTATAACGTTATATACTATTACGTAATAACGTATAACGTTATGTAGTATTACCTTACAACGTATAACGTTATATAGTATTACCTTATTACGTATGACGTTATCTACTATTACGTTATAACGTAAAACGTTATGTAGTATTACGTGCTAACGTATAACGTTATAGAGTAATACCTTATGACGTATAACGTTATGTAGTATTACCTTATGACGTATAAGGTTATGTAGTATTACCTTGTTACGTATAAGGTTATATACTATTACGTTCTAACGTATAACTTTACATATTATCACGTACTAACGTATAATGAAATATACTATTACGTACTAACATATAACTTTATATACTATTGCGTTCTAACGTATAACGTTATATACTATTACGTAATAACGTATAACGTTATGTAGTATTACCTTATAACGTATAACGTTATATACTATTACGTTATAACGTAACACGTTATGTAGTATTACGTGCTAACGTATAACTTTATAGAGTAATACCTTATGACATATAACGTTATGTACTATTACCTTATGACGAATAAGGTTATGTAGTATTACCTTGTTTCGTATAAGTTTATATACTATTACGTTCTAACGTATAACGTTATGTACTATTATGTTATAACGTATAACGTTATATACTATTACGTATTAATGTATAATGTTATATACCATTACGTTGTAACGTAAAACGATATGTAGTATTACCTTATGTCGTATACCGTTATATATTATTACGTACTAACGTATAACTTTATATACTATTACTTAATAACGTATAACGTTATGCAGTATTACCTTATAACGTATAACATTATATGCTATTACGTTATAACGTATAACGTTATATACTATTACGTACTAACGTATAACGTTATATACTATTACGTTCTATCTTATAACATTATATAGTATTACGTACTAACGTATAACGATATATACTATTACATACTAACATATAACGTTATATACTATTACGTTCTAATGTATAACGTTATATACTATTACGTAATGACGTCTAACGTTATGTAGAATTACCTTATAACGTATAACGTTATATAATATTACGTACTAACGCATAACGTTATGTACTATTACGTAATAACGTATAACGATATATACTATTACGTACTAACGTATAACGTTATATACTATTACGTATTAATGTATAACGTTATACAGTGTTACGCTATGAGGTATAACGTTATATACAATCACGTTATGACGTAAAACGTTATGTACTATTACGTCATAACGTATAACGTTATATAGTATTACTTTATGACGTATAACGTTATGTAGTATTACCTTATGAAGGATAACGTTATGTATTATTACCTTATAACGTATAACGTTATATGCTATTACGTACTAACGTATAACGATATATACTATTACGTAATAACGTATAACGTTAAATAGTATTACCATATGACGTATAACGTCATGTAGTATTACGTACTAACGTATTACGTTATGTACTATTACGTATTAACGTATAACGTTATATACTATTCCGTATTAATGTATAACGTTATAGAGTATTACATTATGACGTATAACGTTATATACTATTACGTACTAACGTATAACGTTATATACTATTACGTATTAATGTATAATGTTATATACCATTACGTTGTAACGTAAAACGATATGTAGTATTACATTATGTCGTATACCGTTATATATTATTACGTACTAACGTATAACTTTATATACTATTACTTAATAACGTATAACGTTATGCAGTATTACCTTATAACGTATAACATTATATACTATTACGTTATAACGTATAACGTTATATACTATTACGTACTAACGTATAACGTTATATACTATTACGTTCTATCTTATAACATTATATAGTATTACGTACTAACGTATAACGTTATATAGTGTTACGCTATGAGGTATAACGTTATATACTATTACGTTATAACGTAAAACGTTATGTACTATTACGTAATAACGTATAACGTTATATAGTATTACCTTATGACGTATGACGTTATGTAGTATTACCTTACGCAGTATAACGTTATGTATTATTACCTTATAACGTATAACGTTATATGCTATTACGTACTAACGTATAGCGATATATACTATTACGAACTAACGTATGACGTTATATACTATTACGTAATAACGTATAACGTTATATACTATTACGTATTAACGTATAACGTTACATAGTATTACATTATGACGTATAACGTTATGTAGTATTACGTACTAACGTATTACGTTATGTACTATTACGTAATAACGTATAACGTTATATACTATTACGTATTAATGTATAACGTTATACAGTATTACATTATGACGTATAACGTTATGTAGTATTGCCTTATAACGTATAACGTTATATGCTATTACGTTATAACGTATAACGTTATATGCTATAACGTTATAACGTATAACGATATATACTATTACGAACTAACGTATAACGATATATACTATTACGTACTAACGTATAACGTTATATACTATTACGTTCTAACGTATAATATTATATACTATTACGTAATAACGTATAACGTTATGTAGTATTACCTTATAACGTGTAACGTTATATACTATTACGTTCTAACGTATAACGATATATACTATTACGAACTAACGTATAACATTATATACTACTACGTAATAACGTATAACGTTAGATAGTATTACCTTATGACGTATAACGTTATGTAGTATTACCTTATGACGTATAACGTTATGTATTATTACCTTATAACGTGTAACGTTATATACTATTACGTACTAACGTATAACGTTATATACTATTACGTAATAACGTATAACGATATATACTATTACGTACTAACATATAACGTTATATACTATTACCTAATAACGTATAACGTTATGCAGAATTACCTTATAACGTATAACGTTATATACTATTACGTATTAATGTATAACGTTATATAGTATTACCTTATGAGGTATAACATTATATACTATTTCGTTATAACGTAAAACGTTATGTACTATTACGTAATAATTTATAACGTTATATAGTATTACCTTATGCCGTATAACTTTATGTAGTATTACCTTATGAAGTATAACGTTATCCAGTATTACCTTATAACGTATAACGTTATATGCTATTACGTTATAACGTATAACGTTGTATACTATTACGTACTAACGTATAACGTTATATACTACTACGTATTAATATGTAACGTTATATAGTATTACCTTATGAGTTATAACGTTATATACTATTACGTTGCAACGTAAAACGTTATGTATTATTACCATTTGTCGTATACCGTTATATATTATTACGTACTAACGTATAACGTTATATACTATTACGTATTAATGTTTAACGTTATGTAGTATTACCTTATAACGTATAACGTTATATACTATTGCGTAATAATGTATAACGGTATATACTATTACTTAATAACGTATAACGTTATGTAGTATTACCTTATAATGTATAACGTTATATACTATTACGGTATAACGTATAACGTTATATACTATTACATACTAACGTATAATGTTATGTACTATAACGTTCTAACGTATAACATTATATAGTATTACGCACTAACGTATAACGTTATATAGTATTACGTACTAACGTATAACGTTATATACTATTACGTACTAACGTATAACGTTATATACTATTACGTTCTATCTTATAACATTATATAGTATTACGTACTAACGTATAACGTTATATAGTGTTACGCTATGAGGTATAACGTTATATACTATTACGTTATAACGTAAAACGTTATGTACTATTACGTAATAACGTATAACGTTATATAGTATTACCTTATGACGTATGACGTTATGTAGTATTACCTTACGCAGTATAACGTTATGTATTATTACCTTATAACGTATAACGTTATATGCTATTACGTACTAACGTATAGCGATATATACTATTAAGAACTAACGTATGACGTTATATACTATTACGTAATAACGTATAACGTTAT
This sequence comes from Bombus muscorum, assembly GCA_963971185.1. Lineage (NCBI taxonomy): Eukaryota > Metazoa > Arthropoda > Insecta > Hymenoptera > Apidae > Bombus > Bombus muscorum. The sequence goes on from OZ020141.1 coordinate 3,584,631, forward strand.
ATACTATTACGTATTAACGTATAACGTTACATAGTATTACATTATGACGTATAACGTTATGTAGTATTACGTACTAACGTATTACGTTATGTACTATTACGTAATAACGTATAACGTTATATACTATTACGTATTAATGTATAACGTTATACAGTATTACATTATGACGTATAACGTTATGTAGTATTACCTACTAACGTATAACGTTATATACTATTACCTACTAACGTATAACGTTATATACTTTTACGTACTAACGTATAACGTTATATACTATTACGTACTAACGTATAACGATATATATTATTACGAACTAACGTATAACGATATATACTATTACGTATTAATATTTAACGTTATATAGTATTACCTTATAACGTATAACGTCATATACTATTAAGTACTAACGAATAACTTTATATACTATTACTTAATAACGTATAACGTTATATACTATTACGTTCTAACGTATAACTTTTTATAGTATTACGTACTAACGTATAACGTTATATAGTATTACCTTATTACGTATAACGTTATCTACTATTACGTTATAACGTAAAACGTTATGTAGTATTACGTGCTAACGTATAACGTTACAGAGTAATACCTTATGACGTATAACGTTATGTAGTATTACCTTATGACGTATAAGGTTATGTAGTATTACCTTGTTACGTATAAGGTTATATACTATTACGTTCTAACGTATAACTTTATATATAATCACGTACTAACGTATAACGAAATATACTATTACGTACTAACATATATCGTTATATACTATTACGTTCTAACGTATAACGTTATATACTATTACGTAATAACGTATAACGTTATGTAGTATTACCTTACAACGTATAACGTTATATAGTATTACCTTATTACGTATGACGTTATCTACTATTACGTTATAACGTAAAACGTTATGTAGTATTACGTGCTAACGTATAACGTTATAGAGTAATACCTTATGACGTATAACGTTATGTAGTATTACCTTATGACGTATAAGGTTATGTAGTATTACCTTGTTACGTATAAGGTTATATACTATTACGTTCTAACGTATAACTTTACATATTATCACGTACTAACGTATAATGAAATATACTATTACGTACTAACATATAACTTTATATACTATTGCGTTCTAACGTATAACGTTATATACTATTACGTAATAACGTATAACGTTATGTAGTATTACCTTATAACGTATAACGTTATATACTATTACGTTATAACGTAAAACGTTATTTAGTATTACGTGCTAACGTATAACGTTATAGAGTAATACCTTATGACATATAACGTTATGTACTATTACCTTATGACGAATAAGGTTATGTAGTATTACCTTGTTACGTATAAGTTTATATACTATTACGTTCTAACGTATAACATTATATAGTATCACGTACTAACGTATAACGAAATATACTATTACGTACTAACATATAACGTTATATACTATTACGTATTAATTTATAACGTTATATAGTGGTACGCTATGAGGTATAACGTTATATGCAATTACGTTATAACGTAAAACGTTATGTACTATTACGTAATAACGTATAACGTTATATAGTATTACCTTATGACGTATAACGTTATATAGTATTACATTATGCCGTATAACGTTATGTGGTATTGCCTTATAACGTATAACGTCATATACTATTGCGTACTAACGTACAACGTTATGTACTATTATGTAATAACGTATAACGTTCTAAAGTATTACCATATGAAGTATAACGTTATGCAGTATTACCTTACGAAGTACATCGTTATGTACTATCACCTTGTTACGTAAAACGTTATGTAGTATTACCTTGTTACGTATAACGCTATATACTATTACGTAATAACGTATAACGTTATATAGTATTAGGTACTAACGTATAACGATATATACTATTACGTACTAACGTATAACGATATATACTATTCCGTATTAATGTATAACGTTATATAGTATTACATTATGACGTATAACGTTATTATATACTATTACGTACTAACGTATAACGTTATATACTATTACGTATTAATGTATAATATTATATACTATTACGTTGTAACGTAAAACGATATGTAGTATTACCTTATGTCGTATACCGTTATATATTATTACGTACTAACGTATAACGATATATACTATTACGTACTAACGAATAACTTTATATACTATTACTTAATAACGTATAACGTTATGTAGTATTACCTTATGACGAATAAGGTTATGTAGTATTACCTTGTTAGGTATAAGGTTATATTTGCCAACGCCCTAGCCACGTTGAGTGCACTCGATCCCGTTCGATCACGAAAGTTAAGCAACGTTGGGCGCGGATAGTACTAAGATGGGTGACCGCTTGGGAACTCCGTGTGGTGTTGGTGTTTTTCAGAAGGAGATCAGCCTAGTATTGCACGGGCTGAGAAGAGTACGAGGGCAGTAACTGCCCGAAGAGAAGGAGAAACAATGGGGCAAGAAAGGACAACCCTGATGAATGCCGACCGGTACTACCGGGGTTGTCTGCCCTCGAAGAAGGAAAAGAAGGAGGAGGGGTTTTTAGTGGGTATGGCAACAACATCCGTCCGAGTCCCACATAACCCAGTGATGTGGGTCACTGGGCATGCGTAACAGCATTTTCCCCTCCTCATTAAATAAAAAAAAATAAGGTATAAGGTTATATACTATTACGTTCTAACGTATAACTTTATATAGTATCACGTACTAACGTATAACGATATATACTATTACATACTAACATATAACGTTATATACTATTACGTTCTAATGTATAACGTTATATACTATTACGTAATGACGTCTAACGTTATGTAGAATTACCTTATAACGTATAACGTTATATAATATTACGTACTAACGCATAACGTTATGTACTATTACGTAATAACGTATAACGATATATACTATTACGTACTAACGTATAACGTTATATACTATTACGTATTAATGTATAACGTTATACAGTGTTACGCTATGAGGTATAACGTTATATACAATCACGTTATGACGTAAAACGTTATGTACTATTACGTCATAACGTATAACGTTATATAGTATAACTTTATGACGTATAACGTTATGTAGTATTACCTTATGAAGGATAACGTTATGTATTATTACCTTATAACGTATAACGTTATATGCTATTACGTACTAACGTATAACGATATATACTATTACGTAATAACGTATAACGTTAAATAGTATTACCATATGACGTATAACGTCATGTAGTATTACGTACTAACGTATTGCGTTATGTACTATTACGTATTAACGTATAACGTTATATACTATTACGTATTAATGTATAATGTTATATACCATTACGTTGTAACGTAAAACGATATGTAGTATTACATTATGTCGTATACCGTTATATATTATTACGTACTAACGTATAACTTTATATACTATTACTTAATAACGTATAACGTTATGCAGTATTACCTTATAACGTATAACATTATATAGTATTACGTTATAACGTATAACGTTATATACTATTACGTACTAACGTATAACGTTATATACTATTACGTTCTATCTTATAACATTATATAGTATTACGTACTAACGTATAACGTTATATAGTGTTACGCTATGACGTATGACGTTATGTAGTATTACCTTACGCAGTATAACGTTATGTATTATTACCCTATAACGTATAACGTTATATGCTATTACGTACTAACGTATAGCGATATATACTATTACGAACTAACGTATGACGTTATATACTATTACGTAATAACGTATAACGTTATATACTGTTACGTATTAACGTATAACGTTACATAGTATTACATTATGACGTATAACGTTATGTAGTATTACGTACTAACGTATTACGTTATGTACTATTACGTAATAACGTATAACGTTATATGCTATAACGTTATAACGTATAACGATATATACTATTACGAACTAACGTATAACGATATATACTATTACGTACTAACGTATAACGTTATATACTATTACGTTCTAACGTATAATATTATATACTATTACGTAATAACGTATAACGTTATGTAGTATTACCTTATAACGTGTAACGTTATATACTATTACGTTCTAACGTATAACGATATATACTATTACGAACTAACGTATAACATTATATACTACTACGTAATAACGTATAACGTTATATAGTATTACCTTATGACGTATAACGTTATGTAGTATTACCTTATGACGTATAACGTTATGTATTATTACCTTATAACGTGTAACGTTATATACTATTACGTACTAACGTATAACGTTATATACTATTACGTAATAACGTATAACGATATATACTATTACGTACTAACATATAACGTTATATACTATTACCTAATAACGTATAACGTTATGCAGAATTACCTTATAACGTATAACGTTATATACTATTACGTATTAATGTATAACGTTATATAGTATTACCTTATGAGGTATAACATTATATACTATTTCGTTATAACGTAAAACGTTATGTACTATTACGTAATAACGTATAACGTTATATAGTATTACCTTATGCCGTATAACTTTATGTAGTATTACCTTATGAAGTATAACGTTATCCAGTATTACCTTATAACGTATAACGTTATATGCTATTACGTTATAACGTATAACGTTGTATACTATTACGTACTAACGTATAACGTTATATACTACTACGTATTAATATGTAACGTTATATAGTATTACCTTATGAGTTATAACGTTATATACTATTACGTTGCAACGTAAAACGTTATGTATTATTACCATTTGTCGTATACCGTTATATATTATTACGTACTAACGTATAACGTTATATACTATTACGTATTAATGTTTAACGTTATGTAGTATTACCTTATAACGTATAACGTTATATACTATTGCGTAATAATGTATAACGGTATATACTATTACTTAATAACGTATAACGTTATGTAGTATTACCTTATAATGTATAACGTTATATACTATTACGGTATAACGTATAACGTTATATACTATTACATACTAACGTATAATGTTATGTACTATAACGTTCTAACGTATAACATTATATAGTATTACGCACTAACGTATAACGTTATATAGTATTACGTACTAACGTATAACGTTATATAGTATTACCTTATTACGTATAACGTTATATACTATTACGTAATAACGTATAACGTTATATACTATTACGTAATAACGTAAAACGTTATATAGTATTACGTATTAATGTATAACGTTATGTAGTATTACCTTATAACGTATAACGTTATATACTATTACGAACTAACGTATAACGTTATATGCTATTACGTTCTAACGTGAAACGTTATGTAGTATTACGTGCTAACGTATAACGTTATAAAGTAATACGTTATGACGTATAACGTTATGTAGTATTACTTTATGACGTATAAGGTTATGTAGTATTACCTTGTTACGTATAAGGTTATATACTGTTACGTACTATGTAAAACGTTGTGTACTATTACGTAATAACGTATAACGATATATACTATTACGAACTAACGTATAGCGTTATATACTATTACGTATTAATGTATAACGTTATATAGTATTACTTTATGACGTATAACGTTATGTAGTATTGCCTTATAACGTATAACGTTATATACTATTACGTACTAACGTATAGTGATATATACTATTACGAACTAACGTATAACGTTATATACTATTACGTATTAATGTATAACGTTATGTAGTGTTACCTTATGACGTACAACGTTATGTAGTATTACCTTATGAAGTATAACATTATGTATTATTACCTTATAACGTACACCGTTATATGCTATTACGTACTAACGTATAACGATATATACTATTACGAACTAACGTATAACGTTATATATTATTACGTAGTAACGTATAACGTTATATAGTATTACCTTGTGACGTATAACGTTATGTAGTAGTACCTTATGAAGTATAACGTTCTGTAGTATTACCTTGTTACGTATTAGGTTATATACTATTACGTTCTAACGTATAACTTTATATAGTATCACGTACTAACGTATAACAATTTATATTATTACGTACTAACATATAGCGTTATATACTATTACGTATTAATGTATAACGTTATATAGTATTACATTATGACGTAGAACGTTATGTATTATTACCTTATAACGTGTAACGTTTTATGATATTACGTTCTAACGTATAATGATATATACTATTACGAACTAACGTATAACGTTATATACTATTACGTATTAATGTATAACGTTATATACTATTACGTTCTAACGTAAAACGATATGTAGTATTACCTTATGTCGTATACCGTTTATATTATTACGTACTAACGTATAACGTTAAATACTATTACGTATTAATGTTTAACGTTATGTAGTATTACCTTATAACGTATAACGTTATATACTATTTCGTACTAACGAATAACTTTCTATACTATTACGTATTAATGTTTAACGTTATGTAGTATTACCTTATAACGTATAACGTTATATACTATTTCGTACTAACGAATAACTTTGTATACTATTACTTAATAACGTATAACGTTATGCAGTATTACCTTATAACGTATAACGTTATATACTATTACGTTCTAACGTATAACGATATATACTATTACGTACTAACGTATAACGTTATATGCTGTTACGTACTAACGTATAACGATATATACTATTACGTACTAACATATAGCGTTATATACTATTACGTATTAATGTATAACGTTATATCGTATTACATTATGACGTATAACGTTATGTAGTATTGCCTTATAACGTATAACGTTCTACAGTATTACATTATGACGTATAACGTTATGTAGTATTGCCTTATAACGTATAACGTTATATACTATTACGTACTAACGAATAACTTTACATACTATTACCTAATAACATATAACGTTATCCAGTATTACCTTATAACGTATAACGTTATATGCTATTACGTTATGACGTTTTACGTTGTATACTATTACGTATTAACGTATAACGTTATATACTACTACGTATTAATGTATAACGTTATATAGTGTTACCTTATGAGGTATAACGTTATATACTATTTCGTTATAACGTAAAACGTTATGTACTATTACGTAATAACGTATAACAATATGCAGTATTACCTTATAACGTATAACGTTATATACTATTGCGTATTAATGTATAACGTTATATAGTATTACCTTATGAGGTATAACATTATATACTATTTCGTTATAACGTAAAACGTTATGTACTATTACGTAATAACGTATAACGTTATATAGTATTACGTACTAACATATAACGTTATATACTATTACCTAATAACGTATAACGTTATGCAGAATTACCTTATAACGTATAACGTTATATACTATTGCGTATTAATGTATAACGTTATATAGTATTACCTTATGAGGTATAACATTATATACTATTTCGTTATAACGTAAAACGTTATGTACTATTACGTAATAACGTATAACGTTATATAGTATTACCTTATGCCGTATAACTTTATGTAGTATTACCTTATGAAGTATAACGTTATCCAGTATTACCTTATAACGTATAACGTTATATGCTATTACGTTATAACGTATAACGTTGTATACTATTACGTACTAACGTATAACGTTATATACTACTACGTATTAATATGTAACGTTATATAGTATTACCTTATGAGTTATAACGTTATATACTATTACGTTGCAACGTAAAACGTTATGTATTATTACCATATGTCGTATACCGTTATATATTATTACGTACTAACGTATAACGTTATATACTATTACGTATTAATGTTTAACGTTATGTAGTATTACCTTATAACGTATAACGTTATATACTATTGCGTAATAATGTATAACGGTATATACTATTACTTAATAACGTATAACGTTATGTAGTATTACCTTATAATGTATAACGTTATATACTATTTCGTACTAACGAATAACTTTGTATACTATTACTTAATAACGTATAACGTTATGCAGTATTACCTTATAACGTATAACGTTATATACTATTACGTTCTAACGTATAACGATGTATACTATTACGTACTAACGTATAACGTTATATGCTGTTACGTACTAACGTATGACGATATATACTATTACGTACTAACATATAGCGTTATATACTATTACGTATTAATGTATAACGTTATATAGTATTACATTATGACGTATAACGTTATGTAGTATTGTCTTATAACGTATAACGTTCTACAGTATTACATTATGACGTATAACGTTATGTATTATTACCTTATAACGTATAACGTTATATGGTATTACGTACTAACATATAATGATATATACTATTACGAACTAACGTATAACGTTATATGCTATTACGTACTAACGTATAACGATATATACTATTACGTACTAACATATAGCGTTATATACTATTACGTATTAATGTATAACGGTATATAGTATTACATTATGACGTATAAGGTTATGTAGTATTACCTTGTTACGTATAAGGTTATATACTATTACGTTCTAACGTATAACTTTATATAGTATCACGTACTAACGTATAACGATATATACTATTACGAACTAACGTATAACGTTATATACTATTACGTATTAATGTATAACGTTATATAGTATTACATTATGACGTATAACGTTATGTAGTATTGCCTTATGACGTATAACGTTATGTAGAATTACCTTGTTACGTATAACGTTCTGTAGTATTACCTTGTTACGTATAACGTTATATACTATTACGTAATAACGTATAACGTTATATACTATTACGTAATAACGTAAAACGTTATATAGTATTACGTATTACTGTATAACGTTATGTAGTATTACCTTATAACGTATAACGTTATATACTATTACGAACTAACGTATAACGTTATATGCTATTACGTTCTAACGTATAACGTTATATACTATTACGTAATAACGTATAACGTTATGTAGTATTACTTTATAACGTATAACGTTATATACTATTACGTACTAACGTACAACGTTATGTACTATTACGTAATAACGTATAACGTTATATAGTATTACCTTATGCCGTATAACTTTATGTAGTATTACCTTATGAAGTATAACGTTATGTATTATTACCTTATAACGTATAACGTTATATGCTATTACGTACTAACGTATAACGATATATACTATTACGAACTAACGTATAAGGTTATATACTATTACGTTCTAACGTATAACGTTATATTCTATTACGTATTAATGTATAACGTTATATAGTATTACATTATGACGTATAACGTTATGTAGTATTGCCTTCTGACGTATAACGTTATGTAGAATTACCTTGTTACGTATAACGATCTGTAGTATTACCTTGTTACGTATAACGTTATATACTATTACGTAATAACGTATAACGTTATATAGTATTACGTACTAACGTATAACGATATATACTGTTGCGTACTAACGTATAACGTTATATACTATTACGTACTAACGTATAACGGTATGTGCTATTACGTACTAACGTATAACGTTATATACTATAACGTATTAATGTTTAACGTTATGTAGTATTACCTTATAACGTATAACGTTATATACTATTACGTACTAACGAATAACTTTACATACTATTACTTAATAACATATAACGTTATCCAGTATTACCTTATAACGTATAACGTTATATGCTATTACGTTATGACGTTTTACGTTGTATACTATTACGTATTAACGTATAACGTTATATACTACTACGTATTAATGTATAACGTTATATAGTGTTACCTTATGAGGTATAACGTTATATACTATTTCGTTATAACGTAAAACGTTATGTACTATTACGTAATAACGTATAACAATATGCAGTATTACCTTATAACGTATAACGTTATATGCTATAACGTTATAACGTATAACGATATATACTATTACGAACTAACGTATAACGATATATACTATTACGTACTAACGTATAACGTTATATAGTATTACCTTATGACGTATAACGTTATGTAGTATTACCTTATGACGTATAACGTTATGTATTATTACCTTATAACGTGTAACGTTATATACTATTACGTACTAACGTATAACGTTATGTACTATTACGTAATAACGTATAACGATATATACTATTACGTACTAACATATAACGTTATATACTATTACCTAATAACGTATAACGTTATGCAGAATTACCTTATAACGTATAACGTTATATACTATTGCGTATTAATTTATAACGTTATATAGTATTACCTTATGAGGTATAACATTATATACTATTTCGTTATAACGTAAAACGTTATGTACTATTACGTAATAACGTATAACGTTATATAGTATTACCTTATGCCGTATAACTTTATGTAGTATTACCTTATGAAGTATAACGTTATCCAGTATTACCTTATAACGTATAACGTTATATGCTATTACGTTATAACGTATAACGTTGTATACTATTACGTACTAACGTATAACGTTATATACTACTACGTATTAATATGTAACGTTATATAGTATTACCTTATGAGTTATAACGTTATATACTATTACGTTGCAACGTAAAACGTTATGTATTATTACCATATGTCGTATACCGTTATATATTATTTCGTACTAACGTATAACGTTATATACTATTACGTATTAATGTTTAACGTTATGTAGTATTACCTTATAACGTATAACGTTATATACTATTGCGTAATAATGTATAACGGTATATACTATTACTTAATAACGTATAACGTTATGTAGTATTACCTTATAATGTATAACGTTATATACTATTTCGTACTAACGAATAACTTTGTATACTATTACTTAATAACGTATAACGTTATGCAGTATTACCTTATAACGTATAACGTTATATACTATTACGTTCTAACGTATAACGATATATACTATTACGTACTAACGTATAACGTTATATGCTGTTACGTACTAACGTATAACGATATATACTATTACGTACTAACATATAGCGTTATATACTATTACGTATTAATGTATAACGTTATATAGTATTACATTATGACGTATAACGTTATGTAGTATTGCCTTATAACGTATAACGTTATATACTATTACGTATTAATGTATAACGTTATACAGTATTACATTATGACGTATAACGTTATGTAGTATTGCCTTATAACGTATAACGTTATGTATTATTACCTTATAACGTATAACGTTATATGGTATTACGTACTAACGTATAATGATATATACTATTACGAACTAACGTATAACGTTATATGCTATTACGTACTAACGTATAACGATATATACTATTACGTACTAACATATAGCGTTATATACTATTACGTATTAATGTATAACGGTATATAGTATTACATTATGACGTATAAGGTTATGTATTATTACCTTGTTACGTATAAGGTTATATACTATTACGTTCTAACGTATAACCTTATATAGTATCACGTACTAACGTATAACGATATATACTATTACGTACTAACATATAGCGTTATATACTACTCCGTATTAATGTATAACGTTATATAGTATTACATTATGACGTATAACGTTATGTAGTATTGCCTTATAACGTATAACGTTATATACTATTACGTATTAATGTATAACGTTATATAGTATTACATTATGACGTATAAAGTTATGTAGTATTACCTTGTTACGTATAAGGTTATATACTATTACGTTCTAACGTATAACTTTATATAGTATCACGTACTAACGTATAACGATATATACTATTACGTACTAATATATAGCGATATATACAATTACGTATTAATGTATAACGTTATATAGTATTACATTATGACGTATAACGTTATGTAGTATTACCTCATGACGCATAATGTTATGTAGAATTACCTTGTCACGTATAACGTTCTGTAGTATTACCTTGTTACGTATAAGGTTATATACTATTACGTTGTAACGTATAACTTTATATAGTATCACGTACTAACGTATAACAATATATACTATTACGTACTAACATAGCGTTATATACTATTACGTATTAATGTTTAACGTTATGTATTATTACCTTATAACGTGTAACGTTATATACTATTACGTACTAACGTATAACGTTATGTACTATTACGTAATAACGTATAACGATATATACTATTACGTACTAACATATAACGTTATATACTATTACATAATAACGTATAACGTTATGCAGAATTACCTTATAACGTATAACGTTATATACTATTACGTATTAATGTATAACGTTATATAGTATTACCTTATTACGTATAACGTTATATACTATTACGTAATAACGTAAAACGTTATATAGTATTACGTATTAATGTATAACGTTATGTAGTATTACCTTATAACGTATAACGTTATATACTATTACGAATTAACGTATAACGTTATATGCTATTATGTTCTAACGTGAAACGTTATGTAGTATTACGTGCTAACGTATAACGTTATAAAGTAATACGTTATGACGTATAACGTTATGTAGCATTACTTTATGACGTATAAGGTTATGTAGTATTACCTTGTTACGTATAAGGTTATATACTGTTACGTACTATGTAAAACGTTATGTACTATTACGTAATAACGTATAACGATATATACTATTACGAACTAACGTATAGCGTTATATACTATTACGTATTAATGTATAACGTTATATAGTATTACCTAATGAAGTATAACATTATGTATTATTACCTTATAACGTACACCGTTATATGCTATTACGTACTAACGTATAACGATATATACTATTACGAACTAACGTATAACGTTATATATTATTACGTAATAACGTATAACGTTATATAGTATTACCTTATGACGTATAACGTTATGTAGTATTACCTTATGAAGTATAACGTTCTGTAGTATTACCTTGTTACGTATTAGGTTATATACTATTACGTTCTAACGTATAACTTTATATAGCATCACGTACTAACGTATAACAATTTATACTATTACGTACTAACATATAGCGTTATATACTATTACGTATTAATGTATAACGTTATATAGTATTACATTATGACGTAGAACGTTATGTATTATTACCTTATAACGTGTAACGTTATATGCTATTACGTTCTAACGTATAATAATATATACTATTACGAACTAACGTATAACGTTATATACTATTACGTATTAATGTATAACGTTATATACTATTACGTTCTAACGTAAAACGATATGTAGTATTACCTTATGTCGTATACCGTTATATATTATTACGTACTAACGTATAACGTTATATACTATTACGTATTAATGTTTAACGTTATGTAGTATTACCTTATAACGTATAACGTTATATACTATTTCGTACTAACGAATAACTTTATATACTATTACGTATTAATGTTTAACGTTATGTAGTATTACCTTATAACGTATAACGTTATATACTATTTCGTACTAACGAATAACTTTGTATACTATTACTTAATAACGTATAACGTTATGCAGTATTACCTTATAACGTATAACGTTATATACTATTACGTTCTAACGTATAACGATATATACTACGAGGGTGACTCGAATATAAACGAGACTTTATTTTTAAAATAATTTTATTCAGTGAAATAACATAGCCAAGCACATATTATTTTTCAACATAGTCTCCTGCTTTGGAAATGCATTTTTCCCAGCGGATTGGGAGATTTTTGATCCCAGCATCGTAAAAAGAAGAGTGCTGTGTCAGAAGCCAATTGCGCACAAAGGCCTCCACCGCCGCGTCGTCTTGGAATCGTTGTCCTCCTAGTGCTTCTTTAAGCGGTCCGAAGAGATGGAAATCGCAGGGCGATAGGTCAGGACTGTAGGGAGGATGATCAAGTGGAGTCCACCTTATTTCCTCTAATGTTGTGCAGGTTAGAGCTGCTGACGTCTCGAATCGGTTGGTTACGCCTTTTCGAACGATAGGCAACCTTTGCCTCCCTCAAAAGCTCACAGTAATAAGCAGCATTTATTGTGCGACGCTCATGCAAAAAATCAATGTGCAAAACGCCACGCCGGTCGAAAAAAACGTGCGAATGTTCTCCTCCGTAATGCTGGTTCGAGGACGACGATCATGTTCCACATTTTCAACCAGTTCACGTCCTTCCTTGAACTTCTTATGCCAGGCAAACACGCGAGCCCTTGACAGTGTCTGATCCCCGAACTGTGCAGTCAATCTTTGCAGAATTTCTATTGGTTTGACGCCTTCATGTGTGAGAAATTTAATAATAATGCGTTGCGCAACTGAGAGGTGTACTTGTTGCTCTGACATCTTGAATACTACCGCCAAACGTGTCTGAACTGGACAACGGCCTGCTCTCCCCACTCCTGACATCCCAACCAATGCACACTAGAAGCGTCCGCTCGCTCCCTTTAAATTTACGCGCTCAGAAAATAAAGTCTCGTTTACATTTGAATCACCCTCGTATTACATACTAACGTATAACGTTATATGCTGTTACGTACTAACGTATAACGATATATACTATTACGTACTAACATATAGCGTTATATGCTATTACGTATTAATGTATAACGTTATATAGTATTACATTATGACGTATAACGTTATGTAGTATTGCCTTATAACGTATAACGTTATATACTATTACGTATTAATGTATAACGTTATACAGTATTACATTATGACGTATAACGTTATGTAGTATTGCCTTATAACGTATAACGTTATGTATTATTACCTTATAACGTATAACGTTATATGCTATTACGTACTAACGTATAATGATATATACTATTACGAACTAACGTATAACGTTATATGCTATTACGTACTAACGTATAACGATATATACTATTACGTACTAACATATAGCGTTATATACTATTACGTATTAATGTATAACGGTATATAGTATTACATTATGACGTATAAGGTTATGTAGTATTACCTTGTTACGTATAAGGTTATATACTATTACGTTCTAACGTATAACTTTATATAGTATCACGTACTAACGTATAACGATATATACTATTACGTACTAACATATATCGTTATATACTACTCCGTATTAATGTATAACGTTATATAGTATTACATTATGACGTATAACGTTATGTAGTATTGCCTTATAACGTATAACGTTATATACTATTACGTATTAATGTATAACGTTATACAGTATTACATTATGACGTATAACGTTATGTAGTATTGCCTTATAACGTATAACGTTATGTACTATTACGTAATAACGTATAACGATATATACTATTACGTACTAACGTATAACGTTACATACTATTACGTATTAATATATAACGTTATATAGTGTTACCTTATGAGGTATAACTTTATATACTATTTCGTTATAACGTAAAACGTTATGTACTATTACGTAATAACGTTTAACGTTATATAGTATTACCTTATGACGTATAACGTTATGTAGTATTACCTTATGAAGTATAACGTTATGTATTATTACCTTATAACGTATAACGTTATATGCTATTACGTACTAACACATAATGATATACAGTATTACATTATGACGTATAACGTTATGTAGTATTGCCTTATAACGTATAACGTTATGTATTATTACCTTATAACGTATAACGTTATATGCTATTAGGTACTAACGTATAATGATATATACTATTACGAACTAACGTATAACGTTATATGCTATTACGTACTAACGTATAACGTTATGTAGTATGGCCTTATAACGTATAACGTTATATACTATTACGTATTAATGTATAACGTTATATAGTATTACATTATGACGTATAAAGTTATGTAGTATTACCTTGTTACGTATAAGGTTATATACTATTACGTTCTAACGTATAACTTTATATAGTATGACGTACTAACGTATAACGATATATACTATTACGTACTAACATATAGCGTTATATACTATTACGTATTAATGTATAACGTTATATAGTATTACATTATGACGTATAACGTTATGTAGTATTGCCTTGTAACGTATAACGTTATATACTATTACGTATTAATGTATATCGTTATACAGTATTACATTATGACGTATAACGTTATGTAGTATTGCCTTATAACGTATAACGTTATGTACTATTACGTAATAACGTATAACGATATATACTATTACGTACTAACGTATAACGTTATATACTATTACGTATTAATACATAACGTTATATAGTGTTACCTTATGAGGTATAACGTTATATACTATTTCGTTATAACGTATAACGTTATATACTATTACGTATTAATGTATAACGTTATATAGTATTACATTATGCCGTATAACTTTATGTAGTATTACCTTATGAAGTATAACGTTATCCAGTATTACCTTATAACGTATAACGTTATATGCTATTACGTTATAACGTATAACGTTGTATACTATTACGTACTAACGTATAACGTTATATACTACTACGTATTAATATGTAACGTTATATAGTATTACCTTATGAGTTATAACGTTATATACTATTACGTTGCAACGTAAAACGTTATGTATTATTACCATATGTCGTATACCGTTATATATTATTACGTACTAACGTATAACGTTATATACTATTACGTATTAATGTTTAACGTTATGTAGTATTACCTTATAACGTATAACGTTATATACTATTGCGTAATAATGTATAACGGTATATACTATTACTTAATAACGTATAACGTTATGTAGTATTACCTTATAATGTATAACGTTACATACTATTACGGTATAACGTATAACGTTATATACTATTACATACTAACGTATAATGTTATGTACTATAACGTTCTAACGTATATTATATAGTATTACGCACTAACGTATAACGTTATATAGTATTACGTACTAACGTATAACGTTATATAGTATTACCTTATTACGTATACCGTTATATACTATTACGTAATAACGTATAACGTTATATACTATTACGTAACAACGTAAAACGTTATATAGTATTACGAACTAACGTATAACGTTATATGATATTACGTTCTAACGTGAAACGTTATGTAGTATTACGTGCTAACGTATAACGTTATAAAGTAATACGTTATGACGTATAACGTTATGTAGTATTACTTTATGACGTATAAGGTTATGTAGTATTACCTTGTTACGTATAAGGTTATATACTGTGACGTACTATGTAAAACGTTATGTACTATTACGTAATAACGTATAACGATATATACTATTACGAACTAACGTATAGCGTTATATACTATTACGTATTAATGTATAACGTTATATAGTATTACTTTATGACGTATAACGTTATGTAGTATTGCCTTATAACGTATAACGTTATATACTATTACGTACTAACGTATAATGATATATACTATTACGAACTAACGTATAACGTTATATACTATTACGTATTAATGTATAACGTTATGTAGTGTTACCTTATGACGTATAACGTTATGTAGTATTACCTTATGAAGTATAACATTATGTATTATTACCTTATAACGTACACCGTTATATGCTATTACGTACTAATGTATAACGATGTATATTATTACGAACTAACGTATAACGTTATATATTATTACGTAATAACGTATAACGTTATATAGTATTATCTTATGACGTATAACGTTATGTAGTATTACCTTATGAAGTATAACGTTCTGTAGTATTACCTTGTTACGTATAAGGTTATATACTATTACGTTCTAACGTATAACTTTATATAGTATCACGTACTAACGTATAACAATTTATACTATTACGTACTAACATATAGCGTTATATACTATTACGTATTAATGTATAACGTTATATAGTATTACATTATGACGTAGAACGTTATGTATTATTACCTTATAACGTCTAACGTTATATGCTATTACGTTCTAACGTATAATGATATATACTATTACGAACTAACGTATAACGTTATATACTATTACGTATTAATGTATAACGTTATATACTATTACGTTCTAACGTAAAACGATATGTAGTATTACCTTATGTCGTATACCGTTATATATTATTACGTACTAACGTATAACGTTATATACTATTACGTATTAATGTTTAACGTTATGTAGTATTACCTTATAACGTATAACGTTATATACTATTTCGTACTAACGAATAACTTTATATACTATTACGTATTAATGTTTAACGTTATGTAGTATTACCTTATAACGTATAACGTTATATACTATTTCGTACTAACGAATAACTTTGTATACTATTACTCAATAACGTAAAACGTTATGCAGTATTACCTTATAACGTATAACGTTATATACTATTACGTTCTAACGTATAACGATATATACTATTACGTACTAACGTATAACGTTATATGCTGTTACGTACTAACGTATAACGATATATACTATTACGTACTAACATATAGCGTTATATACTACTCCGTATTAATGTATAACGTTATATAGTATTACATTGTGACGTATAACGTTATGTAGTATTGCCTTATAACGTATAACGTTATATACTATTACGTATTAATGTATAACGTTATACAGTATTACATTATGACGTATAACGTTATGTAGTATTGCCTTATAACGTATAACGTTATGTACTATTACGTAATAACGTATAACGATATATACTATTACGTACTAACGTATAACGTTATATACTATTACGTATTAATATATAACGTTATATAGTGTTACCTTATGAGGTATAACGTTATATACTATTTCGTTATAACGTAAAACGTTATGTACTATTAGGTAATAACGTTTAACGTTATATAGTATTACCTTATGACGTATAACGTTATGTAGTATTACATTATGAAGTATAACGTTATGTATTATTACCTTATAACGTATAACGTTATATGCTATTACGTACTAACGTATAATGATATACAGTATTACATTATGACGTATAACGTTATGTAGTATTGCCTTATAACGTATAACGTTATGTATTATTACCTTATAACGTATAACGTTATATGCTATTGCGTACTAACGTATAATGATATATACTATTACGAACTAACGTATAACGTTATATGCTATTAGGTACTAACGAATAACGTTATGTAGTATTGCCTTGTAACGTATAACGTTATATACTATTACGTATTAATGTATAACGTTATATAGTATTACATTATGACGTATAAAGTTATGTAGTATTACCTTGTTACGTATAAGGTTATATACTATTACGTTCTAACGTATAACTTTATATAGTATCACGTACTAACGTATAACGATATATACTATTACGTACTAACATATAGCGTTATATACTATTACGTATTAATGTATAACGTTATATAGTATTACATTATGACGTATAACGTTATGTAGTATTGCCTTGTAACGTATAACGTTATATACTATTACGTATTAATGTATATCGTTATACAGTATTACATTATGACGTATAACGTTATGTAGTATTGCCTTATAACGTATAACGTTATGTACTATTACGTAATAACGTATAACGATATATACTATTAGGTACTAACGTATAACGTTATATACTATTACGTATTAATATATAACGTTTTGTAGTGCTACCTTATGACGTATAACGTTATGTAGTATTACCTTATGAAGTATAACATTATGTATTATTACCTTATAACGTACACCGTTATATGCTATTACGTACTAACGTATAACGATATATACTATTACGAACTAACGTATAACGTTATATATTATTACGTAATAACGTATAACGTTATATAGTATTACCTTATGACGTATAACGTTATGTAGTATTACCTTATGAAGTATAACGTTCTGTAGTATTACCTTGTTACGTATAAGGTTATATACTATTACGTTCTAACGTATAACTTTATATAGTATCACGTACTAACGTATAACAATTTATACTATTACGTACTAACATATAGCGTTATATACTATTACGTATTAATGTATAACGTTATATAGTATTACATTATGACGTAGAACGTTATGTGTTATTACCTTATAACGTGTAACGTTATATGCTATTACGTTCTAACGTATAATGATATATACTATTACGAACTAACGTATAACGTTATATACTATTACGTATTAATGTATAACGTTATATACTATTACGTTCTAACGTAAAACGATATGTAGTATTACCTTATGACGTATACCGTTATATATTATTACGTACTAACGTATAACGATATATACTATTACGTATTAATATATAACGTTATATAGTGTTACCTTATGAGGTATAACGTTATATGCTATTACGTACTAACGTATAATGATATACAGTATTACATTATGACGTATAACGTTATGTAGTATTGCCTTATAACGTATAACGTTATGTATTATTACCTTATAACGTATAACGTTATATGCTATTACGTACTAACGTATAATGATATATACTATTACGAACTAACGTATAACGTTATATGCTATTACGTACTAACGTATAACGTTATGTAGTATTGCCTTATAACGTATAACGTTATATACTATTGCGTATTAATGTATAACGTTATATAGTATTACATTATGACGTATAAAGTTATGTAGTATTACCTTGTTACGTATAAGGTTATATACTATTACGTTCTAACGTATAACTTTATATAGTATCACGTACTAACGTATAACGATATATACTATTACGTACTAACGTATAACGTTATATACTATTACGTATTAATATATAACGTTATATAGTGTTACCTTATGAGGTATAACGTTATATACTATTTCGTTATAACGTATAACGTTATATACTATTACGTATTAATGTATAACGTTATATAGTATTACATTATGACGTATAACGAAATGTAGTATTGCCTTATAACGTATAACGTTATATACTATTGCGTGCTAACGTATAACGTTATGTACTATTACGTAATAGCGTATAACGTTATATAGTATTACCATATGACGTATAACGTTATATACTATTTCGTACTAACGAATAACTTTGTATACTATTACTTAATAACGTATAACGTTATGCAGTATTACCTTATAACGTATAACGTTATATACTATTACGTTCTAACGTATAACGATATATACTATTACGTACTAACGTATAACGTTATATGCTGTTACGTACTAACGTATAACGATATATACTATTACGTACTAACATATAGCGTTATATACTATTACGTATTAATGTATAACGTTATATAGTATTACATTATGACGTATAACGTTATGTAGTATTGCCTTATAACGTATAACGTTATATACTATTACGTATTAATGTATAACGTTATACAGTATTACATTATGACGTATAACGTTATGTAGTATTGCCTTATAACGTATAACGTTATGTACTATTACGTAATAACGTATAACGATATATACTATTACGTACTAACGTATAACGTTATATACTATTACGTATTAATATATAACGTTATATAGTGTTACCTTATGAGGTATAACGTTATATACTATTTCGTAATAACGTAAAACGTTATGTACTATTACGTAATAACGTTTAACGTTATATAGTATTACCTTATGACGTATAACGTTATGTAGTATTACCTTATAACGTATAACGTTATGTACTATTACGTAATAACGTATAACGATATATACTATTACGTACTAACGTATAACGTTATATACTATTACGTATTAATATATAACGTTATATAGTGTTACCTTATGAGGTATAACGTTATATACTATTTCGTTATAACGTATAACGTTATATACTATTACGTATTAATGTATAACGTTATATAGTATTACATTATGACGTATAACGTTATGTAGTATTGCCTTATAACGTATAACGTTATATACTATTGCGTGCTAACGTATAACGTTATGTACTATTACGTAATAGCGTATAACGTTATATAGTATTACCATATGACGTATAACGTTCTGTAGTATTACCTTGTTACGTATAAGGTTATATACTATTACGTTCTAACGTATAACTTTATATAGTATCACGTACTAACGTATAACAATATATACTATTACGTACTAACATAGCGTTATATACTATTACGTATTAATGTATAACGTTATATAGTATTACATTATGACGTATAACGTTGTGTATTACTACCTTATAACGTGTAACGTTATATGCTATTACGTACTAACGTATAATGATATATACTATTACGAACTAACGTATAACGTTATATACTATTACGTTCTAACGTATAACGATATATACTACTACGTATTAATGTATAACGTTATATAGTGTTACCTTATGAGGTATAACGTTATATACTATTTCGTTATAACGTAAAAGGTTATGTACTATTACGTAATAACGTATAACGTTATATAGTATTACCTTATGACGTATAACGTTATGTAGCATTACCCTATGAAGTATAACGTTATGTATTATTACCTCCTAACGTATAACGTTATATGCTATTACGTACTAACGTATACCGATACATACTATTACGAACTGACGTATAACGTCATATACTATTGCGTATTAATGTATAACGTTATATAGTATTACATTATGACGTATAACGTTATGTAGTATTGCCTTATGACGTATAACGTTATGTAGAATTACCTTGTTATGTATATCGTTCTGTAGTATTACCTTGTTACGTATAACGTTATATGCTATTACGTAATAACGTATAACGTTATATAGTATTACCATATGACGTATAACGTTATGTAGTATTACCTTATGACGTATAACGTTATATACTATTACGTACTAACGTATAACGTTATGTACTATTACGTAATAACGTATAACGTTATATAGAATTACCTTATGCCGTGTAACTTTATGTAGTATTACCTTATGAAGTATAACGTTATGTATTATTACCTTATAACGTATAACGTTATATGCTATTACGTACTAACGTATAACGATATATACTATTACGAACTAACGTATAACGTTATATACTATTACGTATTAATGTATAACGTTATATAGTATTACATTATGACGTATAACGTTATGTAGTATTGCCTTATAACGTATAACGTTATATACTATTGCGTGCTAACGTATAACGTTATGTACTATTACGTAACAGCGTATAACGTTATATAGTATTACCATATGACGTATAACGTTATGTAGTATTACCTCATGACGTATAATGTTATGTAGAATTACCTTGTCACGTATAACGTTCTGTAGTATTACCTAGTTACGTATAAGGTTACATACTATTACGTTCTAACGTATAACTTTATATAGTATCACGTACTAACGTATAACAATATATACTATTATGTACTAACATATAGCGTTATATACTATTACGTATTAATGTATAACGTTATATACTATTACGTTCTAACGTATAACGTTATATACTATTACGTAATAACGTATAACGTTATGTAGTATTATCTCCTAACGTATAACGTTATATGCTATTACGTACTAACGTATACCGATATATACTATTACGAACTGACGTATAACGTCATATACTATTACGTATTAATGTATAACGTTATATAGTATTACATTATGACGTATAACGTTATGTATTATTACCTTATAACGTGTAACGTTATATGCTATTACGTACTAACGTATAATGATGTATACTATTACGAACTAACGTATAACGTTATATACTATTACGTATTAATGTATAACGTTATATACTATTACGTTCTAACGTAAAACGATATGTAGTATTACCTTATGTCGTATACCGTTATATATTATTACGTACTAACGTATAACGTTATATACTATTACGTATTAACGTTTAACGTTATGTACTATTACCTTATAACGTATAACGTTATAAACTATTTCGTACTAACGAAAAACTTTATATACTATTACTTAATAACGTATAACGTTATGCAGTATTCCCTTATAACGTATAACGTTATATGCTATTACGTTATAACGTATGACGATATATACTATTACGAACTAACGTATAACGTTATATACTATTACGTATAAATGTATAACGTTATAGAGCATTACCTTATTACGTATAACGTTATATACTATTACGTTATAACGTAAAACGTTATGTAGTATTACCTTGTTACGTATAACGTTCTGTAGTATTACCTTGCTACGTATAAGGTTATATACTATTACGTTCTAACGTATAACTTTATATAGTATTACGTACTAACGTATAACGATATATACTATTACGTACTAACGTATAACGTTATATGCTATTACGTACTAACGTATAACGATATATACTATTACGAACTAACGTATAACGTTATATACTAGTACGTTCTAACGTATAACGTTATATACTATTACGTAATAACGTATAACGTTATGTAGTATTGCCTTATAGCTTATAACGTTATATGCTATTACGTACTAACGTATAACGATATATACTATTACGAACTAACGTATAACGGTATATAGTATTACGTATTAATGTATAACGTTATATAGTATTACATTATGACGTATAACGTTATGTAGTATTGCCTTATGACGTATAACGTTCTGTAGTATTACCTTGTTACGTATAACGTTATATACTATTACGTAATAACGTATAACGTTATATAGTAGTACGTACTAACGTATAACGATATGTGCTGTTACGTACTAACGTATAACGATATATACTATTACGAACTAACGTATAACGTTATATACTATTACGTATTAATGTATAACGTTATATACTATTACGTTCTAACGTAAAACGATATGTAGTATTACCTTATGTCGTATACCGTTATATATTATTACGTACTAACGTATAACGTTATATACTATTACGTATTAATGTTTAACGTTATGTAGTATTACCTTATAACGTATAACGTTATATACTATTTCGTACTAACGAATAACGTTGTATACTATTACTTAATAACTTATAACTTTATGCAGTATTACCTTATAACGTATAACGTTATATGCTATTACGTTATAACGTATAACGATATATACTATTACGAACTAACGTATAACGTTATATACTATTACGTATTAATGTATAACGTTATATAGCATTACCTTATTACGTATAACGTTATATACTATTACGTTATAACGTAAAACGTTATGTAGTATTGCCTTGTTACGTATAACGTTCTGTAGTATTACCTTGCTACGTATAGGGTTATATACTATTACATTCTAACGTATAACTTTATATAGTATTACGTACTAACGTATAACGATATATACTATTACGTACTAACGTATAACGTTATATGCTATTACGTACTAACGTATAACGATATATACTATTACGAACTAACGTATGACGTTATATACTAGTACGTTCTAACGTATAACGTTATATACTATTACGTAATAACGTATAACGTTATGTAGTATTGCCTTATAGCTTATAACGTTATATGCTATTACGTACTAATGTATAACGTTATATACTATTACGTATTAATATATAACGTTATATAGTGTTACCTTATGAGGTATAACGTTATATACTATTTCGTTATAACGTAAAACGTTATGTACTATTACGTAATAGCGTATAACGTTATATAATATTACCATATGACGTATAACGTTATGTAGTATTACCTCATGACGTATAATGTTATGTAGAATTACCTTGTCACGTATAACGTTCTGTAGTATTACCTTGTTACGTATAAGGTTATATACTATTACGTTCTAACGAATAACTTTATATAGTATCACGTACTAACGTATAACAATATATACTATTACGTACTAACATAGCGTTATATACTATTACGTATTAATGTATAACGTTATATAGTATTACATTATGACGTATAACGTTGTGTATTACTACCTTATAACGTGTAACGTTATATGCTATTACGTACTAACGTATAATGATATATACTATTACGAACTAACGTATAACGTTATATACTATTACGTTCTAACGTATAACGATATATACTACTACGTATTAATGTATAACGTTATATAGTGTTACCTTATGAGGTATAACGTTATGTAGCATTACCCTATGAAGTATAACGTTATGTATTATTACCTCCTAACGTATAACGTTATATGCTATTACGTACTAACGTATACCGATACATACTATTACGAACTGATGTATAACGTCATATACTATTGCGTATTAATGTATAACGTTATATAGTATTACATTATGACGTATAACGTTATGTAGTATTGCCTTATGACGTATAACGTTATGTAGAATTACCTTGTTATGTATAACGTTCTGTAGTATTACCTTGTTACGTATAACGTTATATACTATTACGTAATAACGTATAACGTTATATAGTATTACCATATGACGTATAACGTTATGTAGTATTACCTTATGACGTATAACGTTATATACTATTACGTACTAACGTATAACGTTATGTATTATTACCTTATAACGTATAACGTTATATGCTATTACGTACTAACGTAAAACGTTATGTAGTATTACCTTGTTACGTATAACGTTCTGTAGTATTACCTAGTTACGTATAAGGTTACATACTATTACGTTCTAACGTATAACTTTATATAGTATCACGTACTAACGTATAACAATATATACTATTATGTACTAACATATAGCGTTATATACTATTACGTATTAATGTATAACGTTATATAGTATTACATTATGACGTATAACGTTGTGTATTACTACCTTATAACGTGTAACGTTATATGCTATTACGTACTAACGTATAATGATATATACTATTACGAACTAACGTATAACGTTATATACTATTACGTTCTAACGTATAACGATATATACTACTACGTATTAATGTATAACGTTATATAGTGTTACCTTATGAGGTATAACGTTATATACTATTTCGTTATAACGTATAACGTTATATACTATTACGTATTAATGTATAACGTTATATAGTATTACCTTATGAGGTATAACGTTATATACTATTTCGTTATAACGTATAACGTTATATACTATTACGTATTAATGTATAACGTTATATAGTATTACATTATGACGTATAACGATATGTAGTATTGCCTTATAACGTATAACGTTATATACTATTGCGTGCTAACGTATAACGTTATGTACTATTACGTAATAGCGTATAACGTTATGCAGTATTACCTTATAACGTATAACGTTATATACTATTACGTTCTAACGTATAACGATATATACTATTACGTACTAACGTATAACGTTATATGCTGTTACGTACTAACGTATAACGATATATACTATTACGTACTAACATATAGCGTTATATACTATTACGTATTAATGTATAACGTTATATAGTATTACATTATGACGTATAACGTTATGTAGTATTGCCTTATAACGTATAACGTTATATACTATTACGTATTAATGTATAACGTTATACAGTATTACATTATGACGTATAACGTTATGTAGTATTGCCTTATAACGTATAACGTTATGTACTATTACGTAATAACGTATAACGATATATACTATTACGTACTAACGTATAACGTTATATACTATTACGTATTAATATATAACGTTATATAGTGTTACCTTATGAGGTATAACGTTATATACTATTTCGTTATAACGTAAAACGTTATGTACTATTACGTAATAACGTTTAACGTTATATAGTATTACCTTATGACGTATAACGTTATGTAGTATTACCTTATAACGTATAACGTTATGTACTATTACGTAATAACGTATAACGATATATACTATTACGTACTAACGTATAACGTTATATACTATTACGTATTAATATATAACGTTATATAGTGTTACCTTATGAGGTATAACGTTATATACTATTTCGTTATAACGTATAACGTTATATACTATTACGTATTAATGTATAACGTTATATAGTATTACATTATGACGTATAACGTTATGTAGTATTGCCTTATAACGTATAACGTTATATACTATTGCGTGCTAACGTATAACGTTATGTACTATTACGTAATAGCGTATAACGTTATATAGTATTACCATATGACGTATAACGTTATGTAGTATTACCTCATGACGTATAATGTTATGTAGAATTACCTTGTCACGTATAACGTTCTGTAGTATTACCTTGTTACGTATAAGGTTATATACTATTACGTTCTAACGTATAACTTTATATAGTATCACGTACTAACGTATAACAATATATACTATTACGTACTAACATAGCGTTATATACTATTACGTATTAATGTATAACGTTATATAGTATTACATTATGACGTATAACGTTGTGTATTACTACCTTATAACGTGTAACGTTATATGCTATTACGTACTAACGTATAATGATATATACTATTACGAACTAACGTATAACGTTATATACTATTACGTTCTAACGTATAACGATATATACTACTACGTATTAATGTATAACGTTATATAGTGTTACCTTATGAGGTATAACGTTATATACTATTTCGTTATAACGTAAAAGGTTATGTACTATTACGTAATAACGTATAACGTTATATAGTATTACCTTATGACGTATAACGTTATGTAGCATTACCCTATGAAGTATAACGTTATGTATTATTACCTCCTAACGTATAACGTTATATGCTATTACGTACTAACGTATACCGATACATACTATTACGAACTGACGTATAACGTCATATACTATTGCGTATTAATGTATAACGTTATATAGTATTACATTATGACGTATAACGTTATGTAGTATTGCCTTATGACGTATAACGTTATGTAGAATTACCTTGTTATGTATATCGTTCTGTAGTATTACCTTGTTACGTATAACGTTATATGCTATTACGTAATAACGTATAACGTTATATAGTATTACCATATGACGTATAACGTTATGTAGTATTACCTTATGACGTATAACGTTATATACTATTACGTACTAACGTATAACGTTATGTACTATTACGTAATAACGTATAACGTTATATAGAATTACCTTATGCCGTGTAACTTTATGTAGTATTACCTTATGAAGTATAACGTTATGTATTATTACCTTATAACGTATAACGTTATATGCTATTACGTACTAACGTATAACGATATATACTACTACGAAGTAACGTATAACGTTATATACTATTACGTATTAATGTATAACGTTATATACTATTACGTTCTAACGTATAACGTTATATACTATTACGTAATAACGTATAACGTTATGTAGTATTATCTCCTAACGTATAACGTTATATGCTATTACGTACTAACGTATACCGATATATACTATTACGAACTGACGTATAACGTCATATACTATTACGTATTAATGTATAACGTTATATAGTATTACATTATGACGTATAACGTTATGTATTATTACCTTATAACGTGTAACGTTATATGCTATTACGTACTAACGTATAATGATGTATACTATTACGAACTAACGTATAACGTTATATACTATTACGTATTAATGTATAACGTTATATACTATTACGTTCTAACGTAAAACGATATGTAGTATTACCTTATGTCGTATACCGTTATATATTATTACGTACTAACGTATAACGTTATATACTATTACGTATTAACGTTTAACGTTATGTACTATTACCTTATAACGTATAACGTTATATACTATTTCGTACTAACGAAAAACTTTATATACTATTACTTAATAACGTATAACGTTATGCAGTATTCCCTTATAACGTATAACGTTATATGCTATTACGTTATAACGTATAACGATATATACTATTACGAACTAACGTATAACGTTATATACTATTACGTATAAATGTATAACGTTATAGAGCATTACCTTATTACGTATAACGTTATATACTATTACGTTATAACGTGAAACGTTATGTAGTATTACCTTGTTACGTATAACGTTCTGTAGTATTACCTTGCTACGTATAAGGTTATATACTATTACGTTCTAACGTATAACTTTATATAGTATTACGTACTAACGTATAACGATATATACTATTACGTACTAACGTATAACGTTATATGCTATTACGTACTAACGTATAACGATATATACTATTACGAACTAACGTATAACGTTATATACTAGTACGTTCTAACGTATAACGTTATATACTATTACGTAATAACGTATAACGTTATGTAGTATTGCCTTATAGCTTATAACGTTATATGCTATTACGTACTAACGTATAACGATATATACTATTACGAACTAACGTATAACGGTATATAGTATTACGTATTAATGTATAACGTTATATAGTATTACATTATGACGTATAACGTTATGTAGTATTGCCTTATGACGTATAACGTTCTGTAGTATTACCTTGTTACGTATAACGTTATATACTATTACGTAATAACGTATAACGTTATATAGTAGTACGTACTAACGTATAACGATATGTGCTGTTACGTACTAACGTATAACGATATATACTATTACGAACTAACGTATAACGTTATATACTATTACGTATTAATGTATAACGTTATATACTATTACGTTCTAACGTAAAACGATATGTAGTATTACCTTATGTCGTATACCGTTATATATTATTACGTACTAACGTATAACGTTATGTAGTATTGCCTTATAGCTTATAACGTTATATGCTATTACGTACTAACGTATAACGTTATATACTATTACGTATTAATGTATAACGTTATATAGCATTACCTTATCACGTATAACGTTATATACTATTACGTTATAACGTAAAACGTTATGTAGTATTGCCTTGTTACGTATAACGTTCTGTAGTATTACCTTGCTACGTATAGGGTTATATACTATTACATTCTAACGTATAACTTTATATAGTATTACGTACTAACGTATAACGATATATACTATTACGTACTAACGTATAACGTTATATGCTATTACGTACTAACGTATAACGATATATACTATTACGAACTAACGTATAACGTTATATACTAGTACGTTCTAACGTATAACGTTATATACTATTACGTAATAACGTATAACGTTATGTAGTATTGCCTTATAGCTTATAACGTTATATGCTATTACGTACTAACGTATAACGTTATATACTATTACGTATTAATATATAACGTTATATAGTGTTACCTTATGAGGTATAACGTTATATACTATTTCGTTATAACGTAAAACGTTATGTACTATTACGTAATAGCGTATAACGTTATATAGTATTACCATATGACGTATAACGTTATGTAGTATTACCTCATGACGTATAATGTTATGTAGAATTACCTTGTCACGTATAACGTTCTGTAGTATTACCTTGTTACGTATAAGGTTATATACTATTACGTTCTAACGAATAACTTTATATAGTATCACGTACTAACGTATAACAATATATACTATTACGTACTAACATAGCGTTATATACTATTACGTATTAATGTATAACGTTATATAGTATTACATTATGACGTATAACGTTGTGTATTACTACCTTATAACGTGTAACGTTATATGCTATTACGTACTAACGTATAATGATATATACTATTACGAACTAACGTATAACGTTATATACTATTACGTTCTAACGTATAACGATATATACTACTACGTATTAATGTATAACGTTATATAGTGTTACCTTATGAGGTATAACGTTATGTAGCATTACCCTATGAAGTATAACGTTATGTATTATTACCTCCTAACGTATAACGTTATATGCTATTACGTACTAACGTATACCGATACATACTATTACGAACTGACGTATAACGTCATATACTATTGCGTATTAATGTATAACGTTATATAGTATTACATTATGACGTATAACGTTATGTAGTATTGCCTTATGACGTATAACGTTATGTAGAATTACCTTGTTATGTATAACGTTCTGTAGTATTACCTTGTTACGTATAACGTTATATACTATTACGTAATAACGTATAACGTTATATAGTATTACCATATGACGTATAACGTTATGTAGTATTACCTTATGACGTATAACGTTATATACTATTACGTACTAACGTATAACGTTATGTACTATTACGTAATAACGTATAACGTTATATAGAATTACCTTATGCCGTGTAACTTTATGTAGTATTACCTTATGAAGTATAACGTTATGTATTATTACCTTATAACGTATAACGTTATATGCTATTACGTACTAACGTAAAACGTTATGTAGTATTACCTTGTTACGTATAACGTTCTGTAGTATTACCTAGTTACGTATAAGGTTACATACTATTACGTTCTAACGTATAACTTTATATAGTATCACGTACTAACGTATAACAATATATACTATTATGTACTAACATATAGCGTTATATACTATTACGTATTAATGTATAACGTTATATACTATTACGTTCTAACGTATAACGTTATATACTATTACGTAATAACGTATAACGTTATGTAGTATTACCTCCTAACGTATAACGTTATATGCTATTACGTACTAACGTATACCGATATATACTATTACGAACTGACGTATAACGTCATATACTATTACGTATTAATGTATAACGTTATATAGTATTACATTATGACGTATAACGTTATGTATTATTACCTTATAACGTGTAACGTTATATGCTATTACGTACTAACGTATAATGATGTATACTATTACGAACTAACGTATAACGTTATATACTATTACGTATTAATGTATAACGTTATATACTATTACGTTCTAACGTAAAACGATATGTAGTATTACCTTATGTCGTATACCGTTATATATTATTACGTACTAACGTATAACGTTATATACTATTACGTATTAATGTTTAACGTTATGTACTATTACCTTATAACGTATAACGTTATATACTATTTCGTACTAACGAAAAACTTTATATACTATTACTTAATAACGTATAACGTTATGCAGTATTCCCTTATAACGTATAACGTTATATGCTATTACGTTATAACGTATAACGATATATACTATTACGAACTAACGTATAACGTTATATACTATTACGTATAAATGTATAACGTTATAGAGCATTACCTTATTACGTATAACGTTATATACTATTACGTTATAACGTAAAACGTTATGTAGTATTACCTTGTTACGTATGACGTTCTGTAGTATTACCTTTCTACGTATAAGGTTATATACTATTACGTTCTAACGTATAACTTTATATAGTATTACGTACTAACGTATAACGATATATACTATTACGTACTAACGTATAACGTTATATGCTATTACGTACTAACGTATAACGATATATACTATTACGAACTAACGTATAACGTTATATACTAGTACGTTCTAACGTATAACGTTATATACTATTACGTAATAACGTATAACGTTATGTAGTATTGCCTTATAGCTTATAACGTTATATGCTATTACGTACTAACGTATAACGATATATACTATTACGAACTAACGTATAACGGTATATAGTATTACGTATTAATGTATAACGTTATATAGTATTACATTATGACGTATAACGTTATGTAGTATTGCCTTATGACGTATAACGTTCTGTAGTATTACCTTGTTACGTATAACGTTATATACTATTACGTAATAACGTATAACGTTATATAGTAGTACGTACTAACGTATAACGATATGTGCTGTTACGTACTAACGTATAACGATATATACTATTACGAACTAACGTATAACGTTATATACTATTACGTATTAATGTATAACGTTATATACTATTACGTTCTAACGTAAAACGAATTGTAGTATTACCTTATGTCGTATACCGTTATATATTATTACGTACTAACGTATAACGTTATATACTATTACGTATTAATGTTTAACGTTATGTAGTATTACCTTATAACGTATAACGTTATATACTATTTCGTACTAACGAATAACTTTATATACTATTACGTATTAATGTTTAACGTTATGTAGTATTACCGTATAACGTATAACGTTATATACTATTTCGTACTAACGAATAACTTTGTATACTATTACTTAATAACTTATAACGTTATGCAGTATTACCTTATAACGTATAACGTTATATGCTATTACGTTATAACGTATAACGATATATACTATTACGAACTAACGTATAACGTTATATACTATTACGTATTAATGTATAACGTTATATAGCATTACCTTATTACGTATAACGTTATATACTATTACGTTATAACGTAAAACGTTATGTAGTATTGCCTTGTTACGTATAACGTTCTGTAGTATTACCTTGCTACGTATAGGGTTATGTACTATTACATTCTAACGTATAACTTTATATAGTATTACGTACTAACGTATAACGATATATACTATTACGTACTAACGTATAACGTTATATGCTATTACGTACTAACGTATAACGATATATACTATTACGAACTAACGTATAACGTTATATACTAGTACGTTCTAACGTATAACGTTATATACTATTACGTAATAACGTATAACGTTATGTAGTATTGCCTTATAGCTTATAACGTTATATGCTATTACGTACTAACGTATAACGATATATACTATTACGAACTAACGTATAACGGTATATAGTACTACGTATTAATGTATAACGTTATATAGTATTACATTATGACGTATAACGTTATGTAGTATTGCCTTATGACGTATAACGTTCTGTAGTATTACCTTGTTACGTATAACGTTATATACTATTACGTAATAACGTATAACGTTATATAGTAGTACGTACTAACGTATAACGATATGTGCTGTTATGTACTAACGTATAACGATATATACTATTACGTTCTAACGTATAACGTTATGTAGTATTACGTGCTAACGTATAACGTTATATACTACTACGTTCTAACGTATAACTTTATATAGTAATACGTACCAAACGTATAACGTTATATAGTATTACCTTATTACGCATAACGATATATACTATTACGTTATAACGTAAAACGTTATGTAGTATTACGTGCTAACGTATAACGTTATAGAGTAATACGTTATGACGTATAACGTTATGTAGTATTACTTTATGACGTATAAGGTTATGTAGTATTACGTTGTTACGTATAAGGTTATATACTATTACATTCTAACGTATAACGTTATATACTATTACGTATTAATGTATAACGTTATATACTATTCCGTACTAACGTACAACGTTATAAACTATTACGTTCTAACGTATAACGCTATATACTATTACGTAATAACGTATAACGTTATGTAGTATTACCTTATATCGTATAACGTTATATACTATTACGTACTAACGAATAACTTTACATACTATTACTTAATAACGTATAACGTTATGCAGTATTACCTTATAACGCATAACGTTATATGCTATTACGTTATAACGTATAACGTTATGTAGTATTACGTGCTAACGTATAACGTTATATACTACTATGTTCTAACGTATAACTTTATATAGTAATACGTACCAAACGTATAACGTTATATAGTATTACCTTATTACGTATAACGATATATACTATTACGTTATAACGTAAAACGTTATGTAGTATTACGTGCTAACGTATAACGTTATAGAGTAATACGTTATGACGTATAACGTTATGTAGTATTACTTTATGACGTATAAGGTTATGTAGTATTACGTTGTTACGTATAAGGTTATATACTATTACATTCTAACGTATAACGTTATATAGTATTACGTACTAACGTATACCGATATATACTATTACGTACTAACGTATAACGTTATATACTATTACGTACTAACGTATAACGTTATATACTATTACGTATTAATGTATAACGTTCTATACAATTACGTTGCAACGTAAAACGTTATGTAGTATTACCTTATGTCGTATACCGTTATATATTATTACGTACTAACGAATAACGTTATATACTATTACGTTCTAACGTATAACTTTATATAGTATTACGCACTAACGTATAACTTTATATAGTATTACGTACTAACGTATAACGTTATATAGTATTACCTTATTACGTATAACGATATATACTATTACGTTATAACGTAAAACGTTATGTAGTATTACCTTATGTCGTATAACGTTATATACTATTACGTACTAACGAATAACTTTACATACTATTACTTAATAACGTATAACGTTATGTAGTATTACCTTGTTACGTATAACGTTATGTAGTATTACCTTGTTACGTATAACGTTACATACTATTACGTAATAACGTATAACATTATATAGTATTACGTACTAACGTATAACGGTATATACTATTACGTACTAACGTCATACGTTATGTACTATTACGGTATATCGTAAAACGTTATGTAGTGTTACCTTATAACGTATAACGTTATATACTATTATGTTATAAAGTATAACGTTATATACTATTGCGTACTAACGTATAACGTTATGTACTATTACGTAATAACGTATAATGTTAAATAGTATGACCATATGACGTATAACGCTATATACTATTACGTATTAATGTATACCGTTCTATACAATTACGTTGCAACGTAAAACGTTATGTAGTATTACCTTATGTCGTATACCGTTATATATTATTACGTACTAACGAATAACGTTATTTACTATTGCGTAATAATGTATAACGGTATATACTATTACTTAATAACGTATAACGTTATGTAGTATTACCTTATAATGTATAACGCTATATACTATTGCGTACTAACGTATAACGTTATATACTATTACGTAATAACGAATAACGTTATATACTATTGCGTAATAATGTATAACGGTATATACTATTACTTAATAACGTATATCGTTATGTAGTATTACCTTATAATGTATAACGCTATATACTATTACGTTATAACGTATAACGTTATATACTATTACTTAATAACGTATAACGTTATCTAGTATTACCTTATAACGTATAACGTTATACACTATTACGTAATAACGTATAACGTTATATACTATAACGTTCTAACGTATAACTTTATATAGTATTACGCAATAACGTATAACGTTATATAGTATTACGTATTAACGTATAACGTTATATACAATTGCGTAATAATGTATAACGGTATATACTATTACTTAATAACGTATAACGTTATGTAGTATTACCTTATATCGTATAACGTTATATACTATTACGTTATAACGTATAACGTTATATGCTATTACGTACTAACGTATAACGTTATATACTATAACGTTCTAACGTAAAACTTTATATAGTATTACGCACTAAAGTATAACTTTATATAGTATTACGCACTAACGTATAACGTTATATATTATTACCTTATTACGTATAACGATATATACTATTACGTTATAACGTAAAACGTTATGTAGTATTACCTTATATCGTATAACGTTATATACTATTACGTACTAACGAATAACTTTACATACTATTACTTAATAACGTATAACGTTATGCAGTATTACCTTACAACGTATAAGGTTATATGCTATTACGTTATAACGTATAACGTTATGTAGTATTACGTGCTAACGTATAACGTTATATACTACTACGTTCTAACGTATAACTTTATATAGTAATACGTACCAAACGTATAACGTTATATAGTATTACCTTATTACGTATAACGATATATACTATTACGTTATAACGTAAAACGTTATGTAGTATTACGTGCTAACGTATAACGTTATAGAGTAATACGTTATGACGTATAACGTTATGTAGTATTACTTTATGACGTATAAGGTTATGTAGTATTACGTTGTTACGTATAAGGTTATATACTATTACATTCTAACGTATAACGTTATATACTATTACGTATTAATGTATAACGTTATATACTATTCCGTACTAACGTACAACGTTATAAACTATTACGTTCTAACGTATAACGTTATATACTATTACGTAATAACGTATAACGTTATGTAGTATTACCTTATAACGTATAACGTTATATACTATTACGTACCAACGTATAACGTTATGTACTATTACGTAATAACGTATAACGTTATATAGTATTACCTCACGCCGTATAACTTTATGTAGTATTACCTTATGAAGTATAACGTTATGTATTATTACCTTATAACGTATAACGTTATATAGTATTACGTACTAACGTATAACGATATATACTATTACGTACTAACGTATAACGTTATATACTATTACGTACTAACGTATAACGTTATATACTATTACGTATTAATGTATAACGTTCTATACAATTACGTTGCAACGTAAAACGTTATGTAGTATTACCTTATGTCGTATACCGTTATATATTATTACGTACTAACGAATAACGTTATATACTATTGCGTAATACTGTATAACGGTATGTACTATTACGTACTAACGTATAACGTTATATACTATTACGTTCTAACGTATAACTTTATATAGTATTACGCACTAACGTATAACTTTATATAGTATTACGTACTAACGTATAACGTTATATAGTATTACCTTATTACGTATAACGATATATACTATTACGTTATAACGTAAAACGTTATGTAGTATTACCTTATATCGTATAACGTTATATACCAGTACGTACTAACGAATAACTTTACATACTATTACTTAATAACGTATAACGTTATGCAGTATTACCTTATAACGCATAACGTTATATGCTATTACGTTATAACGTATAACGTTATGTAGTATTACGTGCTAACGTATAACGTTATATACTACTATGTTCTAACGTATAACTTTATATAGTAATACGTACCAAACGTATAACGTTATATAGTATTACCTTATTACGTATAACGATATATACTATTACGTTATAACGTAAAACGTTATGTAGTATTACGTGCTAACGTATAACGTTATAGAGTAATACGTTATGACGTATAACGTTATGTAGTATTACTTTATGACGTATAAGGTTATGTAGTATTACGTTGTTACGTATAAGGTTATATACTATTACATTCTAACGTATAACGTTATATACTATTACGTATTAATGTATAACGTTATATACTATTCCGTACTAACGTACAACGTTATAAACTATTACGTTCTAACGTATAACGCTATATACTATTACGTAATAACGTATAACGTTATGTAGTATTACCTTATATCGTATAACGTTATATACTATTACGTACTAACGAATAACTTTACATACTATTACTTAATAACGTATAACGTTATGCAGTATTACCTTATAACGCATAACGTTATATGCTATTACGTTATAACGTATAACGTTATGTAGTATTACGTGCTAACGTATAACGTTATATACTACTATGTTCTAACGTATAACTTTATATAGTAATACGTACCAAACGTATAACGTTATATAGTATTACCTTATTACGTATAACGATATATACTATTACGTTATAACGTAAAACGTTATGTAGTATTACGTGCTAACGTATAACGTTATAGAGTAATACGTTATGACGTATAACGTTATGTAGTATTACTTTATGACGTATAAGGTTATGTAGTATTACGTTGTTACGTATAAGGTTATATACTATTACATTCTAACGTATAACGTTATATACTATTACGTATTAATGTATAACGTTATATACTATTCCGTACTAACGTACAACGTTATAAACTATTACGTTCTAACGTATAACGTTATATACTATTACGTAATAACGTATAACGTTATGTAGTATTACCTTATAACGTATAACGTTATATACTATTACGTACCAACGTATAACGTTATGTACTATTACGTAATAACGTATAACGTTATATAGAATTACCTTATGCCGTGTAACTTTATGTAGTATTACCTTATGAAGTATAACGTTATGTATTATTACCTTATAACGTATAACGTTATATGCTATTACGTACTAACGTATAACGATATATACTACTACGAAGTAACGTATAACGTTATATACTATTACGTATTAATGTATAACGTTATATACTATTACGTTCTAACGTATAACGTTATATACTATTACGTAATAACGTATAACGTTATGTAGTATT
This sequence comes from Bombus muscorum, assembly GCA_963971185.1. Taxonomy (NCBI): domain Eukaryota; kingdom Metazoa; phylum Arthropoda; class Insecta; order Hymenoptera; family Apidae; genus Bombus; species Bombus muscorum. The sequence continues at coordinate 3,624,523 of OZ020141.1, forward strand.
ATCTCCTAACGTATAACGTTATATGCTATTACGTACTAACGTATACCGATATATACTATTACGAACTGACGTATAACGTCATATACTATTACGTATTAATGTATAACGTTATATAGTATTACATTATGACGTATAACGTTATGTATTATTACCTTATAACGTGTAACGTTATATGCTATTACGTACTAACGTATAATGATGTATACTATTACGAACTAACGTATAACGTTATATACTATTACGTATTAATGTATAACGTTATATACTATTACGTTCTAACGTAAAACGATATGTAGTATTACCTTATGTCGTATACCGTTATATATTATTACGTACTAACGTATAACGTTATATACTATTACGTATTAACGTTTAACGTTATGTACTATTACCTTATAACGTATAACGTTATATACTATTTCGTACTAACGAAAAACTTTATATACTATTACTTAATAACGTATAACGTTATGCAGTATTCCCTTATAACGTATAACGTTATATGCTATTACGTTATAACGTATAACGATATATACTATTACGAACTAACGTATAACGTTATATACTATTACGTATAAATGTATAACGTTATAGAGCATTACCTTATTACGTATAACGTTATATACTATTACGTTATAACGTAAAACGTTATGTAGTATTACCTTGTTACGTATAACGTTCTGTAGTATTACCTTGCTACGTATAAGGTTATATACTATTACGTTCTAACGTATAACTTTATATAGTATTACGTACTAACGTATAACGATATATACTATTACGTACTAACGTATAACGTTATATGCTATTACGTACTAACGTATAACGATATATACTATTACGAACTAACGTATAACGTTATATACTAGTACGTTCTAACGTATAACGTTATATACTATTACGTAATAACGTATAACGTTATGTAGTATTGCCTTATAGCTTATAACGTTATATGCTATTACGTACTAACGTATAACGATATATACTATTACGAACTAACGTATAACGGTATATAGTATTACGTATTAATGTATAACGTTATATAGTATTACATTATGACGTATAACGTTATGTAGTATTGCCTTATGACGTATAACGTTCTGTAGTATTACCTTGTTACGTATAACGTTATATACTATTACGTAATAACGTATAACGTTATATAGTAGTACGTACTAACGTATAACGATATGTGCTGTTACGTACTAACGTATAACGATATATACTATTACGAACTAACGTATAACGTTATATACTATTACGTATTAATGTATAACGTTATATACTATTACGTTCTAACGTAAAACGATATGTAGTATTACCTTATGTCGTATACCGTTATATATTATTACGTACTAACGTATAACGTTATGTAGTATTGCCTTATAGCTTATAACGTTATATGCTATTACGTACTAACGTATAACGTTATATACTATTACGTATTAATGTATAACGTTATATAGCATTACCTTATCACGTATAACGTTATATACTATTACGTTATAACGTAAAACGTTATGTAGTATTGCCTTGTTACGTATAACGTTCTGTAGTATTACCTTGCTACGTATAGGGTTATATACTATTACATTCTAACGTATAACTTTATATAGTATTACGTACTAACGTATAACGATATATACTATTACGTACTAACGTATAACGTTATATGCTATTACGTACTAACGTATAACGATATATACTATTACGAACTAACGTATAACGTTATATACTAGTACGTTCTAACGTATAACGTTATATACTATTACGTAATAACGTATAACGTTATGTAGTATTGCCTTATAGCTTATAACGTTATATGCTATTACGTACTAACGTATAACGTTATATACTATTACGTATTAATATATAACGTTATATAGTGTTACCTTATGAGGTATAACGTTATATACTATTTCGTTATAACGTAAAACGTTATGTACTATTACGTAATAGCGTATAACGTTATATAGTATTACCATATGACGTATAACGTTATGTAGTATTACCTCATGACGTATAATGTTATGTAGAATTACCTTGTCACGTATAACGTTCTGTAGTATTACCTTGTTACGTATAAGGTTATATACTATTACGTTCTAACGAATAACTTTATATAGTATCACGTACTAACGTATAACAATATATACTATTACGTACTAACATAGCGTTATATACTATTACGTATTAATGTATAACGTTATATAGTATTACATTATGACGTATAACGTTGTGTATTACTACCTTATAACGTGTAACGTTATATGCTATTACGTACTAACGTATAATGATATATACTATTACGAACTAACGTATAACGTTATATACTATTACGTTCTAACGTATAACGATATATACTACTACGTATTAATGTATAACGTTATATAGTGTTACCTTATGAGGTATAACGTTATGTAGCATTACCCTATGAAGTATAACGTTATGTATTATTACCTCCTAACGTATAACGTTATATGCTATTACGTACTAACGTATACCGATACATACTATTACGAACTGACGTATAACGTCATATACTATTGCGTATTAATGTATAACGTTATATAGTATTACATTATGACGTATAACGTTATGTAGTATTGCCTTATGACGTATAACGTTATGTAGAATTACCTTGTTATGTATAACGTTCTGTAGTATTACCTTGTTACGTATAACGTTATATACTATTACGTAATAACGTATAACGTTATATAGTATTACCATATGACGTATAACGTTATGTAGTATTACCTTATGACGTATAACGTTATATACTATTACGTACTAACGTATAACGTTATGTACTATTACGTAATAACGTATAACGTTATATAGAATTACCTTATGCCGTGTAACTTTATGTAGTATTACCTTATGAAGTATAACGTTATGTATTATTACCTTATAACGTATAACGTTATATGCTATTACGTACTAACGTAAAACGTTATGTAGTATTACCTTGTTACGTATAACGTTCTGTAGTATTACCTAGTTACGTATAAGGTTACATACTATTACGTTCTAACGTATAACTTTATATAGTATCACGTACTAACGTATAACAATATATACTATTATGTACTAACATATAGCGTTATATACTATTACGTATTAATGTATAACGTTATATACTATTACGTTCTAACGTATAACGTTATATACTATTACGTAATAACGTATAACGTTATGTAGTATTACCTCCTAACGTATAACGTTATATGCTATTACGTACTAACGTATACCGATATATACTATTACGAACTGACGTATAACGTCATATACTATTACGTATTAATGTATAACGTTATATAGTATTACATTATGACGTATAACGTTATGTATTATTACCTTATAACGTGTAACGTTATATGCTATTACGTACTAACGTATAATGATGTATACTATTACGAACTAACGTATAACGTTATATACTATTACGTATTAATGTATAACGTTATATACTATTACGTTCTAACGTAAAACGATATGTAGTATTACCTTATGTCGTATACCGTTATATATTATTACGTACTAACGTATAACGTTATATACTATTACGTATTAATGTTTAACGTTATGTACTATTACCTTATAACGTATAACGTTATATACTATTTCGTACTAACGAAAAACTTTATATACTATTACTTAATAACGTATAACGTTATGCAGTATTCCCTTATAACGTATAACGTTATATGCTATTACGTTATAACGTATAACGATATATACTATTACGAACTAACGTATAACGTTATATACTATTACGTATAAATGTATAACGTTATAGAGCATTACCTTATTACGTATAACGTTATATACTATTACGTTATAACGTAAAACGTTATGTAGTATTACCTTGTTACGTATGACGTTCTGTAGTATTACCTTTCTACGTATAAGGTTATATACTATTACGTTCTAACGTATAACTTTATATAGTATTACGTACTAACGTATAACGATATATACTATTACGTACTAACGTATAACGTTATATGCTATTACGTACTAACGTATAACGATATATACTATTACGAACTAACGTATAACGTTATATACTAGTACGTTCTAACGTATAACGTTATATACTATTACGTAATAACGTATAACGTTATGTAGTATTGCCTTATAGCTTATAACGTTATATGCTATTACGTACTAACGTATAACGATATATACTATTACGAACTAACGTATAACGGTATATAGTATTACGTATTAATGTATAACGTTATATAGTATTACATTATGACGTATAACGTTATGTAGTATTGCCTTATGACGTATAACGTTCTGTAGTATTACCTTGTTACGTATAACGTTATATACTATTACGTAATAACGTATAACGTTATATAGTAGTACGTACTAACGTATAACGATATGTGCTGTTACGTACTAACGTATAACGATATATACTATTACGAACTAACGTATAACGTTATATACTATTACGTATTAATGTATAACGTTATATACTATTACGTTCTAACGTAAAACGATATGTAGTATTACCTTATGTCGTATACCGTTATATATTATTACGTACTAACGTATAACGTTATATACTATTACGTATTAATGTTTAACGTTATGTAGTATTACCTTATAACGTATAACGTTATATACTATTTCGTACTAACGAATAACTTTATATACTATTACGTATTAATGTTTAACGTTATGTAGTATTACCGTATAACGTATAACGTTATATACTATTTCGTACTAACGAATAACTTTGTATACTATTACTTAATAACTTATAACGTTATGCAGTATTACCTTATAACGTATAACGTTATATGCTATTACGTTATAACGTATAACGATATATACTATTACGAACTAACGTATAACGTTATATACTATTACGTATTAATGTATAACGTTATATAGCATTACCTTATTACGTATAACGTTATATACTATTACGTTATAACGTAAAACGTTATGTAGTATTGCCTTGTTACGTATAACGTTCTGTAGTATTACCTTGCTACGTATAGGGTTATGTACTATTACATTCTAACGTATAACTTTATATAGTATTACGTACTAACGTATAACGATATATACTATTACGTACTAACGTATAACGTTATATGCTATTACGTACTAACGTATAACGATATATACTATTACGAACTAACGTATAACGTTATATACTAGTACGTTCTAACGTATAACGTTATATACTATTACGTAATAACGTATAACGTTATGTAGTATTGCCTTATAGCTTATAACGTTATATGCTATTACGTACTAACGTATAACGATATATACTATTACGAACTAACGTATAACGGTATATAGTACTACGTATTAATGTATAACGTTATATAGTATTACATTATGACGTATAACGTTATGTAGTATTGCCTTATGACGTATAACGTTCTGTAGTATTACCTTGTTACGTATAACGTTATATACTATTACGTAATAACGTATAACGTTATATAGTAGTACGTACTAACGTATAACGATATGTGCTGTTATGTACTAACGTATAACGATATATACTATTACGTTCTAACGTATAACGTTATGTAGTATTACGTGCTAACGTATAACGTTATATACTACTACGTTCTAACGTATAACTTTATATAGTAATACGTACCAAACGTATAACGTTATATAGTATTACCTTATTACGCATAACGATATATACTATTACGTTATAACGTAAAACGTTATGTAGTATTACGTGCTAACGTATAACGTTATAGAGTAATACGTTATGACGTATAACGTTATGTAGTATTACTTTATGACGTATAAGGTTATGTAGTATTACGTTGTTACGTATAAGGTTATATACTATTACATTCTAACGTATAACGTTATATACTATTACGTATTAATGTATAACGTTATATACTATTCCGTACTAACGTACAACGTTATAAACTATTACGTTCTAACGTATAACGCTATATACTATTACGTAATAACGTATAACGTTATGTAGTATTACCTTATATCGTATAACGTTATATACTATTACGTACTAACGAATAACTTTACATACTATTACTTAATAACGTATAACGTTATGCAGTATTACCTTATAACGCATAACGTTATATGCTATTACGTTATAACGTATAACGTTATGTAGTATTACGTGCTAACGTATAACGTTATATACTACTATGTTCTAACGTATAACTTTATATAGTAATACGTACCAAACGTATAACGTTATATAGTATTACCTTATTACGTATAACGATATATACTATTACGTTATAACGTAAAACGTTATGTAGTATTACGTGCTAACGTATAACGTTATAGAGTAATACGTTATGACGTATAACGTTATGTAGTATTACTTTATGACGTATAAGGTTATGTAGTATTACGTTGTTACGTATAAGGTTATATACTATTACATTCTAACGTATAACGTTATATAGTATTACGTACTAACGTATACCGATATATACTATTACGTACTAACGTATAACGTTATATACTATTACGTACTAACGTATAACGTTATATACTATTACGTATTAATGTATAACGTTCTATACAATTACGTTGCAACGTAAAACGTTATGTAGTATTACCTTATGTCGTATACCGTTATATACTATTACGTATTAATGTATAACGTTCTATACAATTACGTTGCAACGTAAAACGTTATGTAGTATTACCTTATGTCGTATACCGTTATATATTATTACGTACTAACGAATAACGTTATATACTATTACGTACTAACGAATAACTTTACATACTATTACTTAATAACGTATAACGTTATGTAGTATTACCTTGTTACGTATAACGTTATGTAGTATTACCTTGTTACGTATAACGTTACATACTATTACGTAATAACGTATAACATTATATAGTATTACGTACTAACGTATAACGGTATATACTATTACGTACTAACGTCATACGTTATGTACTATTACGGTATATCGTAAAACGTTATGTAGTGTTACCTTATAACGTATAACGTTATATACTATTATGTTATAAAGTATAACGTTATATACTATTGCGTACTAACGTATAACGTTATGTACTATTACGTAATAACGTATAATGTTAAATAGTATGACCATATGACGTATAACGCTATATACTATTACGTATTAATGTATACCGTTCTATACAATTACGTTGCAACGTAAAACGTTATGTAGTATTACCTTATGTCGTATACCGTTATATATTATTACGTACTAACGAATAACGTTATTTACTATTGCGTAATAATGTATAACGGTATATACTATTACTTAATAACGTATAACGTTATGTAGTATTACCTTATAATGTATAACGCTATATACTATTGCGTACTAACGTATAACGTTATATACTATTACGTAATAACGAATAACGTTATATACTATTGCGTAATAATGTATAACGGTATATACTATTACTTAATAACGTATATCGTTATGTAGTATTACCTTATAATGTATAACGCTATATACTATTACGTTATAACGTATAACGTTATATACTATTACTTAATAACGTATAACGTTATCTAGTATTACCTTATAACGTATAACGTTATACACTATTACGTAATAACGTATAACGTTATATACTATAACGTTCTAACGTATAACTTTATATAGTATTACGCAATAACGTATAACGTTATATAGTATTACGTATTAACGTATAACGTTATATACAATTGCGTAATAATGTATAACGGTATATACTATTACTTAATAACGTATAACGTTATGTAGTATTACCTTATATCGTATAACGTTATATACTATTACGTTATAACGTATAACGTTATATGCTATTACGTACTAACGTATAACGTTATATACTATAACGTTCTAACGTAAAACTTTATATAGTATTACGCACTAAAGTATAACTTTATATAGTATTACGCACTAACGTATAACGTTATATATTATTACCTTATTACGTATAACGATATATACTATTACGTTATAACGTAAAACGTTATGTAGTATTACCTTATATCGTATAACGTTATATACTATTACGTACTAACGAATAACTTTACATACTATTACTTAATAACGTATAACGTTATGCAGTATTACCTTACAACGTATAAGGTTATATGCTATTACGTTATAACGTATAACGTTATGTAGTATTACGTGCTAACGTATAACGTTATATACTACTACGTTCTAACGTATAACTTTATATAGTAATACGTACCAAACGTATAACGTTATATAGTATTACCTTATTACGTATAACGATATATACTATTACGTTATAACGTAAAACGTTATGTAGTATTACGTGCTAACGTATAACGTTATAGAGTAATACGTTATGACGTATAACGTTATGTAGTATTACTTTATGACGTATAAGGTTATGTAGTATTACGTTGTTACGTATAAGGTTATATACTATTACATTCTAACGTATAACGTTATATACTATTACGTATTAATGTATAACGTTATATACTATTCCGTACTAACGTACAACGTTATAAACTATTACGTTCTAACGTATAACGTTATATACTATTACGTAATAACGTATAACGTTATGTAGTATTACCTTATAACGTATAACGTTATATACTATTACGTACCAACGTATAACGTTATGTACTATTACGTAATAACGTATAACGTTATATAGTATTACCTCACGCCGTATAACTTTATGTAGTATTACCTTATGAAGTATAACGTTATGTATTATTACCTTATAACGTATAACGTTATATAGTATTACGTACTAACGTATAACGATATATACTATTACGTACTAACGTATAACGTTATATACTATTACGTACTAACGTATAACGTTATATACTATTACGTATTAATGTATAACGTTCTATACAATTACGTTGCAACGTAAAACGTTATGTAGTATTACCTTATGTCGTATACCGTTATATATTATTACGTACTAACGAATAACGTTATATACTATTGCGTAATACTGTATAACGGTATGTACTATTACGTACTAACGTATAACGTTATATACTATTACGTTCTAACGTATAACTTTATATAGTATTACGCACTAACGTATAACTTTATATAGTATTACGTACTAACGTATAACGTTATATAGTATTACCTTATTACGTATAACGATATATACTATTACGTTATAACGTAAAACGTTATGTAGTATTACCTTATATCGTATAACGTTATATACCAGTACGTACTAACGAATAACTTTACATACTATTACTTAATAACGTATAACGTTATGCAGTATTACCTTATAACGCATAACGTTATATGCTATTACGTTATAACGTATAACGTTATGTAGTATTACGTGCTAACGTATAACGTTATATACTACTATGTTCTAACGTATAACTTTATATAGTAATACGTACCAAACGTATAACGTTATATAGTATTACCTTATTACGTATAACGATATATACTATTACGTTATAACGTAAAACGTTATGTAGTATTACGTGCTAACGTATAACGTTATAGAGTAATACGTTATGACGTATAACGTTATGTAGTATTACTTTATGACGTATAAGGTTATGTAGTATTACGTTGTTACGTATAAGGTTATATACTATTACATTCTAACGTATAACGTTATATACTATTACGTATTAATGTATAACGTTATATACTATTCCGTACTAACGTACAACGTTATAAACTATTACGTTCTAACGTATAACGCTATATACTATTACGTAATAACGTATAACGTTATGTAGTATTACCTTATATCGTATAACGTTATATACTATTACGTACTAACGAATAACTTTACATACTATTACTTAATAACGTATAACGTTATGCAGTATTACCTTATAACGCATAACGTTATATGCTATTACGTTATAACGTATAACGTTATGTAGTATTACGTGCTAACGTATAACGTTATATACTACTATGTTCTAACGTATAACTTTATATAGTAATACGTACCAAACGTATAACGTTATATAGTATTACCTTATTACGTATAACGATATATACTATTACGTTATAACGTAAAACGTTATGTAGTATTACGTGCTAACGTATAACGTTATAGAGTAATACGTTATGACGTATAACGTTATGTAGTATTACTTTATGACGTATAAGGTTATGTAGTATTACGTTGTTACGTATAAGGTTATATACTATTACATTCTAACGTATAACGTTATATACTATTACGTATTAATGTATAACGTTATATACTATTCCGTACTAACGTACAACGTTATAAACTATTACGTTCTAACGTATAACGCTATATACTATTACGTAATAACGTATAACGTTATGTAGTATTACCTTATAACGTATAACGTTATATACTATTACGTACTAACGTATAACGTTATGTACTATTACGTAATAACGTATAACGTTATATAGTATTACCTTATGCCGTATAACTTTATGTAGTATTACCTTATGAAGTATAACGTTATGTATTATTACCTTATAACGTATAACGTTATATAGTATTACGTACTAACGTATACCGATATATACTATTACGTACTAACGTATAACGTTATATACTATTACGTATTAATGTATAACGTTCTATACAATTACGTTGCAACGTAAAACGTTATGTAGTATTACCTTATGTCGTATACCGTTATATATTATTACGTACTAACGAATAACGTTATATACTATTGCGTAATAATGTATAACGGTATATACTATTACTTAATGACGTATAACGTTATGTAGTATTTCCTTATAATGTATAACGCTATATACTATTGCGTACTAACGTATAACGTTATGTACTATTACGTACTAACGTATAACGTTATATACTATTACGTTCTAACGTATAACTTTATATAGTATTACGCACTAACGTATAACTTTATATAGTATTACGTACTAACGTATAACGTTATATAGTATTACCTTATTACGTATAACGATATATACTATTACGTTATAACGTAAAACGTTATGTAGTATTACCTTATGTCGTATAACGTTATACACTATTATGTAATAACGTATAACGTTATTTACTATTACGTTATAACGTATAACGTTATGAACTATTACGTAATAACGTATAACGTTATATACTATTTCGTACTAACGAATAACTTTATATACTATTACTTCATAAAGTATAACGTTATGCAGAATTACATTATAACGTATAACGTTATATACTATTACGTAATAACGTATAACGCTATATACTATAACGTTCTAACGTATAACTTTATGTAGTATTACGCAATAACGTATAACGTTATATACTATTACGTAATAACGAATAACGTTATATACTATTGCGTAATAATGTATAACGGTATATACTATTACTTAATAACGTATAACGTTATGTAGTATTACCTTATAATGTATAACGCTATATACTATTACGTTATAACGTATAACGTTATATACTCTTACGTACTAACGTATAACGTTATATACTATAACGTTCTAACGTATAACTTTATGTAGTATTACGCAATAACGTATAACGTTATATAGTATTACGTATTAACGTATAACGTTATATACTATTGCGTAATAATGTATAACGGTATATACTATTACATAATAACGTATAACGTTATGTAGTATTACCTTATATCGTATAACGTTATATACTATTACGTTATAACGTATAACGTTATATACTATTACGTACTAACGTATAACGTTATATACTATAACGTTCTAACGTATAACTTTATATAGTAATACGTACCAAACGTATAACGTTATATAGTATTACCTTATTACGTATAACGATATATACTATCACGTTATAACGTAAAACGTTATGTAGTATTACGTGCTAACGTATAACGTTATAGAGTAATACGTTATGACGTATAACGTTATGTAGTATTACTTTATGACGTATAAGGTTATGTAGTATTACCTCATGCCGTATAACTTTATGAAGTATTACCTTATGAAGTATAACGTTATGTATTATTACCTTATAACGTATAACGTTATATAGTATTACGTACTAACGTATAACGATATATACTATTACGTACTAACGTATAACGTTATATACTATTACGTACTAACGTATAACGTTATATACTATTACGTATTAATGTATAACGTTCTATACAATTACGTTGCAACGTAAAACGTTATGTAGTATTACCTTATGTCGTATACCGTTATATATTATTACGTACTAACGAATAACGTTATATACTATTGCGTAATAATGTATAACGGTATATACTATTACCTAATAACGTATAACGTTATGTAGTATTACCTTATAATGTATAACGCTATATACTATTGCGTACTAACGTATAACGTTATGTACTATTACGTACTAACGTATAACGTTCTATACTATTACGTTCTAACGTATAACTTTATATAGTATTACGCACTAACGTATAACTTTATATAGTATTACGTACTAACGTATAACGTTATATAGTATTACCTTATTACGTATAACGATATATACTATTACGTTATAACGTAAAACGTTATGTAGTATTACCTTATATCGTATAACGTTATATACTATAACGTACTAACGAATAACTTTACATACTATTACTTAATAACGTATAACGTTATGTAGTATTACCTTGTTACGTATAACGTTATGTAGTATTACCTTGTTACGTATAACGTTACATACTATTACGTAATAACGTATAACATTATATAGTATTACGTACTAACGTATAACGATATATACTATTACGTACTAACGTATTACGTTATGTACTATTACGGTATATCGTAAAACGTTATGTAGTGTTACCTTATAACGTATAACGTTATATACTATTATGTTATAAAGTATAACGTTATATACTATTGCGTACTAACGTATAACGTTATGTACTATTACGTAATAACGTATAATGTTAAATAGTATGACCATATGACGTATAACGTTATATACTATTACGTATTAATGTATACCGTTCTATACAATTACGTTGCAACGTAAAACGTTATGTAGTATTACCTTATGTCGTATACCGTTATATATTATTACGTACTAACGAATAACGTTATATACTATTGCGTAATAATGTATAACGGTATATACTATTACTTAATAACGTATAACGTTATGTAGTATTACCTTATAATGTATAACGCTATATACTATTGCGTACTAACGTATAACGTTATATACTAGTACGTACTAACGAATAACGTTATATACTATTGCGTAATAATGTATAACGGTATATACTATTACTTAATAACATATAACGTTATGTAGTATTACCTTATAATGTATAACGCTATATACTATTACGTTATAACGTATAACGTTATATACTATTACTTAATAACGTATAACGTTATCTAGTATTACCTTATAACGTATAACGTTACACACTATTACGTAATAACGTATAACGTTATTTACTATTACGTTATAACGTATAACGTTATGTACTATTACGTAATAACGTATAACGTTATATACTATTTCGTACTAAAGAATAACTTTATATACTATTACTTCATAAAGTATAACGTTATGCAGAATTACATTGTAACGTATAACGTTATATACTATTACGTAATAACGTATAACGCTATATGCTATTACGTTATAACGTATAACGTTATATACTATTACGTAATAACGAATAACGTTATATACTATTGCGTAATAATGTATAACGGTATATACTATTACTTAATAACGTATAACGTTATGTAGTATTACCTTATAATGTATAACGCTATATACTATTACGTTATAACGTATACCGTTATATACTATTACGTACTAACGTATAACGTTATATACTATAACGTTCTAACGTATAACTTTATGTAGTATTACGCAATAACGTATAACGTTATATAGTATTACGTATTAACGTATAACGTTATATACTATTGCGTAATAATGTATAACGGTATATACTATTACTTAATAACGTATAACGTCATGTAGTATTACCTTATAATGTATAACGCTATATACTATTACGCTATAACGTATACCGTTATATACTATTACGTACTAACGTATAACGTTATATACTATAACGTACTAACGTATAACGTTATATACTATAACGTTCTAACGTATAACGTTATATAGTATTACGTATTAACGTATAACGTTATATACTATTGCGTAATAATGTATAACGGTATATACTATTACTTAATAACGTATAACGTTATGTAGTATTACCTTATATCGTATAACGTTATATACTATTACGTTATAACGTATAACGTTATATACTATTGCGTACTAACGTATAACGTTATGTACTATTACGTACTAACGTATAACGTTATATACTATTACGTTCTAACGTATAACTTTATATAGTATTACGCACTAACGTATAACTTTATATAGTATTACGTACTAACGTATAACGTTATAAAGTATTACCTTATTACGTATAACGATATATACTATTACGTTATAACGTAAAACGTTATGTAGTATTACCTTATATCGTATAACGTTATATACTATTACGTACTAACGAATAACTTTACATACTATTACTTAATAACGTATAACGTTATGTAGTATTACCTTGTTACGTATAACGTTATGTAGTATTACCTTGTTACGTATAACGTTACATACTATTACGTAATAACGTATAACATTATATAGTATTACGTACTAACGTATAACGATATATACTATTACGTACTAACGTATTACGTTATGTACTATTACGTTATATCGTAAAACGTTATGTAGTATTACCTTATAACGTATAACGTTATATACTATTATGTTATAAAGTATAACGTTATATACTATTGCGTACTAACGTATAACGTTATGTACTATTACGTAATAACGTATAATGTTATAAAGTATGACCATATGACGTATAACGTTATATACTATTACGTATTAATGTATACCGTTCTATACAATTACGTTGCAACCTAAAACGTTATGTAGTATTACCTTATGTCGTATACCGTTATATATTATTACGTACTAACGAATAACGTTATATACTATTGCGTAATAATGTATAACGGTATATACTATTACTTAATAACGTCTAACATTATGTAGTATTACCTCATAATGTATAACGCTATATACTATTGCGTACTAACGTATAACGTTATGTACTATTACGTACTAACGTATAACGTTATATACTATTACGTATTAATGTTTAACGTTATGTAGTATTACCTTATAACGTATAACGTTATATACTATTACGTACTAACGAATAACGTTATATACTATTGCGTAATAATGTATAACGTTATATACTATTACGTATTAATGTTTAACGTTATGTAGTATTACCTTATAACGTATAACGTTATATACTATTACGTACTAACGAATAACGTTATATACTATTACGTACTAACGTATAACGATATATACTATTACGTACTAACGTATAACATTATATA
This sequence comes from Bombus muscorum, assembly GCA_963971185.1. NCBI lineage: Eukaryota > Metazoa > Arthropoda > Insecta > Hymenoptera > Apidae > Bombus > Bombus muscorum. Next base: position 3,639,942 of record OZ020141.1, read on the forward strand.
CTATTACGTACTAACGTATAACGTTATATACTATTACGTATTAATGTATAACGTTATATACTATTACATTGCAACGTAAAACGTTATGTAGTATTACCTTATGACGGATACCGTTATATATTATTACGTACTAACGTATAACGTTACATACTATTACGTATTAATGTTTAACGTTATGTAGTATTACCTTATAACGTATAACGTTATATACTATTACGTGCTGACGAATAACTATATATACTATTACGTTATAACGTATAACGTTATATAGTATTACGTACTAACGTATAACGATATATACTATTACGTACTAACGTATAACGTTATATACTATTACGTATTAATGTATAACGTTATATAGTGTTACCTTATTAGGTATAACGTTATATACTATTTCGTTATAACGTAAAGCGTTACGTACAATTACGTAATAACGTATAACATTATATAGTATTACGTACTAACGTATAACGTTATAAACTATTACGTTCTAACGTACAACTTTATATAGTATTACGTACTAACGTATAACGTTATATAGTATTACCTTATTACTTATAACGTTATATGCTATTACGTTATAACGCATAACGTTAAATACTTTTACGTTATAACGTATAACGTTAAATACTATAACGTAAACTTGTATAACGTTATATACTATTACTTAATAACGTATAACGTTATCTAGTATTACCTTATAACGTATAACGTTATACACTATTACGTAATAACGTATAACGTTATTTACTATTACGTTATAACGTATAACGTTATGTACTATTACGTAATAACGTATAACGTTATATACTATTTCGTACTAACGAATAACTTTATATACTATTACTTAATAAAGTATAACGTTATGCAGAATTACATTATAACGTATAACGTTATATGCTATTACGTTATAACGTATAACGTTATATACTATTACGTACTAGCGTATAACGTTATGTACTATTACGTAATAACGTATAACGATATATACTATTACGTTCTAACGTATAACGTTATATACTATTACGTACTAACGCATAACGATATATACTATTACGTACGAACGTATAACGTTATATACTATTACGTACTAACGTATAACGTTATATACTATTACGTAATAACGTATAACGCTATATACTATTACGTTATAACGTATAACGTTGTATACTATTACGTAATAACGAATAACGTTATATACTATTACGTACTAACGTATAACGATATATACTATTACGTACTAACGTATAACGTTATATACTATTACGTACTAACGTATAACGTTATATACTATTACGTATTAATGTATAACGTTATATACTATTACATTGCAACGTAAAACGTTATGTAGTATTACCTTATGTCGTATTCCGTTATATATTATTACGTACTAACGTATAACGTTATATACTATTACGTACTAGCGTATAACGTTATGTACTATTACGTAATAACGTATAACGATATATACTATTACGTTCTAACGTATAACGTTATATACTATTACGTAATAACGAATAACGTTATATACTATTACCTACTAACGTATAACGATATATACTATTACGTTCTAACGTATAACGTTATATACTATTACGTACTAACGTATAACGTTATATACTATTACGTATTAATGTATAACGTTATATACTATTACAATGCAACGTAAAACGTTATGTAGTATTACCTTATGTCGGATACCGTTATATATTATTACGTACTAACGTATAACGTTATATACTATTACGTATTAATGTTTAACGTTATGTAGTATTACCTTATAACGTATAACGTTATATACTATTACGTGCTGACGAATAACTTTATATACTATTACGTTATAACGTATAACGTTATATAGTATTACGTACTAACGTATAACGATATATACTATTACGTACTAACGTATAACGTTATATACTATTACGTATTAATGTATAACGTTATATAGTGTTACCTTATGAGGTATAACGTTATATACTATTACGTACCTACGTATAACGTTATGTACTATTACGTAATAACGTATAACGATATATACTATTACGTACTAACGTATAACGTTATATACTATTGCGTATTAATGTATAACGTTATACAGTGTTACCTTATGAGGTATAACGTTATATACTATTACGTTATAACGTAAAACGTTATGTATTATTACGTAATAACGTATAACGTTATATAGTATTACCTTAGGACGTATCATGGTATGTACTATTACCTTATGAAGTATAACGTTATTTATTATTACCATATAACGTATAACGTTATATGCTATTACGTACTAACGTATAACGATATATACTATTACAAACTAACGTATAACGTTATATACTATTATGTATTAATGTATAACGTTATATAGTATTACATGATGACGTATAACGTTATGTAGTATTGCCTTGTAACGTATAACGTTATATACTATTACGTACTAAAGTATTACGTTGTGTAGTATTACGCATAACGTATAACGTCATATACTATTACGTACTAACGAATAACGTTATATACAATTACGTTATATCGTAAAACGATATGTAGTATTACCTTATAATGTATAACGTTATATACTATTATGTACTAACGAATAACTTTGTATACTATTACGTTATAACGTATAACGTTATACAGTATTACGTACTAACGTATAACGATATATACTATTACGAACTAACGTATAACGTTATATACTATTACGTATTAATGTATAACGTTATATAGTATTACATTATGACGTATAACGTTATGTAGTATTGCCTTATAACGTATAACGTTATATACTATTGCGTGCTAACGTATAACGTTATGTACTATTACGTAACAGCGTATAACGTTATATAGTATTACCATATGACGTATAACGTTATGTAGTATTACCTCATGACGTATAATGTTATGTAGAATTACCTTGTCACGTATAACGTTCTGTAGTATTACCTAGTTACGTATAAGGTTACATACTATTACGTTCTAACGTATAACTTTATATAGTATCACGTACTAACGTATAACAATATATACTATTATGTACTAACATATAGCGTTATATACTATTACGTATTAATGTATAACGTTATATACAATTACGTTCTAACGTATAACGTTATATACTATTACGTAATAACGTATAACGTTATGTAGTATTACCTCCTAACGTATAACGTTATATGCTATTACGTACTAACGTATACCGATATATACTATTACGAACTGACGTATAACGTCATATACTATTACGTATTAATGTATAACGTTATATAGTATTACATTATGACGTATAACGTTATGTATTATTACCTTATAACGTGTAACGTTATATGCTATTACGTACTAACGTATAATGATGTATACTATTACGAACTAACGTATAACGTTATATACTATTACGTATTATTGTATAACGTTATATACTATTACGTTCTAACGTAAAACGATATGTAGTATTACCTTATGTCGTATACCGTTATATATTATTACGTACTAACGTATAACGTTATATACTATTACGTATTAATGTTTAACGTTATGTAGTATTACCTTATAACGTATAACGTTATATACTATTTCGTACTAACGAAAAACTTTATATACTATTACTTAATAACGTATAACGTTATGCAGTATTCCCTTATAATGTATAACGTTATATGCTATTACGTTATAACGTATAACGATATATACTATTATGAACTAACGTATAACGTTATATACTATTACGTATAAATGTATAACGTTATAGAGCATTACCTTATTACGTATAACGTTATATACTATTACGTTATAACGTAAAACGTTATGTAGTATTACCTTGTTACGTATAACGTTCTGTAGTATTACCTTGCTACGTATAAGGTTATATACTATTACGTTCTAACGTATAACTTTATATAGTATTACGTACTAACGTATAACGATATATACTATTACGTACTAACGTATAACGTTATATGCTATTACGTACTAACGTATAACGATATATACTATTACGAACTAACGTATAACGTTATATACTAGTACGTTCTAACGTATAACGTTATATACTATTACGTAATAACGTATAACGTTATGTAGTATTGCCTTATAGCTTATAACGTTATATGCTATTACGTACTAACGTATAACGATATATACTATTACGAACTAACGTATAACGGTATATAGTATTACGTATTAATGTATAACGTTATATAGTATTACATTATGACGTATAACGTTATGTAGTATTGCCTTATGACGTATAACGTTCTGTAGTATTACCTTGTTACGTATAACGTTATATACTATTACGTAATAACGTATAACGTTATATAGTAGTACGTACTAACGTATAACGATATGTGTTGTTACGTACTAACGTATAACGATATATACTATTACGAACTAACGTATAACGTTATGTAGTATTACCTTATAACGTATAACGTTATATACTATTACGTACTAACGTATAACTTTATGTACTATTACGTTCTAACGTATAACTTTATATAGTATCACGTACTAACGTATAACAAGATATACTATTATGTACTAACATATAGCGTTATATACTATTACGTATTACTGTATAACGTTATATAGTATCACATTATGACGTATAACGTTATGTATTATTACCTTATAACGTGTAACGTTATATGCTATTACGTAATAACGTATAATGATATATACTATTACGAACTAACGTATAACGTTATATACTATTACGTATTAATGTATAACGTTATATACTATTACGTTCTAACGTAAAACGATATGTAGTATTACCTTATGTCGTATACCGTTATATATTATTACGTACTAACGTATAACGTTATATACTATTACGTATTAATGTTTAACGTTATGTAGTATTACCTTATAACGTATAACGTTATATACTATTTCGTACTAACGAATAACTTTATATACTATTACGTATTAATGTTTAACGTTATGTAGTATTACCTTATAACGTATAACGTTATATACTATTTCGTACTAACGAATAACTTTGTATACTATTACTTAATAACTTATAACGTTATGCAGTATTACCTTATAACGTATAACGTTATATGCTATTACGTTATAACGTATAACGATATATACTATTACGAACTAACGTATAACGTTATATACTATTACGTATTAATGTTTAACGTTATGTGGTATTACCTTATAACGTATAACGTTATATACTATTACGTACTAACGAATAACGTTATATACTATTGTGTAATAATGTATAACGGTATATACTATTACTTAATAACGTATAACGTTATGTAGTATTACCTTATATCGTATAACGTTATATACTATTACGTACTAACGAATAACTTTACATACTATTACTTAATAACGTATAACGTTATATACTATTACGTTCTAACGTATAACTTTATATAGTATTACCATATGACGTATAACGTTATGTAGTATTACCTTATGACGTATAACGTTATGTAGTATTACCTTGTTACGTATAAGGTTATATACTATTACGTTCTAACGTATAACTTTATATAGTATCACGTACTAACGTATAACAATATATACTATTACGTACTAACATAGCGTTATATACTATTACGTATTAATGTATAACGTTATATAGTATTACATTATGACGTATAACGTTGTGTATTACTACCTTATAACGTGTAACGTTATATGCTATTACGTACTAACGTATAATGATATATACTATTACGAACTAACGTATAACGTTATATACTATTACGTAATAACGTATAACGTTATATAGTATTACCATATGACGTATAACGTTATGTAGTATTACCTTATGACGTATAACGTTATATACTATTACGTACTAACGTATAACGTTATGTACTATTACGTAATAACGTATAACGTTATATAGAATTACCTTATGCCGTGTAACTTTATGTAGTATTACCTTATGAAGTATAACGTTATGTATTATTACCTTATAACGTATAACGTTATATGCTATTACGTACTAACGTATAACGATATATACTATTACGAACTAACGTATAACGTTATATACTATTACGTATTAATGTATAACGTTATATAGTATTACATTATGACGTATAACGTTATGTAGTATTGCCTTATAACGTATAACGTTATATACTATTGCGTGCTAACGTATAACGTTATGTACTATTACGTAACAGCGTATAACGTTATATAGTATTACCATATGACGTATAACGTTATGTAGTATTACCTCATGACGTATAATGTTATGTAGAATTACCTTGTCACGTATAACGTTCTGTAGTATTACCTAGTTACGTATAAGGTTACATACTATTACGATCTAACGTATAACTTTATATAGTATCACGTACTAACGTATAACAATATATACTATTATGTACTAACATATAGCGTTATATACTATTACGTATTAATGTATAACGTTATATACTATTACGTTCTAACGTATAACGTTATATACTATTACGTAATAACGTATAACGTTATGTAGTATTACCTCCTAACGTATAACGTTATATGCTATTACGTACTAACGTATACCGATATATACTATTACGAACTGACGTATAACGTCATATACTATTACGTATTAATGTATAACGTTATATAGTATTACATTATGACGTATAACGTTATGTATTATTACCTTATAACGTGTAACGTTATATGCTATTACGTACTAACGTATAATGATGTATACTATTACGAACTAACGTATAACGTTATATACTATTACGTATTATTGTATAACGTTATATACTATTACGTTCTAACGTAAAACGATATGTAGTATTACCTTATGTCGTATACCGTTATATATTATTACGTACTAACGTATAACGTTATATACTATTACGTATTAATGTTTAACGTTATGTAGTATTACCTTATAACGTATAACGTTATATACTATTTCGTACTAACGAAAAACTTTATATACTATTACTTAATAACGTATAACGTTATGCAGTATTCCCTTATAATGTATAACGTTATATGCTATTACGTTATAACGTATAACGATATATACTATTATGAACTAACGTATAACGTTATATACTATTACGTATAAATGTATAACGTTATAGAGCATTACCTTATTACGTATAACGTTATATACTATTACGTTATAACGTAAAACGTTATGTAGTATTACCTTGTTACGTATAACGTTCTGTAGTATTACCTTGCTACGTATAAGGTTATATACTATTACGTTCTAACGTATAACTTTATATAGTATTACGTACTAACGTATAACGATATATACTATTACGTACTAACGTATAACGTTATATGCTATTACGTACTAACGTATAACGATATATACTATTACGAACTAACGTATAACGTTATATACTAGTACGTTCTAACGTATAACGTTATATACTATTACGTAATAACGTATAACGTTATGTAGTATTGCCTTATAGCTTATAACGTTATATGCTATTACGTACTAACGTATAACGATATATACTATTACGAACTAACGTATAACGGTATATAGTATTACGTATTAATGTATAACGTTATATAGTATTACATTATGACGTATAACGTTATGTAGTATTGCCTTATGACGTATAACGTTCTGTAGTATTACCTTGTTACGTATAACGTTATATACTATTACGTAATAACGTATAACGTTATATAGTAGTACGTACTAACGTATAACGATATGTGTTGTTACGTACTAACGTATAACGATATATACTATTACGAACTAACGTATAACGTTATGTAGTATTACCTTATAACGTATAACGTTATATACTATTACGTACTAACGTATAACTTTATGTACTATTACGTTCTAACGTATAACTTTATATAGTATCACGTACTAACGTATAACAATATATACTATTATGTACTAACATATAGCGTTATATACTATTACGTATTACTGTATAACGTTATATAGTATCACATTATGACGTATAACGTTATGTATTATTACCTTATAACGTGTAACGTTATATGCTATTACGTAATAACGTATAATGATATATACTATTACGAACTAACGTATAACGTTATATACTATTACGTATTAATGTATAACGTTATATACTATTACGTTCTAACGTAAAACGATATGTAGTATTACCTTATGTCGTATACCGTTATATATTATTACGTACTAACGTATAACGTTATATACTATTACGTATTAATGTTTAACGTTATGTAGTATTACCTTATAACGTATAACGTTATATACTATTTCGTACTAACGAATAACTTTATATACTATTACGTATTAATGTTTAACGTTATGTAGTATTACCTTATAACGTATAACGTTATATACTATTGTGTAATAATGTATAACGGTATATACTATTACTTAATAACTTATAACGTTATGCAGTATTACCTTATAACGTATAACGTTATATGCTATTACGTTATAACGTATAACGATATATACTATTACGTACTAACGTATAACGTTATATAGTATTACGTTCTAACGTATAACTTTATATAGTATTACGCACTAACGTATAACTTTATATAGTATTACGCACTAACGTATAACGTTATATAGTATTACCTTATTACGTATAACGATATATACTATTACGTTATAACGTAAAACGTTATGTAGTATTACCTTATATCGTATAACGTTATATACTATTACGTACTAACGAATAACTTTACATACTATTACTTAATAACGTATAACGTTATATACTATTACGTTCTAACGTATAACTTTATATAGTATTACCATATGACGTATAACGTTATGTAGTATTACCTTATGACGTATAACGTTATGTAGTATTACCTTGTTACGTATAACGTTATGTAGTATTACCTTGTTACGTATAACGTTACATACTATTACGTAATAACATATAACGTTATATAGTATGACCATATGACGTATAACGTTATATACTATTACGTATTAATGTATAACGTTCTATACAATTACGTTGCAACGTAAAGCGTTATGTAGTATTACCTTATGTCGCATACCGTTATAAATATTACGTACTAACGAATAACGTTATATCCTATTGCGTAATAATGTATAACGGTAAATACTATTACTTAATAATGTATAACGTTATGTAGTATTACTTTATAATGTATAACGCTATATACTATTACGTTATAACGTATAACGTTATATACTATTACGTACTAACGTATAACGTTATATACTATAACGTTCTAACGTATAACTTTATATAGTATTACGCAATAACGTATAACGTTATATAGTATTACGTATTAACGTATAACGTTATATACTATTGCGTAATAATGTATAACGGTATATACTATTACTTAATAACGTATAACGTTATGTAGTATTACCTTATATCGTATAACGTTATATACTATTACGTTATTACGTATAACGTTATATACTATTACGTACTAACGTATAACGTTATATACTATTACGTTCTAACGTATAACTTTATATAGTATTACGCACTAACGTATAATTTTATATAGTATTACGCACTAACGTATAACGTTATATAGTATTACCTTATTACGTATAACGATATATACTATTACGTTATAACGTAAAACGTTATGTAGTATTACCTTATATCGTATAACGTTATATACTATTACGTACTAACGAATAACTTTACATACTATTACTTAATAACGTATAACGTTATGCAGTATTACCTTATAACGTATAACGTTACATGCTATTACGTTATAACGTATAACGTTATATACTATTACGTACTAACGTATAACGTTATATACTACTACGTTCTAACGTATAACTTTATATAGTAATACGTACCAACGTATAACGTTATATAGTATTACCTTATTACGTATAACGATATATACTATTACGTTATAACGTAAAACGTTATGTAGTATTACGTGCTAACGTATAACGTTATAGAGTAATACGTTATGACGTATATCGTTATGTAGTATTACTTTATGACGTATAAGGTTATGTAGTATTACCTTGTTACGTATAAGGTTATATACTATTACATTCTAACGTATAACGTTATATACTATTACGTTCTAACGTATAACGATATATACTACTACGTATTAATGTATAACGTTATATAGTGTTTCCTTATGAGGTATAACGTTATATACTATTTCGTTATAACGTAAAACGTTATGTACTATTACGTAATAACGTATAACGTTATATAGTATTACCTTATGACGTATAACGTTATGTAGCATTACCCAATAAAGTATAACGTTATGTATTATTACCTCCTAACGTATAACGTTATATGCTATTACGTACTAACGTATACCGATATATACTATTACGAACTGACGTATAACGTCATATACTATTACGTATTAATGTATAACGTTATATAGTATTACATTATGACGTATAACGTTATGTAGTATTGCCTTATGACGTATAACGTTATGTAGAATTACCTTGTTACGTATAACGTTCTGTAGTATTACCTTGTTACGTATAACGTTATATACTATTACGCAATAACGTATAACGTTATATAGTATTACGTATTAATGTATAACGTTATACAGCATTACATTATGACGTATAACGTTATGCAGTATTGCCTTATAACTTATTACGTTACATACTATTGCGTAGTAACGTATAACGTTATGTACTATTACGTAATAACGTATAACGTTATATAGTATTACCTTATGACGTATAATGTCATATACTATTACGTAATAACGTATAACGTTATGTAGTAATACCTTATAACGTATAACCTTATATACTATTACGAACTAACGTATAACGTTATATACTATTACGTTCTAACGTATAACGTTATGTACTATTACGTAATAACGTATAACGTTATGTAGTATTACCTTATAACGTATAACGTTATATACTATTACGTACTAACGTATAACGTTATGTACTATTACGTAATAACGTATAACGTTATATAGTATTACGTACTAACGAATAACGTTATATACTATTGCGTAATAATGTATAACGGTATATACTATTACTTAATAACGTATAACGTTATGTAGTATTACCTTATAATGTATAACGCTATATACTATTACGTTATAACGTATAACGTTATATACTATTACGTTATAACGTATAACGTTATATACTATTACGTACTAACGTATAACGTTATATACTATAACGTTCTAACGTAAAACTTTATATAGTATTACGCACTAACGTATAACTTTATATAGTATTACGCACTAACGTATAACGTTATGTAGTATTACCTTATTACGTATAACGATATATACTATTACGTTATAACGTAAAACGTTATGTAGTATTACCGTATATCGTATAACGTTATATACTATTACGTACTAACGAATAACTTTACATACTATTACTTAATAACGTATAACGTTATGCAGTATTACCTTATAACGCATAACGTTATATGCTATTACGTTATAACGTATAACGTTATGTAGTATTACGTGCTAACGTATAACGTTATATACTACCATGTTCTAACGTATAACTTTATATACTATTACGTACTAACGTATAACGTTATATACTATTACGTACTAACGAATAACTTTACATACTATTACTTAATAACGTATAACGTTATGCAGTATTACCTTATAACGTATAACGTTATATGCTATTACGTTATAACGTATAACGTTATGTAGTATTACGTGCTAACGTATAACGTTATATACTACTACGTTCTAACGTATAACTTTATATAGTAATACGTACCAAACGTATAACGTTATATAGTATTACCTTATTACGCATAACGATATATACTATTACGTTATAACGTAAAACGTTATGTAGTATTACGTGCTAACGTATAACGTTATAGAGTAATACGTTATGACGTATAACGTTATGTAGTATTACTTTATGACGTATAAGGTTATGTAGTATTTCGTTGTTACGTATAAGGTTATATACTATTACATTCTAACGTATAACGTTATATATTATTACGTATTAATGTATAACGTTATATACTATTCCGTACTAACGTACAACGTTATAAACTATTACGTTCTAACGTATAACGTTATATACTATTACGTAATAACGTATAACGTTATTTAGTATTACCTTATAACGTATAACGTTATATACTATTACGTACTAACGTATAACGTTATGTACTATTACGTAATAACGTATAACGTTATATAGTATTACCTTATGCCGTATAACTTTATGTAGTATTACCCTATGAAGTATAACGTTATGTATTATTACCTTATAACGTATAACGTTATATAGTATTACGTACTAACGTATAACCATATATATACTACGAGGGTGAATCAAATATAAACGAGACTTTATTTTTAAAATAATTTTATTCAGTGAAATAACATAGCCAAGCACATATTATTTTTCAACATAGTCTCCTGCTTTGGAAATGCATTTTTCCCAGCGGATTGGGAGATTTTTGATCCCAGCATCGTAAAAAGAAGAGTGCTGTGTCAGAAGCCAATTGCGCACAAAGGCCTCCACCGCCGCGTCGTCTTGGAATCGTTGTCCTCCTAGTGCTTCTTTAAGCGGTCCGAAGAGATGGAAATCGCAGGGCGATAGGTCAGGACTGTAGGGAGGATGATCAAGTGGAGTCCACCTTATTTCCTCTAATGTTGTGCAGGTTAGAGCTGCTGTATGAGGCCTGGCGTTGTCGTGGAGGAGAATGACGTCTCGAATCGGTTGGTTACGCCTTTTCGAACGATAAGCAACCTTTGCCTCCCTCAAAAGCTCACAGTAATAAGCAGCATTTATTGTGCGACGCTCATGCAAAAAATCAATGTGCAAAACGCCACGCCGGTCGAAAAAAACAGTTGCCAGCACCTTCCCAGCTGACAACCGCGTCTTGGCTTTCACAGGGGCTGCCTCCTCCTTCCTCCGCCACTCCATACTGGCTTGTTTCGATTCGGGTGTGTAATGATGAACCCAAGTTTCATCGCAGGTGACTATTCGATTCAAAAATGTATCCCCTTCTTCCGAAAACCGTGCTGAAAGCTCCTGACACACTTGGAAACGTCTCAACTTCTGTTCTGCTGTCAAAAGGCGAGGGACCCATCTGGCGCACACTTTACGGAACCCTAGGTCCTTTGTGACGATTGTTTGACAGCTCCCATAACTTATTCCAACCTGTGCTGTCATTTCAGAAAGTGTCAAACGCCGATCTCTTTCAAGAAGTTCACGAATCGTGCGAATGTTCTCCTCCGTAATGCTGGTTCGAGGACGACGATCATGTTCCACATTTTCAACCAGTTCACGTCCTTCCTTGAACTTCTTATGCCAGGCAAACACGCGAGCCCTTGACAGTGTCTGATCCCCGAACTGTGCAGTCAATCTTTGCAGAATTTCTATTGGTTTGACGCCTTCATGTGTGAGAAATTTAATAATAATGCGTTGCGCAACTGAGAGGTGTACTTGTTGCTCTGACATCTTGAATACTACCGCCAAACGTGTCTGAACTGGACAACGGCCTGCTCTCCCCACTCCTGACATCCCAACCAATGCACACTAGAAGCGGCCGCTCGCTCCCTTTAAATTTACGCGCTCAGAAACAAAAGTCTCGTTTATATTTGATTCACCCTCGTATTACGTACTAACGTATAACGTTATATACTATTACGTACTAACGTATAACGTTATATACTATTACGTATTAATGTATAACGTTCTATACAATTACGTTGCAACGTAAAACGTTATGTAGTATTACCTTATGTCGTATACCGTTATATATTATTACGTACTAACGAATAACGTTATATACTATTGCGTAATACTGTATAACGGTATGTACTATTACTTAATAACGTATAACGTTATGTAGTATTACCTTATAATGTATAACGCTATATACTATTGCGTACTAACGTATAACGTTATGTACTATTACGTACTAACGTATAACGTTATATACTATTACGTTCTAACGTATAACTTTATATAGTATTACGCACTAACGTATAACTTTATATAGTATTACGTACTAACGTATAACGTTATATAGTATTACCTTATTACGTATAACGATATATACTATTACGTTATAACGTAAAACGTTATGTAGTATTACCTTATATCGTATAACGTTATATACCATTACGTACTAACGAATAACTTTACATACTATTACTTAATAACGTATAACGTTATGCAGTATTACCTTATAACGCATAACGTTATATGCTATTACGTTATAACGTATAACGTTATGTAGTATTACGTGCTAACGTATAACGTTATATACTACTATGTTCTAACGTATAACTTTATATAGTAATACGTACCAAACGTATAACGTTATATAGTATTACCTTATTACGTATAACGATATATACTATTACGTTATAACGTAAAACGTTATGTAGTATTACGTGCTAACGTATAACGTTATAGAGTAATACGTTATGACGTATAACGTTATGTAGTATTACTTTATGACGTATAAGGTTATGTAGTATTACGTTGTTACGTATAAGGTTATATACTATTACATTCTAACGTATAACGTTATATACTATTACGTATTAATGTATAACGTTATATACTATTCCGTACTAACGTACAACGTTATAAACTATTACGTTCTAACGTATAACGCTATATACTATTACGTAATAACGTATAACGTTATGTAGTATTACCTTATATCGTATAACGTTATATACTATTACGTACTAACGAATAACTTTACATACTATTACTTAATAACGTATAACGTTATGCAGTATTACCTTATAACGCATAACGTTATATGCTATTACGTTATAACGTATAACGTTATGTAGTATTACGTGCTAACGTATAACGTTATATACTACTATGTTCTAACGTATAACTTTATATAGTAATACGTACCAAACGTATAACGTTATATAGTATTACCTTATTACGTATAACGATATATACTATTACGTTATAACGTAAAACGTTATGTAGTATTACGTGCTAACGTATAACGTTATAGAGTAATACGTTATGACGTATAACGTTATGTAGTATTACTTTATGACGTATAAGGTTATGTAGTATTACGTTGTTACGTATAAGGTTATATACTATTACATTCTAACGTATAACGTTATATACTATTACGTAATAACGTATAACGTTATGTAGTATTACCTTATAACGTATAACGTTATATACTATTACGTACTAACGTATAACGTTATGTACTATTACGTAATAACGTATAACGTTATATAGTATTACCTTATGCCGTATAACTTTATGTAGTATTACCTTATGAAGTATAACGTTATGTATTATTACCTTATAACGTATAACGTTATATAGTATTACGTACTAACGTATACCGATATATACTATTACGTACTAACGTATAACGTTATATACTATTACGTACTAACGTATAACGTTATATACTATTACGTATTAATGTATAACGTTCTATACAATTACGTTGCAACGTAAAACGTTATGTAGTATTACCTTATGTCGTATACCGTTATATATTATTACGTACTAACGAATAACGTTATATACTATTGCGTAATAATGTATAACGGTATATACTATTACTTAATGACGTATAACGTTATGTAGTATTTCCTTATAATGTATAACGCTATATACTATTGCGTACTAACGTATAACGTTATGTACTATTACGTACTAACGTATAACGTTATATACTATTACGTTCTAACGTATAACTTTATATAGTATTACGCACTAACGTATAACTTTATATAGTATTACGTACTAACGTATAACGTTATATAGTATTACCTTATTACGTATAACGATATATACTATTACGTTATAACGTAAAACGTTATGTAGTATTACCTTATGTCGTATAACGTTATATACTATTACGTATTAATGTATACCGTTCTATACAATTACGTTGCAACGTAAAACGTTATGTAGTATTACCTTATGTCGTATACCGTTATATATTATTACGTACTAACGAATAACGTTATATACTATTGCGTAATAATGTATAACGGTATATACTATTACTTAATAACGTATAACGTTATGTAGTATTACCTTATAATGTATAACGCTATATACTATTGCGTACTAACGTATAACGTTATATACTAGTACGTACTAACGAATAACGTTATATACTATTGCGTAATAATGTATAACGGTATATACTATTACTTAATAACATATAACGTTATGTAGTATTACCTTATAATGTATAACGCTATATACTATTACGTTATAACGTATAACGTTATATACTATTACTTAATAACGTATAACGTTATCTAGTATTACCTTATAACGTATAACGTTACACACTATTACGTAATAACGTATAACGTTATTTACTATTACGTTATAACGTATAACGTTATGTACTATTACGTAATAACGTATAACGTTATATACTATTTCGTACTAACGAATAACTTTATATACTATTACTTCATAAAGTATAACGTTATGCAGAATTACATTGTAACGTATAACGTTATATACTATTACGTAATAACGTATAACGCTATATACTATTACGTTATAACGTATAACGTTATATACTATTACGTAATAACGAATAACGTTATATACTATTGCGTAATAATGTATAACGGTATATACTATTACTTAATAACGTATAACGTTATGTAGTATTACCTTATAATGTATAACGCTATATACTATTACGTTATAACGTATACCGTTATATACTATTACGTACTAACGTATAACGTTATATACTATAACGTACTAACGTATAACGTTATATAGTATTACCTTATGACGTATAACGTTATGTAGTATTACCATATGACGTATAACGTTATGTAGTATTACCATATGACGTATAACGTTATGTAGTATTACTTATTAACGAATAACGTTATATACAATTACGTTATATCGTTAAACGATATGTAGTATTACCTTATAACGTATAACGTTAGATAATATTATGTTATAACGTAATACGTTATATACTATTGCGTACTAACGTGTAACGTTATGTACTATTACGTAATAACGTATAACGTTATATAGTATTACCATATGACGTATAACGTTATGTAGTATTACCTTATGACGTATAACGTTATGTAGTATTACCTTGTTACGTATAACGTTACATACTATTACGTAATAACGTATAACATTATATAGTATTACGTACTAACGTATAACGATATATACTATTACGTACTAACGTATAACGTTATGTACTATTACGTAATAACGTATAACGTTATTTACTATTACGTAATAACGTATAACGCTATATACGTAGGCGAATCAAATATAAACGAGACTTTATTTTTAAAATAATTTTATTCAGTGAAATAACATAGCCAAGCACATATTATTTTTCAACATAGTCTCCTGCTTTGGAAATGCATTTTTCCCAGCGGATTGGGAGATTTTTGATCCCAGCATCGTAAAAAGAAGAGTGCTGTGTCAGAAGCCAATTGCGCACAAAGGCCTCCACCGCCGCGTCGTCTTGGAATCGTTGTCCTCCTAGTGCTTCTTTAAGCGGTCCGAAGAGATGGAAATCGCAGGGCGATAGGTCAGGACTGTAGGGAGGATGATCAAGTGGAGTCCACCTTATTTCCTCTAATGTTGTGCAGGTTAGAGCTGCTGTATGAGGCCTGGCGTTGTCGTGGAGGAGAATGACGTCTCGAATCGGTTGGTTACGCCTTTTCGAACGATAAGCAACCTTTGCCTCCCTCAAAAGCTCACAGTAATAAGCAGCATTTATTGTGCGACGCTCATGCAAAAAATCAATGTGCAAAACGCCACGCCGGTCGAAAAAACAGTTGCCAGCACCTTCCCAGCTGACAACCGCGTCTTGGCTTTCACAGGGGCTGCCTCCTCCTTCCTCCGCCACTCCATACTGGCTTGTTTCGATTCGGGTGTGTAATGATGAACCCAAGTTTCATCGCAGGTGACTATTCGATTCAAAAATGTATCCCCTTCTTCCGAAAACCGTGCTGAAAGCTCCTGACACACTTGGAAACGTCTCAACTTCTGTTCTGCTGTCAAAAGGCGAGGGACCCATCTGGCGCACACTTTACGGAACCCTAGGTCCTTTGTGACGATTGTTTGACAGCTCCCATAACTTATTCCAACCTGTGCTGTCATTTCAGAAAGTGTCAAACGCCGATCTCTTTCAAGAAGTTCACGAATCGTGCGAATGTTCTCCTCCGTAATGCTGGTTCGAGGACGACGATCATGTTCCACATTTTCAACCAGTTCACGTCCTTCCTTGAACTTCTTATGCCAGGCAAACACGCGAGCCCTTGACAGTGTCTGATCCCCGAACTGTGCAGTCAATCTTTGCAGAATTTCTATTGGTTTGACGCCTTCATGTGTGAGAAATTTAATAATAATGCGTTGCGCAACTGAGAGGTGTACTTGTTGCTCTGACATCTTGAATACTACCGCCAAACGTGTCTGAACTGGACAACGGCCTGCTCTCCCCACTCCTGACATCCCAACCAATGCACACTAGAAGCGACCGCTCGCTCCCTTTAAATTTACGCGCTCAGAAACAAAAGTCTCGTTTATATTTGATTCAACCTCGTATAACGTTATGTAGTATTACCTTATGAAGTATAACGTTATGTATTATTAGCTTATAACGTATAACGTTATATGCTATTACGTACTAACGTATAACGATATATAATATTACGAACTAACGTATAACGTTATATACTATTACGTATTAATGTATAACGTTATATAGTATTACATTATGACGTATAACGTTATGTAGTATTGCCTTATAACGTATAACGTCATATACTATTACGTAATAACGTATAACGTTATATAGTATTACGTACTAACGTATAACGATATATACCATTACGTACTAACGTATAACGGTATATACTATTACGTTCTAACGTATAACTTTATTTAGTATTGCGTACTAACGTATAACGTTATATAGTATTACCTTATTACGTATAACGTTATGTAGTATTACCTTATGACGAATAAGGTTATGTAGTATTACCTTGTTACGTATAAGGTTATATAATATTACGTAATAAAGTATAACGTTATGTAGTATTACCTTATAACGTATAACGTTATATACTGTTACGTACTAACGTGTAACGTTATGTACTATTACGTAATAACGTATAACGATATATACTATTACGCACTAATGTATAACGTTATATACTATTACGTATTAAAGTATAACGTTATGTAGTGTTACCTTATGAGGTATAACGTTATGTATTATTACCTTATAACGTATAACGTTATATGCTATTACGTACTAACGTATAACGATATATACTATTTCGTATTAATGTATAACGTTATATAGTATTACATTATGACGTGTATCGTTATGCAGTATTGCCTTATAACGTATAATGTTATATACTATTGCGTACTAACGTATAACGTTATGTACTATTACATAATAACGTATAACGTTATATAGTATTACCATATGACGTATAACGTTATGTAGAATTACCTTATGACGTATAACGTTATGTAGTATTACCTTGTTACGTATAACGTTATGTAGTATTACCTTATGGCGAATAAGGTTATGTAGTATTACCTTATGAAGTATAACGTTATGTATTATTACCTTATAACGTATAACGTTATATGCTATTACGTACTAACGTATAACGATATATACTATTACGAACTAACGTATAACGTTATATACTATTACGTATTAATGTATAACGTTATATAGTATTACAGTGTGACGTATAACGTTATGTAGTATTGCCTTATAACGTATAACGTTCTATACTATTACGTACTAACGTATAACGATATATACTATTACGAACTAACGTATAACGTTATATACTATTACGTATTAATGTATAACGTTATATAGTATTACAGTGTGACGTATAACGTTATGTAGTATTGCCTTATAACGTATAACGTTATATACTATTACGTAATAACGTATAACGTTATATAGTATTACGTACTAACGTATAACGATATATACTATTACGCACTAATGTATAACGTTATATACTATTACGTATTAAAGTATAACGTTATGTAGTGTTACCTTA
Source organism: Bombus muscorum (assembly GCA_963971185.1). NCBI lineage: Eukaryota > Metazoa > Arthropoda > Insecta > Hymenoptera > Apidae > Bombus > Bombus muscorum. The sequence goes on from OZ020141.1 coordinate 3,659,967, forward strand.
TGAGGTATAACGTTATATACTATTTCGTTATAACGTAAAACGTTATGTACTATTACGTAATAACGTATAACGTTATATAGTATTACCTTATGACGTATAACGTTATATACTATTACGTAATAACGTATAACGTTATATAGTATTACGTACTAACGTATAACGATATATACCATTACGTACTAACGTATAACGGTATATACTATTACGTTCTAACGTATAACTTTATTTAGTATTGCGTACTAACGTATAACGATATATACTATTACGTACTAACGTATAACGTTATGTACTATTACGTAATAACGTATAACGATATATACTATTACGTACTAACGTATAAAGTTATATACTATTACGTATTAATGTATAACGTTATATAGTGTTACGCTATGAGGTATAACGTTATATACAATTACGTTATAACGTAAAACGATATGTACTATTACGTAATAACGTATAACGTTATATAGTATTACGTTATGACGTATAACGTTATGTAGTATTACCTTATGAAGTATAACGTTATGTATTATTAGCTTATAACGTATAACGTTATATGCTATTACGTACTAACGTATAACGATATATAATATTACGAACTAACGTATAACGTTATATACTATTACGTATTAATGTATAACGTTATATAGTATTACATTATGACGTATATCGTTGTGTAGTATTGCCTTATAACGTATAATGTTATATACTATTGCGTACTAACGTATAACGTTATGTACTAATACATAATAACGTATAACGTTATATAGTATTACCATATGACGTATAACGTTATGTACTATTACATAATAACGTATAACGTTATATAGTATTACCTTATGACGTATAACGTTATGTAGTATTACCTTATGACGTATAACGTTATGTAGTATTACCTTGTTACGTATAACGTTATGTAGTATTACCTTGTTACGTATAACGTTATGTAGTATTACCTTATGGCGAATAAGGTTATGTAGTATTACCTTATGAAGTATAACGTTATGTATTATTACCTTATAACGTATAACGTTATATGCTATTACGTACTAACGTATAACGATATATACTATTACGAACTAACGTATAACGTTATATACTATTACGTATTAATGTATAACGTTATATAGTATTACAGTGTGACGTATAACGTTATGTAGTATTGCCTTATAACGTATAACGTTCTATACTATTACGTACTAACGTATAACGATATATACTATTACGAACTAACGTATAACGTTATATACTATTACGTATTAATGTATAACGTTATATAGTATTACAGTGTGACGTATAACGTTATGTAGTATTGCCTTATAACGTATAACGTTATATACTATTACGTAATAACGTATAACGTTATATAGTATTACGTACTAACGTATAACGATATATACTATTACGCACTAATGTATAACGTTATATACTATTACGTATTAAAGTATAACGTTATGTAGTGTTACCTTATGAGGTATAACGTTATATACTATTTCGTTATAACGTAAAACGTTATGTACTATTACGTAATAACGTATAACGTTATATAGTATTGCCTTATGACGTATAACGTTATGTAGTATTACCTTACGAAGTATAACGTTATGTATTATTACCTTGTAACGTATAACGTTATATACTATTACGTATTAATGTATAACGTTATATGGTATTACATTATGACGTATAACGTTATGTAGTATTACCTTATGTCGTATACCGTTATATATTATTACGTACTAACGTATAACGTTATATACCATTACGAATTAATGTTTCACGTTATGTAGTATTACCTTATAACGTATAACGTTATATAATATTTCGTACTAACGAATAACTTTATATACTATTACTTAGTAACGTATAACGTTATGCAGTATTACCTTATGACGTATAACGTTATATGCTACTACGTTATAACGTATAACGTTATATACTGTAACGTATAACATTATATAGTATTACGTACTAAAGTATAACGTTATATACTATTACGTACTAACGTATAACGTTATATACTATTACGTAATAACGTATAACGTTATATAGTATTACCATATGACGTATAACGTTATGTAGTATTACCTTATGACGTATAACGTTATGTAGTATTACTTTATGACGTATAACGTTATATGCTATTACGTACTAACGTATAACGTTATATACTATTACGTATTAATGTTTAACGTTATGTAGTATTACGTACTAACGTATAACGTTATATACTATTACGTATTAATGTATAATGTTATATACTATTACGTTGTAACGTAAAACGATATGTAGAATTACCTTATGTCGTATACCGTTATATAATATTACGTACTAACGTATAACGTTATATACTTTTACATATTAATGTTTAACGTTATGTAGTATTACCTTATAACGTATAACGTTATATGCTATTACGTACTAACGTATAACGTTATATACTATTACGTAATAACGTATAACGTTATATAGTATTACCATATGACGTATAACGTTATGTAGTATTACGTACTAACGTATAACGTTATATACTATTACGTATTAATGTATAACGTTATATACTATTACGTTGTAACGTAGAACGGTATGTAGTATTACGTAATAACGTCTAACGTTATGTAGTATTACCTTATGACGTATAACGTTATGTATTAGTACCTTATAACGTATAACGTTATATGCTATTACGTACTAACGTATAACGATATATACTATTACGTATTAATGTATAACGTTATATAGTATTACATTATGACGTATAACGTTACGTAGTATTGCCTTATAACGTATAACGTTGTATACTATTGCGTACTAACGTATAACGTTATGTACTATTACGTAATAACGTATAACGTTATATACTATTACGTACTAACGTATTACGTTATGTACTATTACGTAATAACGTATAACGTTATATACTTTTACGTATTAATGTATAACGCTATATAGTAATACCTTATAACGTATAATGTTATGTAGTATTGCCTTATAACGTATAACGTTATATACTATTGCGTACTAACGTACAACGTTATGTACTATTACGTAATAACGTATAACGTTATATAGTATTACCATATGACGTATAACGTTATGTAGTATTACCTTATGACGTATAACGTTATGTAGTATTACCTTGTTACGTATAAGATTATATACTATTACGTTCTAACGTATAACTTTATATAGTATCACGTACTAACGTATAACGTTATATACTATTACGTTCTAACGTAGAACTTTATACAGTATTACGTACTAACGTATATCGTTATATAGTATTACCTTATTACGTATAACGTTATCTACTATTACGTTATAACTTAAAACGTTATGTACTATTACGTAAAAACGTATAACGTTATATAGTATTACCATATGAAGTATAACGTTATGTAGTATTACCTTATGAAGTACAACGTTATGTACTATCACCTTGTTACGTATAACGTTATGTAGTATTACCTTGTTACGTATAACTCTATATACTATTACGTAATAACGTATAACGTTACATAGTATTAGGTAAAAACGTATAACGATATATACTATTACGTACTAACGTATAACGTTATATACTATTACATTATGACGTATAACGTTACGTAGTATTGCCTTATAACGTATAACGTTGTATACTATTGCGTACTAACGTATAACGTTATGTACTATTACGTAATAACGTATAACGTTATATACTATTACGTACTAACGTATTACGTTATGTACTATTACGTAATAACGTATAACGTTATATACTATTACGTATTAATGTATAACGCTATATAGTAATACATTATAACGTATAATGTTATGTAGTATTGCCTTATAACGTATAACGTTATATACTATTGCGTACTAACGTACAACGTTATGTACTATTACGTAATAACGTATAACGTTATATAGTATTACCATATGAAGTATAACGTTATGTAGTATTACCTTAAGAAGTACAACGTTATGTACTATCACCTTGTTACGTATAACGTTATGTAGTATTACCTTGTTACGTATAACGCTATATACTATTACGTAATAACGTATAACGTTACATAGTATTAGGTACTAACGTATAACGATATATACTATTACGTACTAACGTATAACGTTATATACTATTACGTATTAATGTATAACGATATATACTTCTACGTTGTAACGTAAAACGATATGTAGTATTACCTTATGTCGTATACCGTTATATATTATTACGTACTAACGTATAACGTTATATACCATTAGGTATTAATGTTTAACGTTATGTAGTATAACTTATAACGTATAACGTTATATACTATTACGTACTAACGAATAAATTTATATACTATTACTTAATAACGTATAACGTTGTGCAGTATTACCTTATAACGTATAACGTTATATGCTATTACGTTATAACGTATAACGTTATATACCATTACGTACTAACGTATAACGTTATATACTATTACGTTCTAACGTATAACTTTATTTAGTATTACGTACTAACGTATAACGTTATATAGTATTACCTTATTACGTATAACGTTATATACTATTACGTTATAACGTAAAACGTTATGTAGTATTACGTGCTAACGTATAACGTTATAGAGTAATACCTCATGACGTATAACGTTATGTAGTATTACCTTATGACGAATAAGGTTATGTAGTATTACCTTGTTACGTATAAGGTTATATACTACTACGTTCTAACGTATAACTTTATATAGTATCACGTACTAACGTATAACGATATATAATATTACGTACTAACGTATAACGTTATGTACTATTACGTAATAACGTATAACGTTATATAGTATTACCATATGAAGTATAACGTTATGTAGTATTACCTTATGAAGTACAACGTTATGTACTATCACCTTGTTACGTATAACGTTATGTAGTATTACCTTGTTACGTATAACGCTATATACTGTTACGTAATAACGTATAACGTTACATAGTATTAGGTACTAACGTATAACGATATATACTATTACGTACTAACGTATAACGTTATATACTATTACGTATTAATGTATATCGTTATATACTATTACGTTGTAACGTAAAACGATATGTAGTATTACCTTATGTCGTATACCGTTATATATTATTACGTACTAACGTATAACGTTATATACTATTAGGTATTAATGTTTAACGTTATGTAGTATAACTTATAACGTATAACGTTATATACTATTACGTACTAACGAATAAATTTATATACTATTACTTAATAACGTATAACGTTGTGCAGTATTACCTTATAACGTATAACGTTATATGCTATTACGTTATAACGTATAACGTTATATACCATTACGTACTAACGTATAACGTCATATACTATTACATTCTGACGTAGAACTTTATACAGTATTACGTACTAACGCATAACGTTATATAGTATTACCTTATTACGTATAACGTTATCTACTATTACGTTATAACGTAAAACGTTATGTACTATTACGTAATAACGTATAACGTTATATAGTATTACCTTATGACGTACAACGTTATGTAATATTACCGTATGAAGTATAACGTTATGTATTATTACCTTATAACGTATAACGTTATATGCTATTACGTACTAACGTAAAACGATAGATACTGTTACGAACTAACGTATAATTTTTGATACTATTGCGTAATAATGTATATCGGTATATACTATTACTAAACAACGTATAACGTTATATAGTATTACCTTATTACGTATAACGCTATATACTATTACGTTATAACGCATAACGTTAAATACTATTACGTAAACTTGTACATCGTTATATACTATTACGTACTAACGTATAACGTTATATATTATTACGTTATATCGTAAAACGTTATGTAGTATTACGTACTAACGAATAACTTTATGTACTATTACTTAATAACGTATAACGTTATGCAGTATTACCTTATAACGTATAACGTTATATGCTATTACGTTATAACGTATAACGTAATATACTATTACGTACTAACGAATAAATTTATATACTATTACTTAATAACGTATAACGTTTTGCAGTATTACCTTATAACGTATAACGTATAACGTTATATACCATTACGTCCTAACGTATTACGTTATGTATTATTACCTTATAACGTATAACGTTATATGCTATTACGTACTAACGTATAACGTTATATAGTATTACAATATGACGTATAACGTTATGTAGTGTTACGCACTAACGTATTACGTTATGTACTATTACCTAATAACGTCTAACGTTATATACAATTACGTATTAATGTATAACGTTATATGGTATTACATTATGACGTATAACGTTATATACTATTGCGTACTAACCTATAACGCTATGTACTATTACGTAATAACGTATAACGTTATATAGTATTACCATATGACGTATAACGTTATGTACTATTACGTAATAACGTATAACGTTATATAGTATTACCATATGACGTATAACGTTATGTAGTATTACCTTATGACGTATAACGTTATGTAGTATTACCTTGTTACGTATAAGATTATATACTATTACGTTCTAACGTATAACTTTATATAGTATCACGTACTAACGTATAACGTTATATACTATTACGTTCTAACGTAGAACTTTATACAGTATTACGTACTAACGTATATCGTTATATAGTATTACCTTATTACGTATAACGTTATCTACTATTACGTTATAACTTAAAACGTTATGTACTATTACGTAATAACGTATAACGTTATATAGTATTACCATATGAAGTATAACGTTATGTAGTATTACCTTATGAAGTACAACGTTATGTACTATCACCTTGTTACGTATAACGTTATGTAGTATTACCTTGTTACGTATAACTCTATATACTATTACGTAATAACGTATAACGTTACATAGTATTAGGTAAAAACGTATAACGATATATACTATTACGTACTAACGTATAACGTTATATACTATTACGTATTAATGTATAACGTTATATACTATTACGTTGTAACGTAAAACGGTATGTAGTATTACGTAATAACGTCTAACGTTATGTAGTATTACCTTATGACGTATAACGTTATGTATTAGTACCTTATAACGTATAACGTTATATGCTATTACGTACTAACGTATAACGATATATACTATTACGTATTAATGTATAACGTTATATAGTATTACATTATGACGTATAACGTTACGTAGTATTGCCTTATAACGTATAACGTTGTATACTATTGCGTACTAACGTATAACGTTATGTACTATTACGTAATAACGTATAACGTTATATACTATTACGTACTAACGTATTACGTTATATACTATTACGTAATAACGTATAACGTTATATACTATTACGTATTAATGTATAACGCTATATAGTAATACATTATAACGTATAATGTTATGTAGTATTGCCTTATAACGTATAACGTTATATACTATTGCGTACTAACGTACAACGTTATGTACTATTACGTAATAACGTATAACGTTATATAGTATTACCATATGAAGTATAACGTTATGTAGTATTACCTTATGTAGTACAACGTTATGTACTATCACCTTGTTACGTATAACGTTATGTAGTATTACCTTGTTACGTATAACGCTATATACTATTACGTAATAACGTATAACGTTACATAGTATTAGGTACTAACGTATAACGATATATACTATTACGTACTAACGTATAACGTTATATACTATTACGTATTAATGTATAACGATATATACTATTAAGTTGTAGCGTAAAACGATATGTAGTATTTCCTTATGTCGTATACCGTTATATATTATTACGTACTAACGTATAACGTTATATATCATTAGGTATTAATGTTTAACGTTATGTAGTATAACTTATAACGTATAACGTTATGTACTATTACGTACTAACGAATAAATTTATATACTATTACTTAATAACGTATAACGTTGTGCAGTATTACCTTATAACGTATAACGTTATATGCTATTACGTTATAACGTATAACGTTATATACCATTACGTACTAACGTATAACGTTATATACTATTACGTTCTACCGTATAACTTTATTTAGTATTACGTACTAACGTATAACGTTATATAGTATTACCTTATTACGTATAACGTTATATACTATTACGTTATAACGTAAAACGTTATGTAGTATTACGTGCTAACGTATAACGTTATAGAGTAATACCTCATGACGTATAACTTTATGTAGTATTACCTTATGACGAATAAGGTTATGTAGTATTACCTTGTTACGTATAAGGTTATATACTACTACGTTCTAACGTATAACTTTATATAGTATCACGTACTAACGTATAACGATATATAATATTACGTACTAACGTATAACGTTATGTACTATTACGTACTAACGTATAACGTTATATACTATTACGTATTAATGTATAACGTTATATACTATTACGTTATAACGTAAAACATTATGTAGTATTACGTAATAACGTCTAACGTTATGTAGTATTACGTAATAACGTCTAACGTTATGTAGTATTACCTTATGACGTATAACGTTATGTATTATTACCTTATAACGTATAACGTTATATGCCATTACGTACTAAGGTATAACGATATATACTATTACGTAATAACGTATAACGTTATATAGTATTACCATATGACGTATAACGTTATGTAATATTATGTACTAACGTATTACGTTTTGTACTATTACGTAGTTACGTATAACGTTGTATACTATTACGTATTAATGTATAACGTTATATAGTATTACATTATGACGTATAACGTTACGTAGTATTGCCTTATAACGTATAACGTTATATACTATTGCGTGCTAACGTATAACGTTATGTACTATTACGTAATAACGTATAACGTTATATACTATTGCGTACTAACGTATAACGTTATGTACTATTACGTAATAACCTATAACGTTATATACTATTACGTATTAATGTATAACGTTATATACTATTACGTTGTATCGTAAAACGATATGTAGTATTACCTTATGTCGTATACCGTTATATATTATTACGTACTAACGTATAACGTTATATACTATTAGGTATTAATGTTTAACGTTATGTAGTGTAACTTATAACGTATAACGTTATATACTATTTCGTACTAACGAATAACTTTATATACTATTACTTAATAACGTATAACGTTATGCAGTATTACCTTATAACGTATAACGTTATATGCTATTACGTTATAACGTATAACGTTATGTACTATTACGTAATAACGTATAACGATATATACTATTACGTACTAACGTATAACGTTATATACTATTACGTATTAATGTATAACGTTATATAGTATTACATTATGACGTATAACGTTACGTAGTATTGCCTTATAACGTATAACGTTATATACTATTGCGTACTAACGTATAACGTTATGTACTATTACGTAATAACGTATAACGTTATATAATATTGCGTACTAACGTATAACGTTATGTACTATTACGTAATAACGTATAACGTTATATAGTATTACCATATGACGTATAGCGTTATGTAGTATTACGTACTAACGTATTACGTTTTGTACTATTACGTAATAACGTATAACGTTATATACTATTACGTATCAATGTATAACGTTATATCGTATTACATTATGACGTATAACGTTATGTAGTATTGCCTTATAACGCATAACGTTATATACTCTTGCGTACTAACGTATAACGTTATGTACTATTACGTAATAACGTATAACGTTATATAGTATTACCATATGACATATAACGTTATGTACTATTACGTAATAACGTATAACGTTATATAGTATTACCATATGACGTATAACGTTATATACTATTGCGTACTAACGTATAACGTTATGTACTATTACGTAATAACGTATAACGTTATATACTATTCCGTACTAACGTATAACGTTATGTACTATTACGTAATAACGTATAACGTTATATAGTATTACATTATGACGTATAACGTAATGTAGTATTGCCTTATAACGCATAACGTTATATACTCTTGCGTACTAACGTATAACGTTATGTACTATTACGTTATAACGTATAACGTTATATAGTATTACCATATGACGTATAACGTTATGTACTATTACGTAATAACGTATAACGTTATATAGTATTACCATATGTCGTATAACGTTATGTAGTATTACCTTATGACGTATAACGTTATGTAGTATTACCTTGTTACGTATAACGTTCTGTAGTATTACCTTGTTACGTATAACGTTCTGTAGTATTACCTTGTTACGTATAACGTTATATACTATTACGTAATAACGTATAACGTTATATAGTATTACATACTAACATATAACGATATATACTATTACGTACTAACGTATAACGTTATATATTATTACGTACTAACGTATAACGTTATATAGTATTACCATATGACGTATAACGTTATGTAGTATTACGTACTAACGTATAACGATATATACTATTACGTATTAATGTATAATGTTATATACTCTTACGTTGTAACGTAAAACGATATGTAGTATTACCTTATGTCGTATACCGTTATATATTATTACGTACTAACGTATAACGTTATATACTATTGCGTACTAACGAATAAATTTATATACTATTACTTATTAACGTATAACGTTGTGCAGTATTACCTTATAACGTATAACGTATAACGTTATATACCATTACGTCCTAACGTATTACGTTATGTATTATTACCTTATAACGTATAACGTTATATGCTATTACGTACTAACGTATAACGTTATATAGTATTACCATATGACGTATAACGTTATGTAGTGTTACGTACTAACGTATTACGTTATGTACTATTACCTAATAACGTCTAACGTTATATACAATTACGTATTAATGTATAACGTTATATGGTATTACATTATGACGTATAACGTTATATACTATTGCGTACTAACCTATAACGCTATGTACTATTACGTAATAACGTATAACGTTATATAGTATTACCTTATAACGTATAACGTTATATACTATTACGTACTAACGTATAACGTTATATACTATTACGTAATTACGTATAACGTTATATAGTATTACCATATGACGTATAACGTTATGTAGTGTTACGTACTAACGTATTACATTATGTACTATTACGTAATAACGTATAACGTTATATAGTATTACCATATGACGTAAAACGTTATGTAGTATTACCTTGTTACGTATAAGATTATATACTATTACGTTCTAACTTATAACTTTATATAGTATCACGTACTAACGTATAACGTTATATACTATTACGTTCTAACGTAGAACTTTATACAGTATTACGTACTAACGTATATCGTTATATAGTATTACCTTATTACGTATAACGTTATCTACTATTACGTTATAACTTAAAACGTTATGTACTATTACGTAATAACGTATAACGTTATATAGTATTACCATATGAAGTATAACGTTATGTAGTATTACCTTATGAAGTACAACGTTATGTACTATCACCTTGTTACGTATAACGTTATGTATTAGTACCTTATAACGTATAACGTTATATGCTATTACGTACTAACGTATAACTTTATATAGTATCACGTACTAACGCATAACGAAATATACTATTACGTACTAACATATAACGTTATATACTATTACGTTCTAACGTATAACGTTATATACTATTACGTAATAACGTATAACGTTATATAGTATTACCATATGACGTATAACGTTATGTAGTATTACGTACTAACGTATTACGTTATGTACTATTACGTAATAACGTATAACGTTTTATACTGTTACGTATTAATGTATAACGTTATATAATATTACATTATGACGTATAACGTTATGTAGTATTGCCTTATGACGTATAACGTTATGTAGTATTACCTTATATCGTAAAACGTTATATACTATTACGTTATAACGTATAACGTTATGTAGTATTACGTACTAACGCATAACGTTATATACTATTACGTAATAATGTATAACGTTATGTACTATTACCTAATAACGTATAACGTTATATAGTATTGCCTTATGACGTACAACTATATGTAGTATTACCTTATGACGTATAACGTTATGTAGTATTACCTTGTTACGTATAACGTTATATAGTATTACATTATAACGTACAACGATATATAGTATTACGTAATAACGTATAACGTTATATACTATTACGTAATAACGTATGACGTAATATAGTATTACGTAATAACGTATGACGTTATATAGTATTACGTAATAACGTATAACGTTATATATTATTACGTACTAACGTATAACGTTATATACTGTTACGTAAAATTGTATAACGTTATATACTATTACGTACTAACGTATAACGTTATATACTATTACCTACTAACGTATAACGTTATATACTATTTCGTAGTAACGAATAACTTTATATACTATTACTTAATAACGTATAACGTTATGCAGTATTACCTTATAACGTATAACGTTATATGCTATTACGTTCTATCGTATAACATTATTTAGTATTACGTTCTAACGTATAACGTTATATAGTGTTAGGCTATGAAGTATAACGTTATATACTATTACGTTATAACGTAAAACGTTATGTAGTATTACGTGCTAACGTATAACGTTATAGAGTAATACCTTATGACGTATAACGTTGTGTAGTATTACCTTATGACGAATAAGGTTATGTAGTATTACCTTGTTACGTACAAGGTTATATACTATTACGTACTAACGTATAACGATATATACTATTACGAACTAACGTATAACGTTATATACTATTGCGTAATAACGTATAACGTTATGTACTATTACGTACCAACGTATGACGTAATATAGTATTACGTAATAACGTATGACGTTATATAGTATTACGTACTAACGTATAACGATATATACTATTACGTACTAACGTATAACGTTATATACTATTACGTTATAACGTATAACGTTATATACTATTACGTAATAACGTATAATGTTATATAGTATTACGTACTAACGTATAACGTTATATACTATTACGTACTAACGTATAACGCTATATAATATTACGTACTAACGTATAACGTTATATACAATTACGTATTAATGTATAACGTTATATAGTATTACCTTCTGACGTATAACGTTATGTAGTATTACCTTATATCGTAAAACGTTATATACTATTACGTTATAACGTATAACGTTATGTAGTATTACGGACTAACGCATAACGTTATATACTATTACGTAATAATGTATAACGTTATGTACTATTACCTAATAACGTATAACGTTATTTAGTATTGCCTTATGACGTACAACTATATGTAGTATTACCTTATGACGTATAACGTTATGTAGTATTACCTTGTTACGTATAACGTTATATACTATTACGTAATAACGTATAACGTTATATAGTATTACCTTATGACGTATAACGTTATGTATTATTACCTTGTTACGAATAACGTTATATAGTATTACATTATAACGTACAACGATATATAGTATTACGTAATAACGTATAACGTTATATACTATTACGTAATAACGTATAACGTTATATAGTATTACGTACTAAGGTATAACGATATATACTATTACGTACTACCGTATAACGTTATATAGTATTACGTACTAACGTATAACGATATATACTATTACGTACTAACGTATAACGTTATATAGTATTACGTACTAATGTATAACGATATATACTATTACGTACTAACGTATAACGATATATACTATTACGTACTAACGTATAACGTTATATAGTATTACTTACTAATGTATAACGATATATACTATTACGTACTAACGTATAACGTTATATACTATTACGTATAAATGTATAATGTCATATACTATTACGTTGTAACGTTAAACTATATTTGGTATCACCTTATGTCGTATACCGTTACATATTATTACGTACTGACGTATAGCGTTATATACTATTACGTACCAACGTATAACGTTATATAGTATTACCTTATTACGTAATAACGTATAACGTTATGTAGTACTACCGTATAACGTATAACGTTATATACTATTACGTAATATCGCACAACGTAATGTACTATTACGTTATAACGTATAACGTTATATACTATTACGTATTAACGTATAATGTTATATAGTATTACGTACTAACGTATAACGATATATACTATTACGTACTAACGTATAACGTTATATACTATTACGTTATAACGTATAACGTTATATACTATTACGTAATAACGTATAATGTTATATAGTATTACGTACTAACGTATAACGTTATATACTATTACGTACTAACGTATAACGCTATATAATATTACGTACTAACGTATAACGTTATATACAATTACGTATTAATGTATAACGTTATATAGTATTACCTTCTGACGTATAACGTTATGTAGTATTACCTTATATCGTAAAACGTTATATACTATTACGTTATAACGTATAACGTTATGTAGTATTACGTACTAACGCATAACGTTATATACTATTACGTAATAATGTATAACGTTATGTACTATTACCTAATAACGTATAACGTTATATAGTATTGCCTTATGACGTACAACTATATGTAGTATTACCTTATGACGTATAACGTTATGTAGTATTACCTTGTTACGTATAACGTTATATACTATTACGTAATAACGTATAACGTTATATAGTATTACCTTATGACGTATAACGTTATGTATTATTACCTTGTTACGAATAACGTTATATAGTATTACATTATAACGTACAACGATATATAGTATTACGTAATAACGTATAACGTTATATACTATTACGTAATAACGTATGACGTAATATAGTATTACGTAATAACGTATGACGTTATATAGTATTAAGTAATAACGTATAACGTTATATATTATTACGTACTAACGTATAACGTTATATACTGTTACGTAAAATTGTATAACGTTATATACTATTACGTACTAACGTATAACGTTATATACTATTACCTTATAACGCATAACGTTATATACTATTACGTAAAATTGTATAACGTTATATACTATTACGTATTAACGTATAGCGTTATATATTATTACGTACTAATGTATAACGATATATACTATTACGTACTAACGTATAACGATATATACTATTACGTACTAACGTATAACGATATATACTATTACGTACTAACGTATAACGTTATATAGTATTACGTACTAAGGTATAACGATATATACTATTACGTACTACCGTATAACGTTATATAGTATTACGTACTAATGTATAACGATATATACTATTACGTACTAACGTATAACGTTATATAGTATTACGTACTAATGTATAACGATATATACTATTACGCACTAACGTATAACGATATATACTATTACGTACTAACGTATAACGTTATATAGTATTACGTATTAATGTATAACGATATATACTATTACGTACTAACGTATAACGTTATATACTATTACGTATAAATGTATAATGTCATATACTATTACGTTGTAACGTTAAACTATATTTGGTATTACCTTATGTCGTATACCGTTACATATTATTACGTACTGACGTATAGCGTTATATACTATTACGTATTAATGTTTAACGTTATGTAGTACTACCTTATAACGTATAACGTTATATACTATTTCGTAGTAACGAATAACTTTATATACTATTACTTAATAACGTATAACGTTATGCAGTATTACCTTATAACGTATAACGTTATATGCTATTACGTTCTATCGTATAACATTATTTAGTATTACGTTCTAACGTATAACGTTATATAGTGTTAGGCTATGAAGTATAACGTTATATACTATTACGTTATAACGTAAAACGTTATGTAGTATTACGTGCTAACGTATAACGTTATAGAGTAATACCTTATGACGTATAACGTTGTGTAGTATGACCTTATGACGAATAAGGTTATGTAGTATTACCTTGTTACGTACAAGGTTATATACTATTACGTACTAACGTATAACGATATATACTATTACGAACTAACGTATAACGTTATATACTACTGCGTACTAACGTATAACGTTATGTACTATTACGTAATAACGTATAACGTTATATACTATTACGTAATAACGTCTAACGTTATGTAGTATTACCTTATAACGTATAACGTTATATACTATTACGTACTAACGTATAACGTTATGTACTATTACGTAATAACGTATAACGATATATACTATTACGTACTAACGTATAACGTTATATACAATTACGTTATCACGTAAAACGTTATGTACTATTACGTAATAACGTATAACGTTATATAGTATTGCCTTATGACGTATAACGTTATGTAGTATTACCTTATGAAGTATTACGTTATGTATTATTACCTTATAACGTATAACGTCATATGCTATTACGTACTAACGTATAACGATATATACTATTACGAACTAACGTATAACGTTATATACTATTGCGTACTAACGTATAACGTTATGTACTATTACGTAATAACGTATAACGTTATATAGTATTACCATATGACGTATAACGTTAGGTAGTATTACGTACTAACGTATTACGTTATGTACTATTACGTAATAACGTATAACGTTATATAGTATTACCTTATGACGTATAACGTTATGTAGTATTACCTTACGAAGTATAACGTTATGTATTATTACCTCATAACGTATAACGTTATATGCTATTACGTACTAACGTATAACGATATATACTATTACGAACTAACGTATTACGTTATGTACTATTACGTAATAACGTATAACGTTATATAGTATTATATTATGACGTATAACGTTATGTAGTATTACCTTATGTCGTATACCGTTATATATTATTACGTACTAACGTATAACGTTATAAACTATTACTGATTAATGTTTAACGTTATATAGTATTACATTATAACGTACAACGATATATAGTATTACGTAATAACGTATAACGTTATATACTATTACGTAATAACGTATGACGTAATATAGTATTACGTAATAACGTATGACGTTATATAGTATTACGTAATAACGTATAACGTTATATATTATTACGTACTAACGTATAACGTTATATACTGTTACGTAAAATTGTATAACGCTATATACTATTACGTACTAACGTATAACGTTATATACTATTACCTTATAACGCATAACGTTATATACTATTACGTAAAATTGTATAACGTTACATACTATTACGTATTAACGTATAGCGTTATATATTATTACGTACTAATGTATAACGATATATACTATTACGTACTAACGTATAACGATATATACTATTACGTACTAACGTATAACGATATATACTATTACGTACTAACGTATAACGTTATATAGTATTACGTACTAAGGTATAACGATATATACTATTACGTACTACCGTATAACGTTATATAGTATTACGTACTAACGTATAACGATATATACTATAACGTACTAACGTATAACGTTATATAGTATTACGTACTAATGTATAACGATATATACTATTACGTACTAACGTATAACGATATATACTATTACGTACTAACGTATAACGTTATATAGTATTACGTACTAATGTATAACGATATATACTATTACGTACTAACGTATAACGTTATATACTATTACGTATAAATGTATAATGTCATATACTATTACGTTGTAACGTTAAACTATATTTGGTATTACCTTATGTCGTATACCGTTACATATTATTACGTACTGACGTATAGCGTTATATACTATTACGTATTAATGTTTAACGTTATGTAGTACTACCTTATAACGTATAACGTTATATACTATTTCGTAGTAACGAATAACTTTATATACTATTACTTAATAACGTCTAACGTTATGCAGTATTACCTTATAACGTATAACGTTATATGCTATTACGTTCTATCGTATAACATTATTTAGTATTACGTTCTAACGTATAACGTTATATAGTGTTAGGCTATGAAGTATAACGTTATATACTATTACGTTATAACGTAAAACGTTATGTAGTATTACGTGCTAACGTACAACGTTATAGAGTAATACCTTATGACGTATAACGTTGTGTAGTATGACCTTATGACGAATAAGGTTATGTAGTATTACCTTGTTACGTACAAGGTTATATACTATTACGTACTAACGTATAACGATATATAATATTACGAACTAACGTATAACGTTATATACTATTGCGTACTAACGAATAACTTTTTATACTATTACGTAATAACGTATAACGTTATATACTATTACGTAATAACGTCTAACGTTATGTAGTAATACCGTATAACGTATAACGTTATATACTATTACGTAATATCGCACAACGTAATGTACTATTACGTTATAACGTATAACGTTATATACTATTACGTATTAAGGTATAATGTTATATAGTATTACGTACTAACGTATAACGATATATACTATTACGTACTAACGTATAACGTTATATACTATTACGTTATAACGTATAACGTTATATACTATTACGTAATAACGTATAATGTTATATAGTATTACGTACTAACGTATAACGTTATATACTATTACGTACTAACGCATAACGTTATATACTATTACGTAATAATGTATAACGTTATGTACTATTACCTAATAACGTATAACGTTATATAGTATTGCCTTATGTCGTACAACTATATGTAGTATTACCTTATGGCGTATAACGTTATGTAGTATTACCTTGTTACGTATAACGTTATATACTATTACGTAATAACGTATAACGTTATATAGTATTACCTTATGACGTATAACGTTATGTATTATTACCTTGTTACGAATAACGTTATATAGTATTACATTATAACGTACAACGATATATAGTATTACGTAATAACGTATAACGTTATATACTATTACGTAATAACGTATAACGTTATATAGTATTACCTTATGACGTATAACGTTATGTATTATTACCTTGTTACGAATAACGTTATATAGTATTACATTATAACGTACAACGATATATAGTATTACGTAATAACGTATAACGTTATATACTATTACGTAATAACGTATGACGTAATATAGTATTACGTAATAACGTATGACGTTATATAGTATTAAGTAATAACGTATAACGTTATATATTATTACGTACTAACGTATAACGTTATATACTGTTACGTAAAATTGTATAACGTTATATACTATTACGTACTAACGTATAACGTTATATACTATTACCTTATAACGCATAACGTTATATACTATTACGTAAAATTGTATAACGTTATATACTATTACGTATTAACGTATAGCGTTATATATTATTACGTACTAATGTATAACGATATATACTATTACGTACTAACGTATAACGATATATACTATTACGTACTAACGTATAACGATATATACTATTACGTACTAACGTATAACGTTATATAGTATTACGTACTAAGGTATAACGATATATACTATTACGTACTACCGTATAACGTTATATAGTATTACGTACTAACGTATAACGATATATACTATTACGTACTAACGTATAACGTTATATAGTATTACGTACTAATGTATAACGATATATACTATTACGCACTAACGTATAACGATATATACTATTACGTACTAACGTATAACGTTATATAGTATTACGTATTAATGTATAACGATATATACTATTACGTACTAACGTATAACGTTATATACTATTACGTATAAATGTATAATGTCATATACTATTACGTTGTAACGTTAAACTATATTTGGTATTACCTTATGTCGTATACCGTTACATATTATTACGTACTGACGTATAGCGTTATATACTATTACGTATTAATGTTTAACGTTATGTAGTACTACCTTATAACGTATAACGTTATATACTATTTCGTAGTAACGAATAACTTTATATACTATTACTTAATAACGTATAACGTTATGCAGTATTACCTTATAACGTATAACGTTATATGCTATTACGTTCTATCGTATAACATTATTTAGTATTACGTTCTAACGTATAACGTTATATAGTGTTAGGCTATGAAGTATAACGTTATATACTATTACGTTATAACGTAAAACGTTATGTAGTATTACGTGCTAACGTATAACGTTATAGAGTAATACCTTATGACGTATAACGTTGTGTAGTATGACCTTATGACGAATAAGGTTATGTAGTATTACCTTGTTACGTACAAGGTTATATACTATTACGTACTAACGTATAACGATATATACTATTACGAACTAACGTATAACGTTATATACTACTGCGTACTAACGTATAACGTTATGTACTATTACGTAATAACGTATAACGTTATATACTATTACGTAATAACGTCTAACGTTATGTAGTATTACCTTATAACGCATAACGTTATATACTATTACGTACTAACGTATAACGTTATGTAATATTACGTAATAACGTATAACGATATATACTATTACGTACTAACGTATAACGTTATATACAATTACGTTATCACGTAAAACGTTATGTACTATTACGTAATAACGTATAACGTTATATAGTATTGCCTTATGACGTATAACGTTATGTAGTATTACCTTATGAAGTATTACGTTATGTATTATTACCTTATAACGTATAACGTCATATGCTATTACGTACTAACGTATAACGATATATACTATTACGAACTAACGTATAACGTTATATACTATTGCGTACTAACGTATAACGTTATGTACTATTACGTAATAACGTATAACGTTATATAGTATTACCATATGACGTATAACGTTAGGTAGTATTACGTACTAACGTATTACGTTATGTACTATTACGTAATAACGTATAACGTTATATAGTATTACCTTATGACGTATAACGTTATGTAGTATTACCTTACGAAGTATAACGTTATGTATTATTACCTCATAACGTATAACGTTATATGCTATTACGTACTAACGTATAACGATATATACTATTACGAACTAACGTATTACGTTATGTACTATTACGTAATAACGTATAACGTTATATAGTATTATATTATGACGTATAACGTTATGTAGTATTACCTTATGTCGTATACCGTTATATATTATTACGTACTAACGTATAACGTTATAAACTATTACTGATTAATGTTTAACGTTATATAGTATTACATTATAACGTACAACGATATATAGTATTACGTAATAACGTATAACGTTATATACTATTACGTAATAACGTATGACGTAATATAGTATTACGTAATAACGTATGACGTTATATAGTATTACGTAATAACGTATAACGTTATATATTATTACGTACTAACGTATAACGTTATATACTGTTACGTAAAATTGTATAACGCTATATACTATTACGTACTAACGTATAACGTTATATACTATTACCTTATAACGCATAACGTTATATACTATTACGTAAAATTGTATAACGTTACATACTATTACGTATTAACGTATAGCGTTATATATTATTACGTACTAATGTATAACGATATATACTATTACGTACTAACGTATAACGATATATACTATTACGTACTAACGTATAACGATATATACTATTACGTACTAACGTATAACGTTATATAGTATTACGTACTAAGGTATAACGATATATACTATTACGTACTACCGTATAACGTTATATAGTATTACGTACTAACGTATAACGATATATACTATAACGTACTAACGTATAACGTTATATAGTATTACGTACTAATGTATAACGATATATACTATTACGTACTAACGTATAACGATATATACTATTACGTACTAACGTATAACGTTATATAGTATTACGTACTAATGTATACCGTTACATATTATTACGTACTGACGTATAGCGTTATATACTATTACGTATTAATGTTTAACGTTATGTAGTACTACCTTATAACGTATAACGTTATATACTATTTCGTAGTAACGAATAACTTTATATACTATTACTTAATAACGTCTAACGTTATGCAGTATTACCTTATAACGTATAACGTTATATGCTATTACGTTCTATCGTATAACATTATTTATTATTACGTTCTAACGTATAACGTTATATAGTGTTAGGCTATGAAGTATAACGTTATATACTATTACGTTATAACGTAAAACGTTATGTAGTATTACGTGCTAACGTACAACGTTATAGAGTAATACCTTATGACGTATAACGTTGTGTAGTATGACCTTATGACGAATAAGGTTATGTAGTATTACCTTGTTACGTACAAGGTTATATACTATTACGTACTAACGTATAACGATATATAATATTACGAACTAACGTATAACGTTATATACTATTGCGTACTAACGTATAACGTTATGTACTATTACGTAATAACGTATAACGTTATATAGTATTACCTTATGACGTATAACGTTATGTAGTATTACCTTACGAAGTATAACGTTATGTATTATTACCTTATAACGTATAACGTTATATGCTATTACGTACTAACGTATAACGTTATGTAATATTACGTAATAACGTATAACGTTATATAGTATTACCATATGACGTATAACGTTATGTAGTATTACGTACTAACGTATTACGTTATGTACTATTACGTAATAACGTATAACGTTATATAGTATTACCTTATGACGTATAACGTTATGTAGTATTACCTTACGAAGTATAACGTTATGTATTATTACCTTATAACGTATAACGTTATATGCTATTACGTACTAACGTATAACGATATATACTATTACGAACTAACGTATTACGTTATGTACTATTACGTAATAACGTATAACGTTATATAGTATTATATTATGACGTATAACGTTATGTAGTATTACCTTATGTCGTATACCGTTATATATTATTACGTACTAACGTATAACGTTATAAACTATTACTTATTAATGTTTAACGTTATGTAGTATTACCTTATATCGTATAACGATATATAATATTTCGTACTAACGAATAACTTTTTATACTATTACTTAATAACGTATAACGTTATATAGTATTACCTTATTACGTAATAACGTATAACGTTATGTAGTACTACCTTATAACGTATAACGTTATATACTATTTCGTAGTAACGAATAACTTTATATACTATTACTTAATAACGTATAACGTTATGCAGTATTACCTTATAACGTATAACGTTATATGCTATTACGTTCTATCGTATAACATTATTTAGTATTACGTTCTAACGTATAACGTTATATAGTGTTAGGCTATGAGGTATAACGTTATATACTATTACGTTATAACGTAAAACGTTATGTAGTATTACGTGGTAACGTATAACGTTATATACTATTACGTAATAACGTATTACGATATATACTATTACGTACTAACGTATAACGTTATATACTATTACGTATTAATGTATAACGTTATATAGTATTACGTACTAACGTATAACGTTATATACTATTACGTAATAACGTATTACGATATATACTATTACGTACTAACGTATAACGTTATATACTATTACGTATTAATGTATAACGTTATATACTATTACGTAGTAACGTGAAACGATATGTAGTATTACCTTATGCCGTATACCGTTATATATTATTACGTACTAACGTATAGCGTTATATACTATTACGTATTAATGTTTAACGTTATGTAGTATTACCTTGTTACGTATAACGTTCTGTAGTATTACCTTGTTACGTATAACGCTCTGTAGTATTACCTTGTTACGTATAACGTTATATACTATTACGTAATAACGTATAACGTTATATAGTATTACGTACTAACGTATAACGTTATATACTATTACGTAATAACGTATTACGATATATACTATTACGTACTAACGTATAACGTTATATACTATTACGTATTAATGTATAACGTTATATACTATTACGTAGTAACGTAAAACGATATGTAGTATTACCTTATGCCGTATACCGTTATATATTATTACGTACTAACGTATAGCGTTATATACTATTACGTATTAATGTTTATCGTTATGTAGTATTACCTTGTTACGTATAACGTTCTATAGTATTACCTTGTTACGTGTAACGTTATATACTATTACGTAATAACGTATAACGTTATATACTATTACGTATTAATGTATAACGTTATATAGTATTACATTATGACGTATAACGTTATGTAGTATTGCCGTATAACGTATAACGTTATATACAATTACGTATTAATGTTTAACGTTATGTAGTATTACCTTATGACGTATAACGTTATATACTATTACGTACTATCGTATAACGTTATGTACTATTACGTAATAACGTATAACGATATATACTATTACGTACTAACGTATAACGTTATATACAATTACGTTATAACGTAAAACGTTATGTACTATTACGTAATAACGTATAACGTTATATAGTATTGCCCTATGACGTATAACGTTATGTAGTATTACCTTATGAAGTATAACGTTATGTATTATTACCTTATAACGTATAACGTCATATGCTATTACGTACTAACGTATAACGATATATACTATTACGAACTAACGTATAACGTTATATACTATTGCGTACTAACGTATAACGTTATGTACTATTACGTAATAACGTATAACGTTATATAGTATTACCATATGACGTATAACGTTATGTACTATTACGTAATGACGTATAACGTTATATAGTATTACCATATGACGTATAACGTTATGTAGTATTACCTTATGACGTATAACTTTATGTAGTATTACCTTGTTACGTATAACGCTCTGTAGTATTACCTTGTTACGTATAACGTTATATACTATTACGTAATAACGTATAACGTTATATAGTATTACGTACTAACGTATAACGTTATATACTATTACGTAATAACGTATTACGATATATACTATTACGTACTAACGTATAACGTTATATACTATTACGTATTAATGTATAACGTTATATAGTATTACGTACTAACGTATAACGTTATATACTATTACGTAATAACGTATTACGATATATACTATTACGTACTAACGTATAACGTTATATACTATTACGTATTAATGTATAACGTTATATACTATTACGTAGTAACGTGAAACGATATGTAGTATTACCTTATGCCGTATACCGTTATATATTATTACGTACTAACGTATAGCGTTATATACTATTACGTATTAATGTTTAACGTTATGTAGTATTACCTTGTTACGTATAACGTTCTGTAGTATTACCTTGTTACGTATAACGCTCTGTAGTATTACCTTGTTACGTATAACGTTATATACTATTACGTAATAACGTATAACGTTATATAGTATTACGTAATAACGTATAACGTTATATACTATTACGTAATAACGTATGACGTAATATAGTATTACGAAATAACGTATGACGTTATATAGTATTACGTAATAACGTATAACGTTATATACTATTACGTATTAATGTATAACGTTATATAGTATTACATTATGACGTATAACGTTATGTAGTATTGCCGTATAACGTATAACGTTATATACAATTACGTATTAATGTTTAACGTTATGTAGTATTACCTTATGACGTATAACGTTATGTAGTATTACCTTGTTACGTATAACGTTATGTAGTATTACCTTGTTACGTATAACGTTATATACTATTACGTAATAACGTATAACGTTATATACAATTACGTTCTAACGTATAACTTTATATAGCATTACGTACCAACGTATAACGTTATATAGTATTACCTTATTACGTAATAACGTATAACGTTATGTAGTACTACCGTATAACGTATAACGTTATATACTATTACGTATTAACGTATAATGTTATATAGTATTACGTACTAACGTATTACGATATATACTATTACGTACTAACGTATAACGTTATATACTATTACGTTATAACGTATAACGTTATATACTATTACGTTATAACGTATAACGTTATATACTATTACGTAATAACGTATAATGTTATATAGTATTACGTACTAACGTATAACGTTATATACTATTACGTACTAACGTATAACGCTATATAATATTACGTACTAACGTATAACGTTATATACAATTACGTATTAATGTATAACGTTATATAGTATTACCTTCTGACGTATAACGTTATGTAGTATTACCTTATATCGTCAAACGTTATATACTATTACGTTATATCGTATAACGTTATGTAGTATTACGTACTAACGCATAACGTTATATACTATTACGTAATAATGTATAACGTTATGTACTATTACGTAATAACGTATAACGTTATATAGTATTGCCTTATGACGTACAACTATATGTAGTATTACCTTATGACGTATAACGTTATATAGTATTACATTATAACGTACAACGATATATAGTATTACGTAATAACGTATAACGTTATATACTATTACGTAATAACGTATGACGTAATATAGTATTACGAAATAACGTATGACGTTATATAGTATTACGTAATAACGTATAACGTTATATAGTATTACGTACTAACGTATAACGATATATACTATTACGTACTAACGTATAACGTTATATAGTATTACGTACTAATGTATAACGATATATACTATTACGTACTAACGTATAACGATATATACTATTACGTACTAACGTATAACGTTATATAGTATTACGTACTAATGTATAACGATATATACTATTACGTACTAACGTATAACGTTATATACTATTACGTATAAATGTATAATGTCATATACTATTACGTTGTAACGTTAAACTATATTTAGTATTACCTTATGTCGTATACCGTTATATATTATTACGTACTGTCGTATAGCGTTATATACTATTACGTATTAATGTTTAACGTTATGTAGTACTACCTTATAACGTATAACGTTATATACTATTTCGTAGTAACGAATAACTTTATATACTATTTATTAATAACGTATAACGTTATGCAGTATTATCTTATAACGTATAACGTTATATGCTATTACGTTCTATCGTATAACATTATTTAGTATTACGTTCTAACGTATAACGTTATATAGTGTTAGGCTATGAGGTATAACGTTATATACTATTACGTTATAACGTAAAACGTTATGTAGTATTACGTGCTAACGTATAACGTTATAGAGTAATACCTTATGACGTATAACGTTTTGTAGTATTACCTTATGACGAATAAGGTTATGTAGTATTACCTTGTTACGTACAAGGTTATATACTATTACGGTCTAACGTATAACTATATATAGTATCACGTACTAACGTATAACGATATATACTATTACGTACTAACATATAACGTTATATACTATTACGTTCTAACCTATAACGTTATATACTATTACGTAATAACGTCTAACGTTATGTAGCATTACCTTATAACGTATAACGTTATATACTATTACGTACTAACGTATAACGTTATGTACTATTACGTAATAACGTATAACGATATATACTATTACGTACTAACGTATAACGTTATATAGTATTGCCTTATGACGTATAACGTTATGTAGTATTACCTTATGAAGTATAACGTTATGTATTATTACCTTATAACGTATAACGTCATATGCTATTACGTACTAACGTATAACGATATATACTATTACGAACTAACGTATAACGTTATATACTATTGCGTACTAACGTATAACGTTATGTACTATTACGTAATAACGTATAACGTTATATAGTATTACCATATGACGTATAATGTTATGTACTATTACGTAATGACGTATAACGTTATATAGTATTACCATATGACGTATAACGTTATGTAGTATTACCATATGACGTATAACGTTATGTAGTATTACCTTGTTACGTATAACGTTCTGTAGTATTACCTTGTTACGTATAACGTTATATACAATTACGTAATAACGTATAACGTTATATAGTATTACGTACTAACGTATAACGATATATACTATTACGTACTAACGCATAACGTTATATAGTATTACCATATGACGTATAACGTTATGTACTATTACGTAATGACGTATAACGTTATATAGTATTACCATATGACGTATAACGTTATGTAGTACTACCTTATGACGTATAACTTTATGTAGTATTACCTTGTTACGTACAACGCTCTGTAGTATTACCTTGTTACGTATAACGTTATATACTATTACGTAATAACGTATAACGTTATATAGTATTACGTACTAACGTATAACGTTATATACTATTACGTAATAACGTATTACGATATATACTATTACGTACTAACGTATAACGTTATATACTATTACGTATTAATGTATAACGTTATATACTATTACGTTGTAACGTAAAACGATATGTAGTATTACCTTATGCCGTATACCGTTATATATTGTTACGTACTAACGTATAGCGTTATATACTATTACGTATTAATGTTTAACGTTATGTAGTATTACCTTATAACGTATAACGTAATATACCAATACGTACTAACGAATAACTTTATAAACTATTACTTAATAACGAATGACGTTATGCAGTATTACCTTATAACGTATAACGCTATATGCTATTACGTAATAACGTATAACGTTATATAGTATTACCTTATTACGTATAACGTTATCTACTATTACGCTATAACGTAAAACGTTATGTAGCATTACGTGCTAACGTATAACGTTATATAGTAATACCTTATGACGTATAACGTTATGTAGTATTACCATATGACGTATAACGTTATGTAGTATTACCTTGTTACGTATAACGTTACATACTATTACGTAATAACGTATAACATTATATAGTATTACGTACTAACGTATAACGATATATACTATTACGTACTAACGTATAACGTTATGTACTATTACGTAATAACGTATAACGTTATTTACTATTACGTAATAACGTATAACATTATATAGTATTACCTTTTGAGGTATAACCTTATATACTAATACGTAATAACGTATAACGTTGTATGCTATCACGTACTATCGTATGACGTTATATACTAATACGTTATAGCGTATAACGTTATGTACTATTACGTTATAACGTATAACGTTATATACTATTACGTACTAACGTATATCGTTATATAGTATTACCTTATGCCGTATAACATTATCTAGTATTACCTTGTAACGCATAACGCTATATATTATTACGTACTAACGTATAACATTATATACTATTACGTACTAATGTATAACGTTATATAGTATTACCTTATGACGTATAAAGTTATATACGTTATGTACTATTACGTACTAACGTATAACATTATATAGTTTTACCTTTTGACGTATAACGTTATGTAGTATCAGCTAATAACGTATAACGTTATATACTAATACGTAATAACGTATAACGTTATGTACTATTACCTTATAACGTATAACGTTATATACTATTACGTACTAACGTATATCGTTATATAGTATTTCGTAACAACGTATAATGATATAGCATTACGTAATAACGTATAACGTCATATAGTTTTACGTTATGACGTATAACGTTATGTACTATTACCTTATAACGTATTACGTTATATACTATTACGTACTAACGTATAACGTTATATATTATTACGTACTAACGTATAACGTTATATACTATTACGTACTAACGTATATCGTTATATAGTATTACGTAACAACGTATAACGTTATATAGTATTACTTTATGACGTATAACGTTATGTAGTATCACCTTATAACGTATAACGTTATATACTATTACGTACTAATGTATAACGTTATACAGTATTACGTAATAACGTATAAGGTTATGTAGTATTACCTTATAACGTATAACGTTATATACTATTACGTACTAACGTATATCGTTATATAGTATTACGTAACAACGTATATCGTTATATAGTATTACCTTATGACGTATAGCGTCATATACTATTACGTACTAACGTATAACGTTATATACTGTTGCGTAATAACGTATAACGTTATATACTATTACGTTCTAACGTAAGACGTTATATAGCATTACGTAATAACGTATAACGTTATATACTATTACGTACTAAGGTATAACGTTATGTAGTATTACCTTATAACGTATAACGTTATATACTATTGCGTACTAACGTATAACGTTATATAGTATTACGTTATAACGTATAACGTTGTGTACTACTACGTTATAACGTATAACGTTATATACTATTACGTTATAACGTACGAGGGTGAATCAAATATAAACGAGACTTTATTTTTAAAATAATTTTATTCAGTGAAATAACATAGCCAAGCACATATTATTTTTCAACATAGTCTCCTGCTTTGGAAATGCATTTTTCCCAGCGGATTGGGAGATTTTTGATCCCAGCATCGTAAAAAGAAGAGTGCTGTGTCAGAAGCCAATTGCGCACAAAGGCCTCCACCGCCGCGTCGTCTTGGAATCGTTGTCCTCCTAGTGCTTCTTTAAGCGGTCCGAAGAGATGGAAATCGCAGGGCGATAGGTCAGAACTGTAGGGAGGATGATCAAGTGGAGTCCACCTTATTTCCTCTAATGTTGTGCAGGTTAGAGCTGCTGTATGAGGCCTGGCGTTGTCGTGGAGGAGAATGACGTCTCGAATCGGTTGGTTACGCCTTTTCGAACGATAAGCAACCTTTGCCTCCCTCAAAAGCTCACAGTAATAAGCAGCATTTATTGTGCGACGCTCATGCAAAAAATCAATGTGCAAAACGCCACGCCGGTCGAAAAAAACGTGCGAATGTTCTCCTCCGTAATGCTGGTTCGAGGACGACGATCATGTTCCACATTTTCAACCAGTTCACGTCCTTCCTTGAACTTCTTATGCCAGGCAAACACGCGAGCCCTTGACAGTGTCTGATCCCCGAACTGTGCAGTCAATCTTTGCAGAATTTCTATTGGTTTGACGCCTTCATGTGTGAGAAATTTAATAATAATGCGTTGCGCAACTGAGATGTGTACTTGTTGCTCTGACATCTTGAATACTACCGCCAAACGTGTCTGAACTGGACAACGGCCTGCTCTCCCCACTCCTGACATCCCAACCAATGCACACTAGAAGCGTCCGCTCGCTCCCTTTAAATTTACGCGCTCAGAAAATAAAGTCTCGTTTATATTTGAATCACCCTCGTACTATTACGTATTAATGTTTAACGTTATGTAGTATTACCTTATAACGTATAGCGTCATATACTATTACGTACTAACGAATAACTTTATATACTATTACTTAATAACGTATAACGTTATATACTATGACGTTCAAACGTATAACTTTATATACTGTTACGTACTAACGTATAACGTTATATAGTATTACCTTATTACGTATAACGGTATCTACTATTACGCTATAACGTAAAACGTTATGTAGCATTACGTGCTAACGTATAACGTTATAGAGTAATACCTGATGACGTATAACGTTATGTAGTATTACCATATGACGTATAAGGTTATGTAGTATTACCTTGTTACGTATAAGGTTATATACTATTACGTTCTAACGTATAACTTTATATAGTATCACCTACTAACGTATAACGAGATATACTATTACGTACTAACATATAACGTTATATACTATTACGTTCTAACGTATAACGTTATGTGCTATTACGTAATAACGTATAACGTTATGTAGTATTACCTTATAACGTATAACGTTATGTACTATTACGTAATAACGTCTAACGTTATGTAGTATTACCTTATAACGTATAACGTTATATACTATTACGTACTAACGTATAACGTTATATACTATTACGTAGTAACGTATAACGTTATATAGTATTACCATATGACGTATAACGTTATGTAGTGTTACGTACTAACGTATTACATTATGTACTATTACGTAATAACGTATAACGTTATATAGTATTACCATATGACGTATAACGTTATGTAGTATTACGTACTAACGTATTACGTTATGTACTATTACGTAATAACGTATAACGTTATATAATATTTCGAACTAACGAATAACTTTATATACTAATACTTAATAACGTATAACGTTATGCAGTATTACGTGCTAACGTATAACGTTATAGAGTAATACCTTATGACGTATAACGTTATGTAGTATTTCCTTATGACGTATAAGGTTATGTAGTATTATCTTGTTACGTATAAGGTTATATACTATTACGTTCTAACGTATAACTTTATATAGTATCACGTACTAACGTATAACGATATATACTATTACGTACTAACATATAACGTTATATACTATTACGTTCTAACGTATAACGTTATATACTATTACGTATTAACGCCTAACGTTAAGTAGTATTACCTTATAACGTATAACGTTATATACTATTACGTACTAACGTATAACGTTATGTTCTATTACGTAATAACGTATAACGTTATATACTATTACGTATTAATGTATAACGTTATATAATATTACATTATGACGTATATCGTTATGTAGTATTGCCTTATAACGTATAACGTTATATACTATTGCGTACTAACGTATAACGTTATGTACTATTACGTAATAACGTATAACGTTATATCGTATTACCGTATGACGTATAACGTTATGTAGTATTACGTACTAACGTATTACGTTATGTCCTATTACGTAATAACGTATAACGTTATATACTATTACGTATTAATGTATAACGTTATATAGTATTACATTATGACGTATAACGCTACGTAGTATTGCCTTATAACGTATAACGTTATATACTATTGCGTACTAACGTATAACGTTATGTACTATTACGTAATAACGTATATCGTTATATAGTATTACCATATGACGTATAACGTTATGTAGTATTACGTACTGACGTATTACGTTATTTACTATTACGTTATAACGTATAACGTTATATACTAATACGTAATAACGTATAACGTTATATAGTATTACGTACTAACGTATAACGATATATACTATTACGTACTAACGTATAACGTTATATACTATTACGTACTAACGTATTACGATATACACTATTACGTACTAACGTATAACGTTATATACTATTACGTATTAATGTATAACGTTATATACTATTACGGTGTAACGTAAAACGATATGTAGCATTACCTTATGCCGTATACCGTTATAGATTATTACGTACTAACGTATAACGTTATATACAATTACTTATAAATGTTTAACGTTATGCAGTATTACCTTATAACGTATAACGTTATATACCATTACGTACTAACGAACAACTTTATAAACTATTACTTAACAACGTATAACGTTATACAGTATTACCTTATAACGTATAACGTTATATGCTATTAAGTTATAACGTATAACGTTATATACTATTACGTACTAACGTATAACTTTATATAGTATCACGTACTAACGTATAACGAAATATACTATTACGTACTAACATATAACGTTATATACTATTACGTTCGAACGTATAACGTTATATACTATTACGTAATAACGTATAACGTTATATAGTATTACCATATGACGTATAACGTTATGTAGTATTACGTACTAAAGTATAACGTTATATACTATTACGTACTAACGTAAAACGTTATATACTATTACGTAATAACGTATAACGTTATATAGTATTACCATATGACGTATAACGTTATGTAGTATTACCTTATGACGTATAACGTTATGTAGTATTACCTTATGACGTATAACGTTATGTAGTATTACCTTGTTACGTATAACGTTCTGTAGTATTACCTTGTTACGTATAACGTTATATACAATTACGCAATAACGTATAACGTTATATAGTATTACGTACTAACGTATAACGTTATATACTATTACGTATTAATGTTTAACGTTATGTAGTACTACGTACTAACGTATAACGTTATATACTATTACGTATTAATGTATAATGTTATATACTATTACGTTGTAACGTAAAACGATATGTAGTATTACCTTATGCCGTATACCGTTATATAATATTACGTACTAACGTATAACGTTATATAGTATTACCTTATGACGTATAACGTTATGTAGTATTACGTACTAACGTATTACGTTATGTACTATTACGTAATAACGTATGACGTTATATACTATTACGTATTAATGTTTAACGTTATGTAGTATTACCTTATAACGTATAGCGTCATATACTATTACGTACTAACGAATAACTTTATATACTATTACTTAATAACGTATAACGTTATATACTATGTCGTTCAAACGTATAACTTTATATACTGTTACGTACTAACGTATAACGTTATATACTATTACGTACTAACGTATATCGTTATATAGTATTTCGTAACAACGTATAATGATATAGCATTACGTAATAACGTATAACGTCATATAGTTTTACGTTATGACGTATAACGTTATGTACTATTACCTTATAACGTATTACGTTATATACTATTACGTACTAACGTATAACGTTATATATTATTACGTACTAACGTATAACGTTATATACTATTACGTACTAACGTATATCGTTATATAGTATTACGTAACAACGTATAACGTTATATAGTATTACTTTATGACGTATAACGTTATGTAGTATCACCTTATAACGTATAACGTTATATACTATTACGTACTAATGTATAACGTTATACAGTATTACGTAATAACGTATAAGGTTATGTAGTATTACCTTATAACGTATAACGTTATATACTATTACGTACTAACGTATATCGTTATATAGTATTACGTAACAACGTATATCGTTATATAGTATTACCTTATGACGTATAGCGTCATATACTATTACGTACTAACGTATAACGTTATATACTGTTGCGTAATAACGTATAACGTTATATACTATTACGTTCTAACGTAAGACGTTATATAGCATTACGTAATAACGTATAACGTTATATACTATTACGTACTAAGGTATAACGTTATGTAGTATTACCTTATAACGTATAACGTTATATACTATTGCGTACTAACGTATAACGTTATATAGTATTACGTTATAACGTATAACGTTGTGTACTACTACGTTATAACGTATAACGTTATATACTATTACGTTATAACGTACGAGGGTGAATCAAATATAAACGAGACTTTATTTTTAAAATAATTTTATTCAGTGAAATAACATAGCCAAGCACATATTATTTTTCAACATAGTCTCCTGCTTTGGAAATGCATTTTTCCCAGCGGATTGGGAGATTTTTGATCCCAGCATCGTAAAAAGAAGAGTGCTGTGTCAGAAGCCAATTGCGCACAAAGGCCTCCACCGCCGCGTCGTCTTGGAATCGTTGTCCTCCTAGTGCTTCTTTAAGCGGTCCGAAGAGATGGAAATCGCAGGGCGATAGGTCAGAACTGTAGGGAGGATGATCAAGTGGAGTCCACCTTATTTCCTCTAATGTTGTGCAGGTTAGAGCTGCTGTATGAGGCCTGGCGTTGTCGTGGAGGAGAATGACGTCTCGAATCGGTTGGTTACGCCTTTTCGAACGATAAGCAACCTTTGCCTCCCTCAAAAGCTCACAGTAATAAGCAGCATTTATTGTGCGACGCTCATGCAAAAAATCAATGTGCAAAACGCCACGCCGGTCGAAAAAAACGTGCGAATGTTCTCCTCCGTAATGCTGGTTCGAGGACGACGATCATGTTCCACATTTTCAACCAGTTCACGTCCTTCCTTGAACTTCTTATGCCAGGCAAACACGCGAGCCCTTGACAGTGTCTGATCCCCGAACTGTGCAGTCAATCTTTGCAGAATTTCTATTGGTTTGACGCCTTCATGTGTGAGAAATTTAATAATAATGCGTTGCGCAACTGAGATGTGTACTTGTTGCTCTGACATCTTGAATACTACCGCCAAACGTGTCTGAACTGGACAACGGCCTGCTCTCCCCACTCCTGACATCCCAACCAATGCACACTAGAAGCGTCCGCTCGCTCCCTTTAAATTTACGCGCTCAGAAAATAAAGTCTCGTTTATATTTGAATCACCCTCGTACTATTACGTATTAATGTTTAACGTTATGTAGTATTACCTTATAACGTATAGCGTCATATACTATTACGTACTAACGAATAACTTTATATACTATTACTTAATAACGTATAACGTTATATACTATGACGTTCAAACGTATAACTTTATATACTGTTACGTACTAACGTATAACGTTATATAGTATTACCTTATTACGTATAACGGTATCTACTATTACGCTATAACGTAAAACGTTATGTAGCATTACGTGCTAACGTATAACGTTATAGAGTAATACCTGATGACGTATAACGTTATGTAGTATTACCATATGACGTATAAGGTTATGTAGTATTACCTTGTTACGTATAAGGTTATATACTATTACGTTCTAACGTATAACTTTATATAGTATCACCTACTAACGTATAACGAGATATACTATTACGTACTAACATATAACGTTATATACTATTACGTTCTAACGTATAACGTTATGTGCTATTACGTAATAACGTATAACGTTATGTAGTATTACCTTATAACGTATAACGTTATGTACTATTACGTAATAACGTCTAACGTTATGTAGTATTACCTTATAACGTATAACGTTATATACTATTACGTACTAACGTATAACGTTATATACTATTACGTAGTAACGTATAACGTTATATAGTATTACCATATGACGTATAACGTTATGTAGTGTTACGTACTAACGTATTACATTATGTACTATTACGTAATAACGTATAACGTTATATAGTATTACCATATGACGTATAACGTTATGTAGTATTACGTACTAACGTATTACGTTATGTACTATTACGTAATAACGTATAACGTTATATAATATTTCGAACTAACGAATAACTTTATATACTAATACTTAATAACGTATAACGTTATGCAGTATTACGTGCTAACGTATAACGTTATAGAGTAATACCTTATGACGTATAACGTTATGTAGTATTTCCTTATGACGTATAAGGTTATGTAGTATTATCTTGTTACGTATAAGGTTATATACTATTACGTTCTAACGTATAACTTTATATAGTATCACGTACTAACGTATAACGATATATACTATTACGTACTAACATATAACGTTATATACTATTACGTTCTAACGTATAACGTTATATACTATTACGTATTAACGCCTAACGTTAAGTAGTATTACCTTATAACGTATAACGTTATATACTATTACGTACTAACGTATAACGTTATGTTCTATTACGTAATAACGTATAACGTTATATACTATTACGTATTAATGTATAACGTTATATAATATTACATTATGACGTATATCGTTATGTAGTATTGCCTTATAACGTATAACGTTATATACTATTGCGTACTAACGTATAACGTTATGTACTATTACGTAATAACGTATAACGTTATATCGTATTACCGTATGACGTATAACGTTATGTAGTATTACGTACTAACGTATTACGTTATGTCCTATTACGTAATAACGTATAACGTTATATACTATTACGTATTAATGTATAACGTTATATAGTATTACATTATGACGTATAACGCTACGTAGTATTGCCTTATAACGTATAACGTTATATACTATTGCGTACTAACGTATAACGTTATGTACTATTACGTAATAACGTATATCGTTATATAGTATTACCATATGACGTATAACGTTATGTAGTATTACGTACTGACGTATTACGTTATTTACTATTACGTTATAACGTATAACGTTATATACTAATACGTAATAACGTATAACGTTATATAGTATTACGTACTAACGTATAACGATATATACTATTACGTACTAACGTATAACGTTATATACTATTACGTACTAACGTATTACGATATACACTATTACGTACTAACGTATAACGTTATATACTATTACGTATTAATGTATAACGTTATATACTATTACGGTGTAACGTAAAACGATATGTAGCATTACCTTATGCCGTATACCGTTATAGATTATTACGTACTAACGTATAACGTTATATACAATTACTTATAAATGTTTAACGTTATGCAGTATTACCTTATAACGTATAACGTTATATACCATTACGTACTAACGAACAACTTTATAAACTATTACTTAACAACGTATAACGTTATACAGTATTACCTTATAACGTATAACGTTATATGCTATTAAGTTATAACGTATAACGTTATATACTATTACGTACTAACGTATAACTTTATATAGTATCACGTACTAACGTATAACGAAATATACTATTACGTACTAACATATAACGTTATATACTATTACGTTCGAACGTATAACGTTATATACTATTACGTAATAACGTATAACGTTATATAGTATTACCATATGACGTATAACGTTATGTAGTATTACGTACTAAAGTATAACGTTATATACTATTACGTACTAACGTAAAACGTTATATACTATTACGTAATAACGTATAACGTTATATAGTATTACCATATGACGTATAACGTTATGTAGTATTACCTTATGACGTATAACGTTATGTAGTATTACCTTATGACGTATAACGTTATGTAGTATTACCTTGTTACGTATAACGTTCTGTAGTATTACCTTGTTACGTATAACGTTATATACAATTACGCAATAACGTATAACGTTATATAGTATTACGTACTAACGTATAACGTTATATACTATTACGTATTAATGTTTAACGTTATGTAGTACTACGTACTAACGTATAACGTTATATACTATTACGTATTAATGTATAATGTTATATACTATTACGTTGTAACGTAAAACGATATGTAGTATTACCTTATGCCGTATACCGTTATATAATATTACGTACTAACGTATAACGTTATATAGTATTACCTTATGACGTATAACGTTATGTAGTATTACGTACTAACGTATTACGTTATGTACTATTACGTAATAACGTATGACGTTATATACTATTACGTATTAATGTTTAACGTTATGTAGTATTACCTTATAACGTATAGCGTCATATACTATTACGTACTAACGAATAACTTTATATACTATTACTTAATAACGTATAACGTTATATACTATGTCGTTCAAACGTATAACTTTATATACTGTTACGTACTAACGTATAACGTTATATAGTATTACCTTATTACGTATAACGTTATCTACTATTACGCTATAACGTAAAACGTTATGTAGCATTACGTGCTAACGTATAACGTTATATAGTAATACCTTATGACGTATAACGTTATGTAGTATTACCATATGACGTATAAGGTTATGTAGTATCACCTTGTTACGTATAAGGTTATATACTATTACGTTCTAACGTATAACTTTATATAGTATCACCTACTAACGTATAACGAGATATACTATTACGTACTAACATATAACGTTATATACTATTACGTTCTAACGTATAACGTTATGTGCTATTACGTAATAACGTATAACGTTATGTAGTATTACCTTATAACGTATAACGTTATGTACTATTACGTAATAACGTCTAACGTTATGTAGTATTACCTTATAACGTATAACGTTATATACTATTACGTACTAACGTATAACGTTATATACTATTACGTAGTAACGTATAACGTTATATAGTATTACCATATGACGTATAACGTTATGTAGTGTTACGTACTAACGTATTACATTATGTACTATTACGTAATAACGTATAACGTTATATAGTATTACCATATGACGTATAACGTTATGTAGTATTACGTACTAACGTATTACGTTATGTACTATTACGTAATAACGTATAACATTATATACTATTACGTATTAATGTATAACGTTATATAATATTACGTTATGACGTATAACGTTATGTAGTATTGCCTTATAACGTATAACGTTATATACTATTGCGTACTAACGTATAACGATATATACTATTACGTACTAACATATAACTTTATATAGTATTACGTACTAACGTATAACGTTATATAGTATTACCTTATTACGTATAACCTTATCTACTACTACGTTATAACGTAAAACGTTATGTAGTATTACGTGCTAACGTATAACGTTATAGAGTAATACCTTATGACGTATAACGTTATGTAGTATTTCCTTATGACGTATAAGGTTATGTAGTATTATCTTGTTACGTATAAGGTTATATACTATTACGTTCTAACGTATAACTTTATATAGTATCACGTACTAACGTATAACGATATATACTATTACGTACTAACATATAACGTTATATACTATTACGTTCTAACGTATAACGTTATATACTATTACGTAATAACGCCTAACGTTAAGTAGTATTACCTTATAACGTATAACGTTATATACTATTACGTACTAACGTATAACGTTATGTACTATTACGTAAT
Source organism: Bombus muscorum (assembly GCA_963971185.1). Classification (NCBI taxonomy): domain Eukaryota; kingdom Metazoa; phylum Arthropoda; class Insecta; order Hymenoptera; family Apidae; genus Bombus; species Bombus muscorum. The sequence goes on from OZ020141.1 coordinate 3,700,231, forward strand.
AACGTATAACGTTATATACTATTACGTGTTAATGTATAACGTTATATAATATTACATGATGACGTATATCGTTATGTAGTATTGCCTTATAACGTATAACGTTATATACTATTGCGTACTAACGTATAACGTTATGTACTATTACGTAATAACGTATAACGTTATATCGTATTACCGTATGACGTATAACGTTATGCAGTATTACGTACTAACGTATTACGTTATGTCCTATTACGTAATAACGTATAACGTTATATACTATTACGTATTAATGTTTAACGTTATGTAGTACTACGTACTAACGTATAACGTTATATACTATTACGTATTAATGTATAATGTTATATACTATTACGTTGTAACGTAAAACGATATGTAGTATTACCTTATGTCGTATACCGTTATATAATATTACGTACTAACGTATAACGTTATATAGTATTACCTTATGACGTATAACGTTATGTAGTATTACGTACTAACGTATTACGTTATGTACTATTACGTAATAATGTATGACGTTATATACTATTACGTATTAATGTTTAACGTTATGTAGTATTACCTTATAACGTATAGCGTCATATACTATTACGTACTAACGAATAACTTTATATACTATTACTTAATAACGTATAACGTTATATACTATGACGTTCAAACGTATAACTTTATATACTGTTACGTACTAACGTATTACGTTATATAGTATTACCTTATTACGTATAACGGTATCTACTATTACGCTATAACGTAAAACGTTATGTAGCATTACGTGCTAACGTATAACGTTATAGAGTAATACCTTATGACGTATAACGTTATGTAGTATTACCATATGACGTATAAGGTTATGTAGTATTACCTTGTTACGTATAAGGTTATATACTATTACGTTCTAACGTATAACTTTATATAGTATCACCTACTAACGTATAACGAGATATACTATTACGTACTAACATATAACGTTATATACTATTACGTTCTAACGTATAACGTTATGTGCTATTACGTAATAACGTATAACGTTATGTAGTATTACCTTATAACGTATAACGTTATGTACTATTACGTAATAACGTCTAACGTTATGTAGTATTACCTTATAACGTATAACGTTATATACTATTACGTACTAACGTATAACGTTATATACTATTACGTAGTAACGTATAACGTTATATAGTATTACCATATGACGTATAACGTTATGTAGTGTTACGTACTAACGTATTACATTATGTACTATTACGTAATAACGTATAACGTTATATAGTATTACCATATGACGTATAACGTTATGTAGTATTACGTACTAACGTATTACGTTATGTACTATTACGTAATAACGTATAACATTATATACTATTACGTATTAATGTATAACGTTATATAATATTACGTTATGACGTATAACGTTATGTAGTATTGCCTTATAACGTATAACGTTATATACTATTGCGTACTAACGTATAACGTTATGTACTATTACGTAATAACGTATAACGTTATATCGTATTACCGTATGACGTATAACGTTATGTAGTATTACGTACTAACGTATTACGTTATGTCCTATTACGTAATAACGTATAACGTTATATACTACTACGTATTAATGTTTAACGTTATGTAGTACTACGTACTAACGTATAACGTTATATACTATTACGTATTAATGTATAATGTTATATACTATTACGTTGTAACGTAAAACGATATGTAGTATTACCTTATGTCGTATACCGTTATATAATATTACGTACTAACGTATAACGTTATATAGTATTACCTTATGACGTATAACGTTATGTAGTATTACGTACTAACGTATTACGTTATGTACTATTACGTAATAATGTATGACGTTATATACTATTACGTATTAATGTTTAACGTTATGTAGTATTACCTTATAACGTATAGCGTCATATACTATTACGTACTAACGAATAACTTTATATACTATTACTTAATAACGTATAACGTTATATACTGTGACGTTCAAACGTATAACTTTATATACTGTTACGTACTAACGTATAACGTTATATAGTATTACCTTATTACGTATAACGGTATCTACTATTACGCTATAACGTAAAACGTTATGTAGCATTACGTGCTAACGTATAACGTTATAGAGTAATACCTTATGACGTATAACGTTATGTAGTATTACCATATGACGTATAAGGTTATGTAGTATTACCTTGTTACGTATAAGGTTATATACTATTACGTTCTAACGTATAACTTTATATAGTATCACCTACTAACGTATAACGAGATATACTATTACGTACTAACATATAACGTTCTATACTATTACGTTCTAACCTATAACGTTATATACTATTACGTAATAACGTCTAACGTTATGTAGCATTACCTTATAACGTATAACGTTATATACTATTACGTACTAACGTATAACGTTATATAGTATTACCATATGACGTATAACGTTATGTAGTGTTACGTACTAACGTATTACGTTATGTACTATTACGTAATAACGTATAACATTATATACTATTACGTATTAATGTATAACGTTATATAATATTACGTTATGACGTATAACGTTATGTAGTATTGCCTTATAACGTATAACGTTATATACTATTGCGTACTAACGTATAACGATATATACTATTACGAACTAACGTATTACGTTATGTACTATTACATAATAACGTATAACGTTATATATTATTACCATATGACGTATAACGTTATGTAGTATTACGTACTAACTTATTACGTTATGCACTATTACGTAATAACGTATAACGTTATATACTATTACGTATTAATGTTTAACGTTATGTAGTATTACCTTATAACGGATAACGTTATATAATATTTCGAACTAACGAATAACTTTATATACTAATACTTAATAACGTATAACGTTATGCAGTATTACGTGCTAACGTATAACGTTATAGAGTAATACCTTATGACGTATAACGTTATGTAGTATTTCCTTATGACGTATAAGGTTATGTAGTATTATCTTGTTACGTATAAGGTTATATACTATTACGTTCTAACGTATAACTTTATATAGTATCACGTACTAACGTATAACGATATATACTATTACGTACTAACATATAACGTTATATACTATTACGTTCTAACGTATAACGTTATATACTATTACGTATTAACGCCTAACGTTAAGTAGTATTACCTTATAACGTATAACGTTATATACTATTACGTACTAACGTATAACGTTATGTTCTATTACGTAATAACGTATAACGTTATATACTATTACGTATTAATGTATAACGTTATATAATATTACATTATGACGTATATCGTTATGTAGTATTGCCTTATAACGTATAACGTTATATACTATTGCGTACTAACGTAAAACGTTATGAACTATTACGTAATAACGTATAACGTTATATCGTATTACCGTATGACGTATAACGTTATGTAGTATTACGTACTAACGTATTACGTTATGTCCTATTACGTAATAACGTATAACGTTATATACTATTACGTATTAATGTATAACGTTATATAGTATTACATTATGACGTATAACGCTACGTAGTATTGCCTTATAACGTATAACGTTATATACTATTGCGTACTAACGTATAACGTTATGTACTATTACGTAATAACGTATATCGTTATATAGTATTACCATATGACGTATAACGTTATGTAGTATTACGTACTGACGTATTACGTTATTTACTATTACGTTATAACGTATAACGTTATATACTAATACGTAATAACGTATAACGTTATATAGTATTACGTACTAACGTATAACGATATATACTATTACGTACTAACGTATAACGTTATATACTATTACGTACTAACGTATTACGATATACACTATTACGTACTAACGTATAACGTTATATACTATTACGTATTAATGTATAACGTTATATACTATTACGGTGTAACGTAAAACGATATGTAGCATTACCTTATGCCGTATACCGTTATATATTATTACGTACTAACGTATAACGTTATATACAATTACTTATAAATGTTTAACGTTATGCAGTATTACCTTATAACGTATAACGTTATATACCATTACGTACTAACGAATAACTTTATAAACTAATACTTAACAACGTATAACGTTATACAGTATTACCTTATAACGTATAACGTTATATGCTATTAAGTTATAACGTATAACGTTATATACTATTACGTACTAACGTATAACTTTATATAGTATCACGTACTAACGTATAACGAAATATACTATTACGTACTAACATATAACGTTATATACTATTACGTTCGAACGTATAACGTTATATACTATTACGTAATAACGTATAACGTTATATAGTATTACCATATGACGTATAACGTTATGTAGTATTACGTACTAAAGTATAACGTTATATACTATTACGTACTAACGTAAAACGTTATATACTATTACGTAATAACGTATAACGTTATATAGTATTACCATATGACGTATCACGTTATGTAGTATTACCTTATGACGTATAACGTTATGTAGTATTACCTTATGACGTATAACGTTATGTAGTATTACCTTGTTACGTATAACGTTCTGTAGTATTACCTTGTTACGTATAACGTTATATACAATTACGCAATAACGTATAACGTTATATAGTATTACGTACTAACGTATAACGTTATATACTATTACGTATTAATGTTTAACGTTATGTAGTACTACGTACTAACGTATAACGTTATATACTATTACGTATTAATGTCTAATGTTATATACTATTACGTTGTAACGTAAAACGATATGTAGTATTACCTTATGTCGTATACCGTTATATAATATTACGTACTAACGTATAACGTTATATAGTATTACCTTATGACGTATAACGTTATGTAGTATTACGTACTAACGTATTACGTTATGTACTATTACGTAATAATGTATGACGTTATATACTATTACGTATTAATGTTTAACGTTATGTAGTATTACCTTATAACGTATAGCGTCATATACTATTACGTACTAACGAATAACTTTATATACTATTACTTAATAACGTATAACGTTATATACTATGACGTTCAAACGTATAACTTTATATACTGTTACGTACTAACGTATTACGTTATATAGTATTACCTTATTACGTATAACGGTATCTACTATTACGCTATAACGTAAAACGTTATGTAGCATTACGTGCTAACGTATAACGTTATAGAGTAATACCTTATGACGTATAACGTTATGTAGTATTACCATATGACGTATAAGGTTATGTAGTATTACCTTGTTACGTATAAGGTTATATACTATTACGTTCTAACGTATAACTTTATATAGTATCACCTACTAACGTATAACGAGATATACTATTACGTACTAACATATAACGTTATATACTATTACGTTCTAACGTATAACGTTATGTGCTATTACGTAATAACGTATAACGTTATGTAGTATTACCTTATAACGTATAACGTTATGTACTATTACGTAATAACGTCTAACGTTATGTAGTATTACCTTATAACGTATAACGTTATATACTATTACGTACTAACGTATAACGTTATATACTATTACGTAGTAACGTATAACGTTATATAGTATTACCATATGACGTATAACGTTATGTAGTGTTACGTACTAACGTATTACATTATGTACTATTACGTAATAACGTATAACGTTATATAGTATTACCATATGACGTATAACGTTATGTAGTATTACGTACTAACGTATTACGTTATGTACTATTACGTAATAACGTATAACATTATATACTATTACGTATTAATGTATTACGTTATATAATATTACGTTATGACGTATAACGTTATGTAGTATTGCCTTATAACGTATAACGTTATATACTATTGCGTACTAACGTATAACGATATATACTATTACGAACTAACGTATTACGTTATGTACTATTACATAATAACGTATAACGTTATATAGTATTACCATATGACGTATAACGTTATGTAGTATTACGTACTAACTTATTACGTTATGCACTATTACGTAATAACGTATAACGTTATATACTATTACGTATTAATGTGTAACGTTATATAGTATTACATTATGACATATAACGTTATCTAGTATTACCTTATGTCGTATACCGTTATATATTATTACGTACTAACGTATAACGTTATATACTATTACGTATTAATGTTTAACGTTATGTAGTATTACCTTATAACGGATAACGTTATATAATATTTCGAACTAACGAATAACTTTATATACTAATACTTAATAACGTATAACGTTATGCAGTATTACGTGCTAACGTATAACGTTATAGAGTAATACCTTATGACGTATAACGTTATGTAGTATTTCCTTATGACGTATAAGGTTATGTAGTATTATCTTGTTACGTATAAGGTTATATACTATTACGTTCTAACGTATAACTTTATATAGTATCACGTACTAACGTATAACGATATATACTATTACGTACTAACGTATTACGATATACACTATTACGTACTAACGTATAACGTTATATACTATTACGTAATAACGCCTAACGTTAAGTAGTATTACCTTATAACGTATAACGTTATATACTATTACGTAATAACGCCTAACGTTAAGTAGTATTACCTTATAACGTATAACGTTATATACTATTACGTACTAACGTATAACGTTATGTTCTATTACGTAATAACGTATAACGTTATATACTATTACGTATTAATGTATAACGTTATATAATATTACATTATGACGTATATCGTTATGTAGTATTGCCTTATAACGTATAACGTTATATACTATTGCGTACTAACGTATAACGTTATGTACTATTACGTAATAACGTATAACGTTATATCGTATTACCGTATGACGTATAACGTTATGTAGTATTACGTACTAACGTATTACGTTATGTCCTATTACGTAATAACGTATAACGTTATATACTATTACGTATTAATGTATAACGTTATATAGTATTACATTATGACGTATAACGCTACGTAGTATTGCCTTATAACGTATAACGTTATATACTATTGCGTACTAACGTATAACGTTATGTACTATTACGTAATAACGTATATCGTTATATAGTATTACCGTATGACGTATAACGTTATGTAGTATTACGTACTGACGAATAACTTTATAAACTATTACTTAACAACGTATAACGTTATACAGTATTACCTTATAATGTATAACGTTATATACTATTACGTTGTAACGTAAAACGATATGTAGTATTACCTTATGCCGTATACCGTTATATATTATTACGTACTAACGTATAACGTTATATACAATTACTTATAAATGTTTAACGTTATGCAGTATTACCTTATAACGTATAACGTTATATACCATTACGTACTAACGAATAACTTTATAAACTATTACTTAACAACGTATAACGTTATACAGTATTACCTTATAATGTATAACGTTATATGCTATTAAGTTATAACGTATAACGTTATATACTATTACGTACTAACGTATAACTTTATATGGTATCACGTACTAACGTATAACGAAATATACTATTACGTACTAACATATAACGTTATATACTATTACGTTCTAACGTATAACGTTATATACTATTACGTAATAACGTATAACGTTATATAGTATTACCATATGACGTATAACGTTATGTAGTATTACGTACTAACGTATTACGTTATGTACTATTACGTAATAACGTATAACGTTTTATACTGTTACGTATTAATGTATAACGTTATATAATATTACATTATGACGTATAACGTTATGTAGTATTGCCTTATGACGTATAACGTTATGTAGTATTACCTTACGAAGTATAACGTTATGTATTATTACCTTGTAACGTATAACGTTATATACTATTACGTATTAATGTATAACGTTATATGGTATTACATTATGACGTATAACGTTATGTAGTATTACCTTATGTCGTATACCGTTATATATTATTACGTACTAACGTATAACGTTATATACCATTACGAATTAATGTTTCACGTTATGTAGTATTACCTTATAACGTATAACGTTATATAATATTTCGTACTAACGAATAACTTTATATACTATTACTTAGTAACGTATAACGTTATGCAGTATTACCTTATGACGTATAACGTTATATGCTACTACGTTATAACGTATAACGTTATATACTGTAACGTATAACATTATATAGTATTACGTACTAAAGTATAACGTTATATACTATTACGTACTAACGTATAACGTTATATACTATTACGTAATAACGTATAACGTTATATAGTATTACCATATGACGTATAACGTTATGTAGTATTACCTTATGACGTATAACGTTATGTAGTATTACTTTATGACGTATAACGTTATATGCTATTACGTACTAACGTATAACGTTATATACTATTACGTATTAATGTTTAACGTTATGTAGTATTACGTACTAACGTATAACGTTATATACTATTACGTATTAATGTATAATGTTATATACTATTACGTTGTAACGTAAAACGATATGTAGAATTACCTTATGTCGTATACCGTTATATAATATTACGTACTAACGTATAACGTTATATACTATTACGCATTAATGTATAACGTTATATACTATTACGTTATAACGTAAAGTGTTATGTAGTATTACGTAATAACGTCTAACGTTATGTAGTATTACCTTATGACGTATAACGTTATGTATTATTACCTTATAACGTATAACGTTATATGCCATTACGTACTAACGTATAACGATATATACTATTACGTAATAACGTATAACGTTATATAGCAATACCATATGACGTATAACGTTATGTAGTATTCTGTACTAACGTATTACGTTATGTACTATTACGTATTTACGTATAACGTTGTATACTATTACGTATTAATGTATAACGTTATATAGTATTACATTATGACGTATAACGTTACGTAGTATTGCCTTATAACGTGTAACGTTATATACTATTGCGTACTAACGTATAACGTTATGTACTATTACGTAATAACGTATAACGTTATATACTATTGCGTACTAACGTATAACGTTATGTACCATTACGTAATAACCTATAACGTTATATACTATTACGTATTAATGTATAACGTTATATACTATTACGTTGTATCGTAAAACGATATGTAGTATTACCTTATGTCGTATACCGTTATATATTATTACGTACTAACGTATAACGTTATATACTATTAGGTATTAATGTTTAACGTTATGTAGTATATCTTATAACGTATAACGTTATATACTATTACGTACTAACGAATAACTTTATATACTATTACTTAATAACGTATAACGTTATGCAGTATTACCTTATAACCTATAACGTTATATGCTATTACGTTATAACGTATAACGTTATATACCATTACGTACTAACGTATAACGTTTTATGCTATTATGTTCTAACGTATAACTTTATTTAGTATTACGTACTAACGTATAACGTTATATAGTATTACGTTATTACGTATAACGTTATATACTATTGCGTTGTAACGTAAAACGATATGTAGTATTACCTTATGTCGTATACCGTTATATATTATTACGTACTAACGTATAACGTTATATACTATTAGGTATTAATGTTTAACGTTATGTAGTGTAGCTTATAACGTATAACGTTATATACTACTTCGTACTAACGAATAACTTTATATACTATTACTTAATAACGTATAACGTTATGCAGTATTACCTTATAACGTATAACGTTATATGCTATTACGTTATAACGTATAACGTTATGTACTATTACGTAATAACGTATAACGATATATACTATTACGTACTAACGTATAACGTTATATACTATTACGTATTAATGTATAACGTTATATAGTATTACATTATGACGTATAACGTTACGTAGTATTGCCTTATAACGTATAACGTTATATACTATTGCGTACTAACGTATAACGTTATGTACTATTACGTATTAACGTATAACGTTATATAATATTGCGTACTAACGTATAACGTTATGTACTATTACGTAATAACGTATAACGTTATATAGTATTACCATATGACGTATAGCGTTATGTAGTATTACGTACTAACGTATTACGTTTTGTACTATTACGTAATAACGTATAACGTTATATACTATTACGTAATAACGTATAACGTTATATAGTATTACATACTAACATATAACGATATATACTATTACGTACTAACGTATAACGTTATATATTATTACGTACTAACGTATAACGTTATATAGTATTACCATATGACGTATAACGTTATGTAGTATTACGTACTAACGTATAACGATATATACTATTACGTATTAATGTATAATGTTATATACTCTTACGTTGTAACGTAAAACGATATGTAGTATTACCTTATGTCGTATACCGTTATATATTATTACGTACTAACGTATAACGTTATATACTATTGCGTACTAACGAATAAATTTATATACTATTACTTAATAACGTATAACGTTGTGCAGTATTACCTTATAACGTATAACGTATAACGTTATATACCATTACGTCCTAACGTATTACGTTATGTATTATTACCTTATAACGTATAACGTTATATGCTATTACGTACTAACGTATAACGTTATATAGTATTACCATATGACGTATACCGTTATATACTATTGCGTACTAACCTATAACGCTATGTACTACGAGGGTGACTCGAATATAAACGAGACTTTATTTTTAAAATAATTTTATTCAGTGAAATAACATAGCCAAGCACATATTATTTTTCAACATAGTCTCCTGCTTTGGAAATGCATTTTTCCCAGCGGATTGGGAGATTTTTGATCCCAGCATCGTAAAAAGAAGAGTGCTGTGTCAGAAGCCAATTGCGCACAAAGGCCTCCACCGCCGCGTCGTCTTGGAATCGTTGTCCTCCTAGTGCTTCTTTAAGCGGTCCGAAGAGATGGAAATCGCAGGGCGATAGGTCAGGACTGTAGGGAGGATGATCAAGTGGAGTCCACCTTATTTCCTCTAATGTTGTGCAGGTTAGAGCTGCTGACGTCTCGAATCGGTTGGTTACGCCTTTTCGAACGATAGGCAACCTTTGCCTCCCTCAAAAGCTCACAGTAATAAGCAGCATTTATTGTGCGACGCTCATGCAAAAAATCAATGTGCAAAACGCCACGCCGGTCGAAAAAAACGTGCGAATGTTCTCCTCCGTAATGCTGGTTCGAGGACGACGATCATGTTCCACATTTTCAACCAGTTCACGTCCTTCCTTGAACTTCTTATGCCAGGCAAACACGCGAGCCCTTGACAGTGTCTGATCCCCGAACTGTGCAGTCAATCTTTGCAGAATTTCTATTGGTTTGACGCCTTCATGTGTGAGAAATTTAATAATAATGCGTTGCGCAACTGAGAGGTGTACTTGTTGCTCTGACATCTTGAATACTACCGCCAAACGTGTCTGAACTGGACAACGGCCTGCTCTCCCCACTCCTGACATCCCAACCAATGCACACTAGAAGCGTCCGCTCGCTCCCTTTAAATTTACGCGCTCAGAAAATAAAGTCTCGTTTACATTTGAATCACCCTCGTATTACGTAATAACTTATAACGTTATATAGTATTACCATATGACGTATAACGTTATGTAGTATTACCTTGTTACGTATAGGATTATATACTATTACGTTCTAACGTATAACTTTATATAGTATCACGTACTAACGTATAACGTTATATACTATTACGTTCTAACGTAGAACTTTATACAGTATTACGTACTGACGTATATCGTTATATAGTATTACCTTATTACGTATAACGTTATCTACTATTACGTTATAACTTAAAACGTTATGTACTGTTACGTAATAACGTATAACGTTATATAGTATTACCATATGAAGTATAACGTTATGTAGTATTACCTTATGAAGTACAACGTTATGTACTATCACCTTGTTACGTATAACGTTATGTATTAGTACCTTATAACGTATAACGTTATATGCTATTACGTACTAACGTATAACGATATATACTATTACGTATTAATGTATGACGTTATATAGTATTACATTATGACGTATAACGTTACGTAGTATTGCCTTATAACGTATAACGTTGTATAATATTGCGTACTAACGTATAACGTTATGTACTATTACGTAATAACGTATAACGTTATATAGTATTACCATATGACGTATAGCGTTATGTAGTATTACGTACTAACGTATTACGTTTTGTACTATTACGTAATAACGTATAACGTTATATACTATTACGTATTAATGTATAACGTTATATCGTATTACATTATGACGTATAACGTTATGTAGTATTGCCTTATAACGTATAACGTTATATACTATTGCGTACTAACGTATAACGTTATGTACTATTACGTAATAACGTATAACGTTATATACTATTCCGTACTAACGTATAACGTTATGTACTATTACGTAATAACGTATAACGTTATATAGTATTACATTATGACGTATAACGTAATGTAGTATTGCCTTATAACGCATAATGTTATATACTCTTGCGTACTAACGTATAACGTTATGTACTATTACGTAATAACGTATAACGTTATATAGTATTACCATATGACGTATAACGTTATGTACTATTACGTAATAACGTATAACGTTATATAGTATTACCATATGACGTATAACGTTATGTAGTATTACCTTATGACGTATAACGTTATGTAGTATTACCTTGTTACGTATAACGTTCTGTAGTATTACCTTGTTACGTATAACGTTCTGTAGTATTACCTTGTTACGTATAACGTTATATACTATTACGTAATAACGTATATCGTTATATAGTGTTACATACTAACATATAACGATATATACTATTACGTACTAACGTATAACGTTATATATTATTACGTACTAACGTATAACGTTATATAGTATTACCATATGACGTATAACGTTATGTAGTATTACGTACTAACGTATAACGATATATACTATTACGTATTAATGTATAATGTTATATACTCTTACGTTGTAACGTAAAACGATATGTAGTATTACCTTATGTCGTATACCGTTATATATTATTACGTACTAACGTATAACGTTATATACTATTGCGTACTAACGAATAAATTTATATACTATTACTTAATAACGTATAACGTTGTGCAGTATTACCTTATAACGTATAACGTATAACGTTATATACCATTACGTCCTAACGTATTACGTTATGTATTATTACCTTATAACGTATAACGTTATATGCTATTACGTACTAACGTATAACGTTATATAGTATTACCATATGACGTATAACGTTATGTAGTGTTACGTACTAACGTATTACGTTATGTACTATTACCTAATAACGTCTATCGTTATATACAATTACGTATTAATGTATAACGTTATATGGTATTACATTATGACGTATAACGTTATATACTATTGCGTACTAACCTATAACGCTATGTACTATTACGTAATAACGTATAACGTTATATAGTATTACCATATGACGTATAACGTTATGTACTATTACGTAATAACGTATAACGTTATATAGTATTACCATATGACGTATAACGTTATGTAGTATTACCTTGTTACGTATAAGATTATATACTATTACGTTCTAACGTATAACTTTATATAGTATCACGTACTAACGTATAACGTTATATACTATTACGTTCTAACGTAGAACTTTATACAGTATTACGTACTAACGTATATCGTTATATAGTATTACCTTATTACGTATAACGTTATCTACAATTACGTTATAACTTAAAACGTTATGTACTATTACGTAATAACGTATAACGTTATATAGTATTACCATATGAAGTATAACGTTATGTAGTATTACCTTATGAAGTACAACGTTATGTACTATCACCTTGTTACGTATAACGTTATGTATTAGTACCTTATAACGTATAACGTTATATGCTATTACGTACTAACGTATAACGATATATACTATTACGTATTAATGTATGACGTTATATAGTATTACATTATGACGTATAACGTTACGTAGTATTGCCTTATAACGTATAACGTTGTATACTATTGCGTACTAACGTATAACGTTATGTACTATTACGTAATAACGTATAACGTTATATACTATTACGTACTAACGTATTACGTTATGTACTATTACGTAATAACGTATAACGTTATATACTATTACGTATTAATGTATAACGCTATATAGTAATACATTATAACGTATAATGTTATGTAGTATTGCCTTATAACGTATAACGTTATATAATATTGCGTACTAACGTACAACGTTATGTACTATTACGTAATAACGTATAACGTTATATAGTATTACCATATGAAGTATAACGTTATGTAGTATTACCTTATGAAGTACAACGTTATGTACTATCACCTTGTTACGTATAACGTTGTGTAGTATTACCTTGTTACGTATAACGCTATATACTATTACGTAATAACGTATAACGTTACACAGTATTAGGTACTAACGTATAACGATATATACTATTACGTACTAACGTATAACGTTATGTACTATTACGTACTAACGTATAACGTTATATACTATTACGTATTAATGTATAACGTTATATACTATTACGTTATAACGTAAAACGTTATGTAGTATTACGTAATTACGTCTAACGTTATGTAGTATTACCTTATGACGTATAACGTTATGTATTATTACCTTATAACGTATAACGATATATGCCATTACGTACTAACGTATAACGATATATACTATTACGTAATAACGTATAACGTTATATAGTATTACCATATGACGTATAACGTTATGTAGTATTACGTACTAACGTATTACGTTATGTACTATTACGTATTTACGTATAACGTTGTATACTATTACGTATTAATGTATAACGTTATATAGTATTACATTATGACGTATAACGTTACGTAGTATTGCCTTATAACGTATAACGTTATATACTATTGCGTACTAACGTATAACGTTATGTACTATTACGTAATAACATATAACGTTATATACTATTGCGTACTAACGTATAACGTTATGTACTATTACGTAATAACGTATAACGTTATATGGTATTACCATATGACATATAACGTTATGTAGTATTACGTACTAACGTATAACGTTATATAGTATTACCATATGACGTATAACGTTATGTAGTATTACCTTATGACGTATAACGTTATGTAGTATTACCTTATGAAGTACAACGTTATGTACTATCACCTTGTTACGTATAACGTTATGTAGTATTACCTTGTTACGTATAACGCTATATACTATTACGTAATAACGTATAACGTTACATAGTATTAGGTACTAACGTATAACGATATATACTATTACGTACTAACGTATAACGTTATATACTATTACGTATTAATGTATAACGTTATATACTATTACGTTGTAACGTAAAACGGTATGTAGTATTACGTACTAACGTATAACGTTATATAGTATTACCATATGACGTATAACGTTATGTAGTATTACCTTATGACGTATAACGTTATGTAGTATTACCTTGTTACGTATAAGATTATATACTATTACGTTCTAACGTATAACTTTATATAGTATCACGTACTAACGTATAACGTTATATACTATTACGTTCTAACGTAGAACTTTATACAGTATTACCTACTAACGTATATCGTTATATAGTATTACCTTATTACGTATAACGTTATCTACTATTACGTTATAACTTAAAACGTTATGTACTATTACGTAATAACGTATAACGTTATATAGTATTACCATATGAAGTATAACGTTATGTAGTATTACCTCATGAAGTACAACGTTATGTACTATCACCTTGTTACGTATAACGTTATGTAGTATTACCTTGTTACGTATAACGCTATATACTATTACGTAATAACGTATAACGTTACATAGTATTAGGTACTAACGTATAACGATATATACTATTACGTACTAACGTATAACGTTATATACTATTACGTATTAATGTATAACGTTATATACTATTACGTTGTAACGTAGAACGGTATGTAGTATTACGTAATAACGTCTAACGTTATGTAGTATTACCTTATGACGTATAACGTTATGTATTAGTACCTTATAACGTATAACGTTATATGCTATTACGTACTAACGTATAACGATATATACTATTACGTATTAATGTATAACGTTATATAGTATTACATTATGACGTATAACGTTACGTAGTATTGCCTTATAACGTATAACGTTGTATACTATTGCGTACTAACGTATAACGTTATGTACTATTACGTAATAACGTATAACGTTATATACTATTACGTACTAACGTATTACGTTATGTACTATTACGTAATAACGTATAACGTTATATACTTTTACGTATTAATGTATAACGCTATATAGTAATACCTTATAACGTATAATGTTATGTAGTATTGCCTTATAACGTATAACGTTATATACTATTGCGTACTAACGTACAACGTTATGTACTATTACGTAATAACGTATAACGTTATATAGTATTACCATATGACGTATAACGTTATGTAGTATTACCTTATGACGTATAACGTTATGTAGTATTACCTTGTTACGTATAAGATTATATACTATTACGTTCTAACGTATAACTTTATATAGTATCACGTACTAACGTATAACGTTATATACTATTACGTTCTAACGTAGAACTTTATACAGTATTACGTACTAACGTATATCGTTATATAGTATTACCTTATTACGTATAACGTTATCTACTATTACGTTATAACTTAAAACGTTATGTACTATTACGTAAAAACGTATAACGTTATATAGTATTACCATATGAAGTATAACGTTATGTAGTATTACCTTATGAAGTACAACGTTATGTACTATCACCTTGTTACGTATAACGTTATGTAGTATTACCTTGTTACGTATAACTCTATATACTATTACGTAATAACGTATAACGTTACATAGTATTAGGTAAAAACGTATAACGATATATACTATTACGTACTAACGTATAACGTTATATACTATTACATTATGACGTATAACGTTACGTAGTATTGCCTTATAACGTATAACGTTGTATACTATTCCGTACTAACGTATAACGTTATGTACTATTACGTAATAACGTATAACGTTATGTACTATTACGTAATAGCGTATAACGTTATATACTATTACGTATTAATGTATAACGCTATATAGTAATACATTATAACGTATAATGTAATGTAGTATTGCCTTATAACGTATAACGTTATATACTATTGCGTACTAACGTACAACGTTATGTACTATTACGTAATAACGTATAACGTTATATAGTATTACCATATGAAGTATAACGTTATGTAGTATTACCTTGTTACGTATAACGCTATATAGTATTACGTAATAACGTATAACTTTACATAGTATTAGGTACTAACGTATAACGATATATACTATTACGTACTAACGTATAACGTTATATACTATTACGTATTAATGTATAACGTTATATACTATTACGTTGTAACGTAAAACGATATGTAGTATTACCTTATGTCGTATACCGTTATATATTATTACGTACTAACGTATAACGTTATATACTATTAGGTACTAATGTTTAACGTTATGTAGTATAACTTATAACGTATAACGTTATATACTATTACGTACTAACGAATAAATTTATATACTATTACTTAATAACGTATAACGTTGTGCAGTATTACCTTATAACGTATAACGTTATATGCTATTACGTTATAACGTATAACGTTATATACCATTACGTACTAACGTATAACGTCATATACTATTACATTCTGACGTAGAACTTTATACAGTATTACGTACTAACGCATAACGTTATATAGTATTACCTTATTACGTATAACGTTACCTACTATTACGTTATAACGTAAAACGTTATGTACTATTACGTAATAACGTATAACGTTATATAGTATTACCTTATGACGTACAACGTTATGTAATATTACCGTATGAAGTATAACGTTATGTATTATTACCTTATAACGTATAACGTTATATGCTATTACGTACTAACGTAAAACGATAGATACTGTTACGAACTAACGTATAATTTTTGATACTATTGCGTAATAATGTATATCGGTATATACTATTACTAAACAACGTATAACGTTATATAGTATTACCTTATTACGTATAACGCTATATACTATTACGTTATAACGCATAACGTTAAATACTATTACGTAAACCTGTACAACGTTATATACTATTACGTACTAACGTATAACGTTATATATTATTACGTTATATCGTAAAACGTTATGTAGTATTACGTACTAACGAATAACTTTATGTACTATTACTTAATAACGTATAACGTTATGCAGTATTACCTTATAACGTATAACGTTATATGCTATTACGTTATAACGTATAACGTTATATACTATTACGTACTAACGAATAAATTTATATACTATTACTTAATAACGTATAACGTTGTGCAGTATTACCTTATAACGTATAACGTATAACGTTATATACCATTACGTCCTAACGTATTACGTTATGTATTATTACCTTATAACGTATAACGTTATATGCTATTACGTACTAACGTATAACGTTATATAGTATTACCATATGACGTATAACGTTATGGACTATTACGTAATAACGTATAACGTTATATAGTATTACCATATGACGTATAACGTTATGTAGTATTACCTTATGACGTATAACGTTATGTAGTATTACCTTGTTACGTATAAGATTATATACTATTACGTTCTAACGTATAACTTTATATAGTATCACGTACTAACGTATAACGTTATATACTATTACGTTCTAACGTAGAACTTTATACAGTATTACGTACTAACGTATATCGTTATATAGTATTACCTTATTACGTATAACGTTATCTACTATTACGTTATAACTTAAAACGTTATGTACTATTACGTAATAACGTATAACGTTATATAGTATTACCATATGAAGTATAACGTTATGTAGTATTACCTTATGAAGTACAACGTTATGTACTATCACCTTGTTACGTATAACGTTATGTAGTATTACCTTGTTACGTATAACTCTATATACTATTACGTAATAACGTATAACGTTACATAGTATTAGGTAAAAACGTATAACGATATATACTACTACGTACTAACGTATAACGTTATATACTATTACGTATTAATGTATAACGTTATATACTATTACGTTGTAACGTAAAACGGTATGTAGTATTACGTAATAACGTCTAACGTTATGTAGTATTACCTTATGACGTATAACGTTATGTATTAGTACCTTATAACGTATAACGTTATATGCTATTACGTACTAACGTATAACGATATATACTATTACGTATTAATGTATAACGTTATATAGTATTACATTATGACGTATAACGTTACGTAGTATTGCCTTATAACGTATAACGTTGTATACTATTGCGTACTAACGTATAACGTTATGTACTATTACGTAATAACGTATAACGTTATATACTATTACGTACTAACGTATTACGTTATATACTATTACGTAATAACGTATAACGTTATATACTATTACGTATTAATGTATAACGCTATATAGTAATACATTATAACGTATAATGTTATGTAGTATTGCCTTATAACGTATAACGTTATATACTATTGCGTACTAACGTACAACGTTATGTACTATTACGTAATAACGTATAACGTTATATAGTATTACCATATGAAGTATAACGTTATGTAGTATTACCTTATGAAGTACAACGTTATGTACTATCACCTTGTTACGTATAACGTTATGTAGTATTACCTTGTTACGTATAACGCTATATACTATTACGTAATAACGTATAACGTTACATAGTATTAGGTACTAACGTTTAACGATATATACTATTACGTACTAACGTATAACGTTATATACTATTACGTATTAATGTATAACGATATATACTATTACGTTGTAACGTAAAACGATATGTAGTATTACCTTATGTCGTATACCGTTATATATTATTACGTACTAACGTATAACGTTATATATCATTAGGTATTAATGTTTAACGTTATGTAGTATAACTTATAACGTATAACGTTATGTACTATTACGTACTAACGAATAAATTTATATACTATTACTTAATAACGTATAACGTTGTGCAGTATTACCTTATAACGTATAACGTTATATGCTATTACGTTATAATGTATAACGTTATATACCATTACGTACTAACGTATAACGTTATATACTATTACGTTCTACCGTATAACTTTATTTAGTATTACGTACTAACGTATAACGTTATATAGTATTACCTTATTACGTATAACGTTATATACTATTACGTTATAACGTAAAACGTTATGTAGTATTACGTGCTAACGTATAACGTTATAGAGTAATACCTCATGACGTATAACGTTATGTAGTATTACCTTATGACGAATAAGGTTATGTAGTATTACCTTGTTACGTATAAGGTTATATACTACTACGTTCTAACGTATAACTTTATATAGTATCACGTACTAACGTATAACGATATATAATATTACGTACTAACGTATAACGTTATGTACTATTACGTACTAACGTATAACGTTATATACTATTACGTATTAATGTATAACGTTATATACTATTACGTTATAACGTAAAACATTATGTAGTATTACGTAATAACGTCTAACGTTATGTAGTATTACCTTATGACGTATAACGTTATGTATTATTACCTTATAACGTATAACGTTATATGCCATTACGTACTAACGTATAACGATATATACTATTACGTAATAACGTATAACGTTATATAGTATTACCATATGACGTATAACGTTATGTAGTATTATGTACTAACGTATTACGTTATGTACTATTACGTAGTTACGTATAACGTTGTATACTATTACGTATTAATGTATAACGTTATATAGTATTACATTATGACGTATAACGTTATATACTATTACGTTATAACGTATAACGTTATGTACTATTACGTACTAACGTATAACGTTATATACTATTACGTATTAATGTATAACGATATATACTATTACGTAATAACGTATAACGTTATATAGTATTACCATATGACGTATAACGTTATGTAGTATTATGTACTAACGTATTACGTTATGTACTATTACGTAATAACGTATAACGTTATATACTATTGCGTACTAACGTATAACGTTATGTACTATTACGTAATAACCTATAACGTTATATACTATTACGTATTAATGTATAACGTTATATACTATTACGTTGTATCGTAAAACGATATGTAGTATTACCTAATGTCGTATACCGTTATATATTATTACGTACTAACGTATAACGTTATATACTATTAGGTATTAATGTTTAACGTTATGTAGTATATCTTATAACGTATAACGTTATATACTATTACGTACTAACGAATAACTTTATATACTATTACTTAATAACGTATAACGTTATGCAGTATTACCTTATAACCTATAACGTTATATGCTATTACGTTATAACGTATAACGTTATATACCATTACGTACTAACGTATAACGTTTTATGCTATTACGTTCTAACGTATAACTTTATTTAGTATTACGTACTAACGTATAACGTTATATAGTATTACGTTATTACGTATAACGTTATATACTATTGCGTTGTAACGTAAAACGATATGTAGTATTACCTTATGTCGTATACCGTTATATATTATTACGTACTAACGTATAACGTTATATACTATTAGGTATTAATGTTTAACGTTATGTAGTGTAACTTATAACGTATAACGTTATATACTATTTCGTACTAACGAATAACTTTATATACTATTACTTAATAACGTATAACGTTATGCAGTATTACCTTATAACGTATAACGTTATATGCTATTACGTTATAACGTATAACGTTATGTACTATTACGTAATAACGTATAACGATATATACTATTACGTACTAACGTATAACGTTATATAATATTACGTATTAATGTATAACGTTATATAGTATTACATTATGACGTATAACGTTACGTAGTATTGCCTTATAACGTATAACGTTATATACTATTGCGTACTATCGTATAACGTTATGTACTATTACGTAATAACGTATAACGTTATATAATATTGCGTACTAACGTATAACGTTATGTACTATTACGTAATAACGTATAACGTTATATAGTATTACCATATGACGTATAACGTTATGTACTATTACGTAATAACGTATAACGTTATATAGTATTACCATATGACGTATAACGTTATGTAGTATTACCTTATGACGTATAACGTTATGTAGTATTACCTTGTTACGTATAAGATTATATACTATTACGTTCTAACGTATAACTTTATATAGTATCACGTACTAACGTATAACGTTATATACTATTACGTTCTAACGTAGAACATTATACAGTATTACGTACTAACGTATATCGTTATATCGTTTTACCTTATTACGTATAACGTTATCTACTATTACGTTATAACTTAAAACGTTATGTACTATTACGTAATAACGTATAACGTTATATAGTATTACCATATGAAGTATAACGTTATGTAGTATTACCTTATGAAGTACAACGTTATGTACTATCACCTTGTTACGTATAACGTTATGTAGTATTACCTTGTTACGTATAACTCTATATACTATTACGTAATAACGTATAACGTTACATAGTATTAGGTAAAAACGTATAACGTTATGTACTATTACGTAATAACGTATAACGTTATATACTATTACGTACTAACGTATTACGTTATGTACTATTACGTAATAACGTATAACGTTATATACTATTACGTATTAATGTATAACGCTATATAGTAATACATTATAACGTATAATGTTATGTAGTATTGCCTTATAACGTATAACGTTATATACTATTGCGTACTAACGTACAACGTTATGTACTATTACGTAATAACGTATAACGTTATATACTATTACGTTGTATCGTAAAACGATATGTAGTATTACCTTATGTCGTATACCGTTATATATTATTACGTACTAACGTATAACGTTATATACTATTAGGTATTAATGTTTAACGTTATGTAGTATATCTTATAACGTATAACGTTATATACTATTACGTACTAACGAATAACTTTATATACTATTACTTAATAACGCATAACGTTATATAGTATTACCTTATTACGTATAACGTTACCTACTATTACGTTATAACGTAAAACGTTATGTACTATTACGTAATAACGTATAACGTTATATAGTATTACCTTATGACGTACAACGTTATGTAATATTACCGTATGAAGTATAACGTTATGTATTATTACCTTATAACGTATAACGTTATATGCTATTACGTACTAACGTAAAACGATAGATACTGTTACGAACTAACGTATAATTTTTGATACTATTGCGTAATAATGTATATCGGTATATACTATTACTAAACAACGTATAACGTTATATAGTATTACCTTATTACGTATAACGCTATATACTATTACGTTATAACGCATAACGTTAAATACTATTACGTAAACTTGTACAACGTTATATACTATTACGTACTAACGTATAACGTTATATATTATTACGTTATATCGTAAAACGTTATGTAGTATTACGTACTAACGAATAACTTTATGTACTATTACTTAATAACGTATAACGTTATGCAGTATTACCTTATAACGTATAACGTTATATGCTATTACGTTATAACGTATAACGTTATATACTATTACGTACTAACGAATAAATTTATATACTATTACTTAATAACGTATAACGTTGTGCAGTATTACCTTATGAAGTATAACGTTATGGACTATTACGTAATAACGTATAACGTTATATAGTATTACCATATGACGTATAACGTTATGTAGTATTACCTTATGACGTATAACGTTATGTAGTATTACCTTGTTACGTATAAGATTATATACTATTACGTTCTAACGTATAACTTTATATAGTATCACGTACTAACGTATAACGTTATATACTATTACGTTCTAACGTAGAACTTTATACAGTATTACGTACTAACGTATATCGTTATATAGTATTACCTTATTACGTATAACGTTATCTACTATTACGTTATAACTTAAAACGTTATGTACTATTACGTAATAACGTATAACGTTATATAGTATTACCATATGAAGTATAACGTTATGTAGTATTACCTTATGAAGTACAACGTTATGTACTATCACCTTGTTACGTATAACGTTATGTAGTATTACCTTGTTACGTATAACTCTATATACTATTACGTAATAACGTATAACGTTACATAGTATTAGGTAAAAACGTATAACGATATATACTATTACGTACTAACGTATAACGTTATATACTATTACGTATTAATGTATAACGTTATATACTATTACGTTGTAACGTAAAACGGTATGTAGTATTACGTAATAACGTCTAACGTTATGTAGTATTACCTTATGACGTATAACGTTATGTATTAGTACCTTATAACGTATAACGTTATATGCTATTACGTACTAACGTATAACGATATATACTATTACGTATTAATGTATAACGTTATATAGTATTACATTATGACGTATAACGTTACGTAGTATTGCCTTATAACGTATAACGTTGTATACTATTGCGTACTAACGTATAACGTTATGTACTATTACGTAATAACGTATAACGTTATATACTATTACGTACTAACGTATTACGTTATATACTATTACGTAATAACGTATAACGTTATATACTATTACGTATTAATGTATAACGCTATATAGTAATACATTATAACGTATAATGTTATGTAGTATTGCCTTATAACGTATAACGTTATATACTATTGCGTACTAACGTACAACGTTATGTACTATTACGTAATAAGGTATAACGTTATATAGTATTACCATATGAAGTATAACGTTATGTAGTATTACCTTATGAAGTACAACGTTATGTACTATCACCTTGTTACGTATAACGTTATGTAGTATTACCTTGTTACGTATAACGCTATATACCATTTCGTACTAACGTATAACGTTTTATGCTATTACGTTCTAACGTATAACTTTATTTAGTATTACGTACTAACGTATAACGTTATATAGTATTACGTTATTACGTATAACGTTATATACTATTGCGTTGTAACGTAAAACGATATGTAGTATTACCTTATGTCGTATACCGTTATATATTATTACGTACTAACGTATAACGTTATATACTATTAGGTATTAATGTTTAACGTTATGTAGTGTAACTTATAACGTATAACGTTATATACTATTTCGTACTAACGAATAACTTTATATACTATTACTTAATAACGTATAACGTTATGCAGTATTACCTTATAACGAATAACGTTATATGCTATTACGTTATAACGTATAACGTTATGTACTATTACGTAATAACGTATAACGATATATACTATTACGTACTAACGTATAACGTTATATACTATTACGTATTAATGTATAACGTTATATAGTATTACATTATGACGTATAACGTTACGTAGTATTGCCTTATAACGTATAACGTTATATACTATTGCGTACTATCGTATAACGTTATGTACTATTACGTAATAACGTATAACGTTATATAATATTGCGTACTAACGTATAACGTTATGTACTATTACGTAATAACGTATAACGTTATATAGTATTACCATATGACGTATAACGTTATGTACTATTACGTAATAACGTATAACGTTATATAGTATTACCATATGACGTATAACGTTATGTAGTATTACCTTATGACGTATAACGTTATGTAGTATTACCTTGTTACGTATAAGATTATATACTATTACGTTCTAACGTATAACTTTATATAGTATCACGTACTAACGTATAACGTTATATACTATTACGTTCTAACGTAGAACATTATACAGTATTACGTTCTAACGTATATCGTTATATAGTTTTACCTTATTACGTATAACGTTATCTACTATTACGTTATAACTTAAAACGTTATGTACTATTACGTAATAACGTATAACGTTATATAGTATTACCATATGAAGTATAACGTTATGTAGTATTACCTTATGAAGTACAACGTTATGTACTATCACCTTGTTACGTATAACGTTATGTAGTATTACCTTGTTACGTATAACTCTATATACTATTACGTAATAACGTATAACGTTACATAGTATTAGGTAAAAACGTATAACGATATATACTATTACGTACTAACGTATAACGTTATATACTATTACATTATGACGTATAACGTTACGTAGTATTGTCTTATAACGTATAACGTTGTATACTATTGCGTACTAACGTATAACGTTATGTACTATTACGTAATAACGTATAACGTTATATACTATTACGTACTAACGTATTACGTTATGTACTATTACGTAATAACGTATAACGTTATATACTATTACGTATTAATGTATAACGCTATATAGTAATACATTATAACGTATAATGTTATGTAGTATTGCCTTATAACGTATAACGTTATATACTATTGCGTACTAACGTACAACGTTATGTACTATTACGTAATAACGTATAACGTTATATACTATTACGTTGTATCGTAAAACGATATGTAGTATTACCTTATGTCGTATACCGTTATATATTATTACGTACTAACGTATAACGTTATATACTATTAGGTATTAATGTTTAACGTTATGTAGTATATCTTATAACGTATAACGTTATATACTATTACGTACTAACGAATAACTTTATATACTACTACTTAATAACGTATAACGTTATGCAGTATTACCTTATAACCTATAACGTTATATGCTATTACGTTATAACGTATAACGTTATATACCATTACGTACTAACGTATAACGTTTTATGCTATTACGTTCTAACGTATAACTTTATTTAGTATTACGTACTAACGTATAACGTTATATAGTATTACGTTATTACGTATAACGTTATATACTATTGCGTTGTAACGTAAAACGATATGTAGTATTACCTTATGTCGTATACCGTTATATATTATTACGTACTAACGTATAACGTTATATACTATTAGGTATTAATGTTTAACGTTATGTAGTGTAACTTATAACGTATAACGTTATATACTATTTCGTACTAACGAATAACTTTATATACTATTACTTAATAACGTATAACGTTATGCAGTATTACCTTATAACGTATAACGTTATATGCTATTACGTTATAACGTATAACGTTATGTACTATTACGTAATAACGTATAACGATATATACTATTACGTACTAACGTATAACGTTATATACTATTACGTATTAATGTATAACGTTATATAGTATTACATTATGACGTATAACGTTACGTAGTATTGCCTTATAACGTATAACGTTATATACTATTGCGTACTATCGTATAACGTTATGTACTATTACGTAATAACGTATAACGTTATATAATATTGCGTACTAACGTATAACGTTATGTACTATTACGTAATAACGTATAACGTTATATAGTATTACCATATGACGTATAACGTTATGTACTATTACGTAATAACGTATAACGTTATATAGTATTACCATATGACGTATAACGTTATGTAGTATTACCTTATGACGTATAACGTTATGTAGTATTACCTTGTTACGTATAAGATTATATACTATTACGTTCTAACGTATAACTTTATATAGTATCACGTACTAACGTATAACGTTATATACTATTACGTTCTAACGTAGAACATTATACAGTATTACGTACTAACGTATATCGTTATATAGTTTTACCTTATTACGTATAACGTTATCTACTATTACGTTATAACTTAAAACGTTATGTACTATTACGTAATAACGTATAACGTTATATAGTATTACCATATGACGTATAACGTTATGTAGTACTACCTTATGACGTATAACTTTATGTAGTATTACCTTGTTACGTATAACGCTCTGTAGTATTACCTTGTTACGTATAACGTTATATACTATTACGTAATAACGTATAACGTTATATAGTATTACGTACTAACGTATAACGTTATATACTATTACGTAATAACGTATTACGATATATACTATTACGTACTAACGTATAACGTTATATACTATTACGTATTAATGTATAACGTTATATACTATTACGTTGTAACGTAAAACGATATGTAGTATTACCTTATGCCGTATACCGTTATATATTGTTACGTACTAACGTATAGCGTTATATACTATTACGTATTAATGATTAACGTTATGTAGTATTACCTTATAACGTATAACGTAATATACCAATACGTACTAACGAATAACTTTATATACTATTACTTAATAACGTATGACGTTATGCAGTATTAGATTATAACGTATAACGTTATATGCTATTACGTAATAACGTATAACGATATATATTATTACGTACTAACGTATAACGTTATATACTATTACGTATTAATGTATATCGTTATGTAGTGTTACCTTATGATGTATAACGTTATATACTATTTCGTTATAACGTAAAACGTTATGTACTATTACGTAATAACGTATAAAGTTATATAGTATTACCTTATGACGTATAAAGTTATGTAGTATTACCTTATGAAGTATAACGTTATGTATTATTACCTTATAACGTATAACGTTATATGCTATTACGTACTAACGTATAACGATATATACTGTCACGAACTAACGTATAACGTTATATACTATTACGTATTAATGTATAACGATATATAGTATTACATTATGACGTATAACGTTATGTAGTATTGCCTTATAACGTATAACGTTATATACTATTACGTACTAAGGTATTACGTTATGTACTATTACGTAATAACGTATAACGTTATATAATATTACGTATTAATGTATAACGTTATATAGTATTACATTATGACGTATAACGTTATGTAGTAATGCCTTATAACGTATAACGTTATATACTATTACGTATTAATGTATAACGTTATATAGTATTACATTATGACGTATAACGTTATGTAGTATTACCATATGACGTATAACGTTATGTAGTATTACCATATGACGTATAACGTTATGTAGTATTACCTTGTTACGTATAACGTTCTGTAGTATTACCTTGTTACGTATAACGTTATATACAATTACGTAATAACGTATAACGTTATATAGTATTACGTACTAACGTATAACGATATATACTATTACGTACTAACGCATAACGTTATATACTGTTACCATATGACGTATAACGTTATGTACTATTACGTAATGACGTATAACGTTATATAGTATTACCAAATGACGTATAACGATATGTAGTACTACCTTATGACGTATAACTTTATGTAGTATTACCTTGTTACGTATAACGCTCTGTAGTATTACCTTGTTACGTATAACGTTATATACTATTACGTAATAACGTATAACGTTATATAGTATTACGTACAAACGTATAACGTTATATACTATTACGTAATAACGTATTACGATATATACTATTACGTACTAACGTATAACTTTATATACTATTACGTAATAACGTCTAACGTTATAGAGTAATACCTTATGACGTATAACGTTTTGTAGTATTACCTTATGACGAATAAGGTTATGTAGTATTACCTTTTTACGTACAAGGTTATATACTATTACGGTCTAACGTATAACTATATATAGTATCACGTACTAACGTATAACGATATATACTATTACGTACTAACATATAACGTTATATACTATTACGTTCTAACCTATAACGTTATATACTATTACGTAATAACGTCTAACGTTATGTAGTATTACCTTATAACGTATAACGTTATATACTATTACGTACTAACGTATAACGTTATGTACTATTACGTAATAACGTATAACGATATATACTATTACGTACTAACGTATAACGTTATATACAATTACGTTATAACGTAAAACGTTATGTACTATTACGTAATAACGTATAACGTTATATAGTATTGCCTTATGACGTATAACGTCATGTAGTATTACCTTATGAAGTATAACGTTATGTATTATTACCATATAACGTATAACGACATATGCTATTACGTACTAACGTATAACGATATATACTATTACGAACTAACGTATAACGTTATATACTATTGCGTACTAACGTATAACGTTATGTACTATTACGTAATAACGTATAACGTTATATAGTATTACCATATGACGTATAATGTTATGTACTATTACGTAATGACGTATAACGATATATAGTATTACGTTGTAACGTAAAACGTTATATACTATTACGTTCTAACGTATAACGTTATATACTATTACGTAATAACGTATAACGTTATGTAGTATTACCTTATAACGTATAACGTTATATACTATTACGTACTAACGTATAACGTTATGTACTATTACGTAATAACGTATAACGGTATATACTATTACGTACTAACGTATAACGTTAGATACTATTACGTATTAATGTATAACGTTATGTAGTATTACCTTATGACGTATAACGTTATATAGTATTACCTTGTTACTTATAACGTTCTGTAGTATTTCCTTGTTACGTATAACGTTATATACTATTACGTAATAACGTATAACGTTATATAGTATTACGTACTAACGTATAACGATATATACTATTACGTACTAACGAATAACTTTATATACTATTACTTAATAACGTATAACGTTATGCAGTATTACCTTATAACGTATAACGTTATATGCTATTACGTTATAACGTATAACGTTATATACTATTACATACTAACGAATAACTTAATATACTATTACTTAATAACGTATAACGTTATGCAGTATTATCTTATAACGTATAACGTTATATGCTATTACGTTATAACGTATAACGTTATATACTATTACGTACTAACGTATAACTTTATATACCATTACGTTCTAACGTATAACTTTATATAGTATTACGTACTAACGTATAACGTTATATAGTATTACCTTATTACGTTAATGTTATCTACTATTACGTTATAACGTAAAACGTTATGTAGTATTACGTGCTAACGTATAACGTTATATAGTAATACCTTATGACGTATAACGTTTTGTAGTACTACGT
This sequence comes from Bombus muscorum, assembly GCA_963971185.1. Lineage (NCBI taxonomy): Eukaryota > Metazoa > Arthropoda > Insecta > Hymenoptera > Apidae > Bombus > Bombus muscorum. Next base: position 3,731,426 of record OZ020141.1, read on the forward strand.
TCTAACGTATTACGTTATGTACTATTACGTAATAACGTATAACGTTATATACTATTACGTATTAATGTATAACGTTATATACTATTACGTTGTAACGTAAAACGATATGTAGTATTACCTTATGTCGTATAACGTTATATATTATTACGTACTAACGCATAACGTTATATACTATTAGGTATTAATGTTTAATGTTATGTAGTATAACTTATAACGTATAACGTTATATACTATTACGTACTAACGAATAACTTTATATACTATTACTTAATAACGAATAACGTTATGCAGTATTACCTTATAACGTATAACGTTATATGCTATTACGTTATAACGTATAACGTTATATACCATTACGTACTAACGTATAACGTTATATACTATTACGTTCTAACGTATAACATTATTTAGTATTACGTACTAACGTATAACGTTATAGAGTAATACCTCATGACGTATAACGTTATGTAGTATTACCTTATGACGAATAAGGTTATGTAGTATTACCTTGTTACGTATAAGGTTATATACTATTACGTTCTAACGTATAACTTTATATAGTATCACGTACTAACGTATAACGATATATACTATTACGTACTAACATATAACGTTATATACTATTACGTTCTAATGTATAACGTTATATACCATTACGTAATAACGTATAACGTTATGTAGTATTACCTTATAACGTATAACGTTATATACTATTACGTCATAACGTATAACGTTATGTAGTATTACGTGCTAACGTATAACGTTATAGAGTAATACCTCATGACGTATAACGTTATGTAGTATTACCTTATGACGAATAAGGTTATGTAGTATTACCTTGTTACGTATATGGTTATATACTATTACGTTCTAACGTATAACTTTATATAGTATCACGTACTAACGTATAACGATATATACTATTACGTACTAACGTATAACGTTATATACTATTACGTATTAATGTATAACGTTATATAGTATTACATTATGACGTATAACGTTATGTAGTATTGCCTTATAACGTATAACGTTATATAGTATTACGTACTAACGTATAACGATATATACTATTACGTACTAACGTATAACGATATATACTATTACGTACTAACGTATAACGTTATATACTATTACGTATTAATATATATCGTTATGTAGTGTTACCTTATGAGGTATAACGTTATATACTATTTCGTTATAACGTATAACGTTATATGCTATTACGTACTAACGTATAACGATATATACTATTACGAACTAACGTTTAACGTTATATACTATTACGTATTAATGTATAACGTTATATAGTATTACATTATAACGTATAACGTTATGTAGTATTACCTTATAACGTATAACGTTATGTACCATTACGTAAAAACGTATAACGTTATATAGTATTACCTTATGACGTATAACGTTACGTATTATTACCTTATAACGTATAACGATATATACTATTACGTAATAACGTATAAGGTTATATACTATTACGTACTAACGTATTACGATATATACTATTACGTACTAACGTATAACGTTATATACTATTACGTATTAATGTATAACGTTATATAGTATTACATTATGACGTATAACGTTATGGAGTATTACCATATGACGAATAACGTTATGTAGTATTACGTACTCACGTATTACGTTATGTACTATTACGTAATAACGTATAACGTTATATACTATTACGTATTAATGTATAATGTTATATAGTATTACATTATGACGTATAACGTTATGTAGTATTGCCTTATAACGTATAACGTTATATGCTATTACGTTATAACGTATAACGTTATGTACTATTACGTAATAACGTATAACGTTATATAGTATTACCATATGACGTAACCGTTAGGTAGTATTACGTACTCACGTATTACATTATGTACTATTACGTAATAACGTATAACGTTATATACTATTACGTATTAATGTATATCGTTATATAGTATTACATTATGACGTATAACGTTATGTAGTATTGCCTTATAACGTATAACGTTATATGCTATTACGTTATAACGTATAACGTTATATAGTATTACGTACTAACGTATAACGATATATACTATTACGTACTAACGTATAACGTTATATACTATTACGCACTAACGTATAACGATATATAGTATTACGCACTAACGTATAACGTTATATAGTATTACCTTATTACGTATAACGATATATACTATTACGTTATAACGTAAAACGTTATGTAGTATTACCTTATATCGTATAACGTTATATACTATTACGTACTAACGAATAACTTTACATACTATTACTTAATAACGTATAACGTTATGCAGTATTACATTATAACGTATAACGTTATATGCTATTACGTTATAACGTATAACGTTATGTAGTATTACGTGCTAACGTATAACGTTATATACTACTACGTTCTAACGTATAACTTTATATAGTAATACGTACCAAACGTATAACGTTATATAGTATTACCTTATTACGTATAACGATATATACTATTACGTTATAACGTAAAACGTTATGTAGTATTACGTGCTAACGTATAACGTTATAGAGTAATACGTTATGACGTATAACGTTATGTAGTATTACTTTATGACGTATAAGGTTATGTAGTATTACGTTGTTACGTATAAGGTTATATACTATTACATTCTAACGTATAACGTTATATACTATTACGTATTAATGTATAACGTTATATACTATTCCGTACTAACGTACAACGTTATAAACTATTACGTTCTAACGTATAACGTTATATACTATTACGTAATAACGTATAACGTTATGTAGTATTACCTTATAACGTATAACGTTATATACTATTACGTACTAACGTATAACGGTATATAGTATTACCTTATGCCGTATAACTTTATGTAGTATTACCTTATGAAGTATAACGTTATGTATTATTACCTTATAACGTATAACGTTATATAGTATTACGTACTAACGTATAACGATATATACTATTACGTACTAACGTATAACGTTATATACTATTACGTACTAACGTATAACGTTATATACTATTACGTATTAATGTATAACGTTATATAGTATTACATTATGACGTATAACGTTATGTAGTATTGCCTTATAACGTATAACGTTATATAGTATTACGTACTAACGTATAACGATATATACTATTACGTACTAACGTATAACGATATATACTATTACGTACTAACGTATAACGTTATATACTATTACGTATTAATATATATCGTTATGTAGTGTTACCTTATGAGGTATAACGTTATATACTATTTCGTTATAACGTATAACGTTATATGCTATTACGTACTAACGTATAACGATATATACTATTACGAACTAACGTTTAACGTTATATACTATTACGTATTAATGTATAACGTTATATAGTATTACATTATAACGTATAACGTTATGTAGTATTACCTTATAACGTATAACGTTATGTACCATTACGTAAAAACGTATAACGTTATATAGTATTACCTTATGACGTATAACGTTACGTATTATTACCTTATAACGTATAACGATATATACTATTACGTAATAACGTATAAGGTTATATACTATTACGTACTAACGTATTACGATATATACTATTACGTACTAACGTATAACGTTATATACTATTACGTATTAATGTATAACGTTATATAGTATTACATTATGACGTATAACGTTATGGAGTATTACCATATGACGAATAACGTTATGTAGTATTACGTACTCACGTATTACGTTATGTACTATTACGTAATAACGTATAACGTTATATACTATTACGTATTAATGTATAATGTTATATAGTATTACATTATGACGTATAACGTTATGTAGTATTGCCTTATAACGTATAACGTTATATGCTATTACGTTATAACGTATAACGTTATGTACTATTACGTAATAACGTATAACGTTATATAGTATTACCATATGACGTAAACGTTAGGTAGTATTACGTACTCACGTATTACATTATGTACTATTACGTAATAACGTATAACGTTATATACTATTACGTATTAATGTATATCGTTATATAGTATTACATTATGACGTATAACGTTATGTAGTATTGCCTTATAACGTATAACGTTATATGCTATTACGTTATAACGTATAACGTTATATAGTATTACGTACTAACGTATAACGATATATACTATTACGTACTAACGTATAACGTTATATACTATTACGTACTAACGTATAACGATATATACTATTACGTACTAACGTATAACGTTATATACTATTACGTACTAATGTATAACGATATATACTATTACGTACTAACGTATAACGTTATATACTATTACGTTCTAACGTATAACTTTATATAGTATTACGCAATAACGTATAACGTTATATAGTATTACGTATTAACGTATAACGTTATATACTATTGCGTAATAATGTATAACGGTATATACTATTACTTAATAACGTATAACGTTATGTAGTATTACCTTATATCGTATAACGTTATATACTATTACGTTATAACGTATAACGTTATATACTATTACGTACTAACGTATTACGTTATGTACTATTACGTAATAACGTATAACGTTATATAGTATTACCTTATGACGTATAACGTTATGTAGTATTACCATATGACGTATAACGTTATGTAGTATTACCATATGACGTATAACGTTATGTAGTATTACTTATTAACGAATAACGTTATATACAATTACGTTATATCGTTAAACGATATGTAGTATTACCTTATAACGTATAACGTTAGATAATATTATGTTATAACGTAATACGTTATATACTATTGCGTACTAACGTGTAACGTTATGTACTATTACGTAATAACGTATAACGTTATATAGTATAACCATATGACGTATAACGTTATGTAGTATTACCTTATGACGTATAACGTTATGTAGTATTACCTTGTTACGTATAACGTTACATACTATTACGTAATAACGTATAACATTATATAGTATTACGTACTAACGTATAACGATATATACTATTACGTACTAACGTATAACGTTATGTACTATTACGTAATAACGTATAACGTTATTTACTATTACGTAATAACGTATAACGCTATATACGTAGGCGAATCAAATATAAACGAGACTTTATTTTTAAAATAATTTTATTCAGTGAAATAACATAGCCAAGCACATATTATTTTTCAACATAGTCTCCTGCTTTGGAAATGCATTTTTCCCAGCGGATTGGGAGATTTTTGATCCCAGCATCGTAAAAAGAAGAGTGCTGTGTCAGAAGCCAATTGCGCACAAAGGCCTCCACCGCCGCGTCGTCTTGGAATCGTTGTCCTCCTAGTGCTTCTTTAAGCGGTCCGAAGAGATGGAAATCGCAGGGCGATAGGTCAGGACTGTAGGGAGGATGATCAAGTGGAGTCCACCTTATTTCCTCTAATGTTGTGCAGGTTAGAGCTGCTGTATGAGGCCTGGCGTTGTCGTGGAGGAGAATGACGTCTCGAATCGGTTGGTTACGCCTTTTCGAACGATAAGCAACCTTTGCCTCCCTCAAAAGCTCACAGTAATAAGCAGCATTTATTGTGCGACGCTCATGCAAAAAATCAATGTGCAAAACGCCACGCCGTTCGAAAAAAACAGTTGCCAGCACCTTCCCAGCTGACAACCGCGTCTTGGCTTTCACAGGGGCTGCCTCCTCCTTCCTCCGCCACTCCATACTGGCTTGTTTCGATTCGGGTGTGTAATGATGAACCCAAGTTTCATCGCAGGTGACTATTCGATTCAAAAATGTATCCCCTTCTTCCGAAAACCGTGCTGAAAGCTCCTGACACACTTGGAAACGTCTCAACTTCTGTTCTGCTGTCAAAAGGCGAGGGACCCATCTGGCGCACACTTTACGGAACCCTAGGTCCTTTGTGACGATTGTTTGACAGCTCCCATAACTTATTCCAACCTGTGCTGTCATTTCAGAAAGTGTCAAACGCCGATCTCTTTCAAGAAGTTCACGAATCGTGCGAATGTTCTCCTCCGTAATGCTGGTTCGAGGACGACGATCATGTTCCACATTTTCAACCAGTTCACGTCCTTCCTTGAACTTCTTATGCCAGGCAAACACGCGAGCCCTTGACAGTGTCTGATCCCCGAACTGTGCAGTCAATCTTTGCAGAATTTCTATTGGTTTGACGCCTTCATGTGTGAGAAATTTAATAATAATGCGTTGCGCAACTGAGAGGTGTACTTGTTGCTCTGACATCTTGAATACTACCGCCAAACGTGTCTGAACTGGACAACGGCCTGCTCTCCCCACTCCTGACATCCCAACCAATGCACACTAGAAGCGGCCGCTCGCTCCCTTTAAATTTACGCGCTCAGAAACAAAAGTCTCGTTTATATTTGATTCACCCTCGTACTATTACGTTATAACGTATAACGTTATATACTATTACGTAATAACGAATAACGTTATATACTATTACGTACTAACGTATAACGATATATACTATTACGTACTAACGTATAACGTTATATACTATTACGTACTAACGTATAACGTTATATACTATTACGTACTAACGTATAACGTTATATACTCTTACGTATTAATGTATAACGTTATATACTATTACATTGCAACGTAAAACGTTATGTAGTATTACCTTATGTCCTATACCGTTATATATTATTACGTACTAACGTATAACGTTATATACTATTACGTATTAATGTATAACGTTATATAGTCTTACCTTATGAGGTATAACCTTATATACCATTACGTACTAACGTATAACGTTATGTACTATTACGTAATAACGTATAACGATATATACTATTACGTACTAACGTATAACGTTATATACTATTACGTAATAACGTATAACGTTATATGCTATTACGTACTAACGTATAACGCTATGTACTATTTCGTAATAACGTATAACGATATATACTATTACGTACTAACGTATAACGTTATATAGTGTTACCTTATGAGGTATAAGGTTATATACTATTACGTTATAACGTAAAACGTTATGTACTATTACGTAATAACGTATAACGTTATATAGTATTACCTTATGACGTATAACGGTATGTAGTATTACCTTATGAAGTATAACGTTAAGTATTATTACCATATAACGTATAACGTTATATGCTATTACGTACTAACGAATAACTTTGTATTCTATTACGTTATAACGTATAACGTTATATAGTATTACGTACTAACGTATAACGATATATACTATTACGTACTAACGTATAACGTTATATACTCTTACGTATTAATGTATAACGTTATATACTATTACATTGCAACGTAAAACGTTATGTAGTATTACCTTATGTCCTATACCGTTATATATTATTACGTACTAACGTATAACGTTATATACTATTACGTACTAACGTATAACGTTATATAGCATTACCTTATGAGGTATAAGGTTATATACTATTACGTTATAACGTAAAACGTTATGTACTATTACGTAATAACGTATAACGTTATATAGTATTACCTTATGACGTATAACGGTATGTAGTATTACCTTATTACGTATAACGTTATATACTATTACGTTATAACGCATAACGTTAAATACTATTACGTAAACTTGTATAACGTTATATACTATTACTTAATAACGTATAACGTTATATAGTATTACCTTATTACGTATAACGTTATATACTTTTACGTTATAACGTATAACGTTATGTACTATTACGTACTAAGGTATAACGATATATACTATTACGAACTAACGTATAACGTTATATACTATTACGTATTAATGTATAACGTTATATAGTATTACATGATGACGTATAACGTTATGTAGTATTGCCTTGTAACGTATAACGTTATATACTATTACGCACTAACGAATAACGTTATATACAATTACGTTATATCGTAAAACGATATGTAGTATTACCTTATAACGTATAACGTTATATACCATTATGTTATAACGTATAACGTTATATACTATTGCGTATTAACGTATAACGTTATGTACTATTACGTAACAACGTATAACGTTATATAGTATTACCATATGACGTATAACGTTATGTAGTATTACCTTATGACGTATAACGTTATGTGGTATTACCTTGTTACGTATAACGTTATGTAGTATTACCTTATTACGTATAACGTTATATACTATAACGTTTAACGCATAACGTTAAATACTATTACGTAAACTTGTATAACGTTATATACTATTACTTAATAACGTATAACGTTATATAGTATTACCTTATTACGTATAACGTTATATACTTTTACGTTATAACGTATAACGTTATGTACTATTACGTACTAAGGTATAACTATATATACTATTACGAACTAACGTATAACGTTATATACTATTACGTATTAATGTATAACGTTATATAGTATTACATGATGACGTATAACGTTATGTAGTATTGCCTTGTAACGTATAACGTTATATACTATTACGCACTAACGTATTACGTTATGTACTATTACGCAATAACGTATAACGTTATATACTATTACGTACTACCGAATAACGTTATATACAATTACGTTATATCGTAAAACGATATGTAGTATTACCTTATAACGTATAACGTTATATACTATTATGTTATATCGTATAACGTTATATACTATTGCGTACTAACGTATAACGTTATATACTATTACGTTATAACGTATAACGTTATATACTATTACGTATTAATGTATAACGTTATATAGTGTTACCTTATGAGGTATAACGTTATATACTATTTCGTTACAACGTAAAGCGTTACGTACTATTACGTAATAACGTATAACGTTATATAGTATTACCTTATGCCATATAACGTTATGTAGTATTACTTTATGAAGTATAACGTTATGTATTATTACCTTATAACTCATAACGCTATATGGTATTACGTCCTTACGTATAACGGTATATACTAATACGAACTAACGTATAGCTTTATACACTATTACATATTAATGTATAACGTTATATAGTATTACACTATGACGTATAACATTATGTAGTATTGCCTTATAACGTATAACGTTATATAGTGTTACCTTATGAGGTATAACGTTATATACTATTTCGTTATAACATAAGCGTTATGTACTATTACGTAATAACGTATAACGTTATATAGTATTACCTTATGCCAGATAACGTTATGTAGTATTACTTTATGAAGTATAACGTTATGTATTATTACCTTATAACTTATAACGCTATATGGTATTACGTCCTTACGTATAACGATATATACTAATACGAACTAACGTATAGCGTTATATACTATTAGATATTAATGTATAACGTTATATAGTATTACACTATGACGTATAACATTATGTAGTATTGCCTTATAACGTATAACGTTATATAGTGTTACCTTATGAGGTATAACGTTATATACTATTTCGTTATAACGTAAAACGTTATGTACTATTACGTAATAACGTATAACGTTATATAGTATTACCTTATGACGTATAACGTTAGGTTGTATTACCTTATGACGTATAAGGTTATGTATTATTACCTTATAACTTATAACGCTATATGGTATTACGTAATAACGTATAACGTTATATACTATTACGTACTAACGAATAACGTTATATACAATTACGTTATATTATAAAACGATATGTTGTATTACCTTATAACGTATAACGTTATATACTATTATGTTGTAACGTATAACGTTATATACTATTGCGTACTAACGTATAACGTTATATACTATTACGTTATAACGTATAACGTTATATACTATTACGTACTAACGTATAACGTTATATACTATTACGTATTAATGTATAACGTTATATAGTGTTACCTTATGAGGTATAACGTTATATACTATTTCGTTATAACGTAAAGCTTTACGTACTATTACGTAATAACGTATAACATTATATAGTATTACGTACTAACGTATAACGATATATACTATTACGTACTAACGTATTACGTTATGTACTATTACCTTATAGCGTATAACGTTATATACTATTACGTACTAACGTATAACGTTATAAACTATTACGTTATAACGTATAACGTTATATACTATTACGTAATAACGAATAACGTTATATACTATTACGTACTAACGTATAACGATATATACTATTACGTACTAACGTATAACGTTATATACTATTACGTACTAACGTATAACGTTATATACTATTACGTACTAACGTATAACGTTATATACTCTTACGTATTAATGTATAACGTTATATACTATTACAATGCAACGTAAAACGTTATGTAGTATTACCTTATGTCCTATACCGTTATATATTATTACGTACTAACGTATAACGTTATATGCTATTACGTACTAACGTATAACGTTATGTACTATTTCGTAATAACGTATAACGATATATACTATTACGTACTAACGTATAACGTTATATAGTGTTACCTTATGAGGTACAAGGTTATATACTATTACGTTATAACGTAAAACGTTATGTACTATTACGTAATAACGTATAACGTTATATAGTATTACCTTATGACGTATAACGGTATGTAGTATTACCTTATGAAGTATAACGTTAAGTATTATTACCATATAACGTATAACGTTATATGCTATTACGTACTAACGAATAACTTTGTATTCTATTACGTTATAACGTATAACGTTATATAGTATTACGTACTAACGTATAACGATATATACTATTACGTACTAACGTATAACGTTATATACTATTACGTACTAACGTATAACGTTATATAGTATTACCTTATGAGGTATAAGGTTATATACTATTACGTTATAACGTAAAACGTTATGTACTATTACGTAATAACGTATAACGTTATATAGTATTACCTTATGACGTATAACGGTATGTAGTATTACCTTATTACGTATAACGTTATATACTATTACGTTATAACGCATAACGTTAAATACTATTACGTAAACTTGTATAACGTTATATACTATTACTTAATAACGTATAACGTTATATAGTATTACCTTATTACGTATAACGTTATATACTTTTACGTTATAACGTATAACGTTATGTACTATTACGTACTAAGGTATAACGATATATACTATTACGAACTAACGTATAACGTTATATACTATTACGTATTAATGTATAACGTTATATAGTATTACATGATGACGTATAACGTTATGTAGTATTGCCTTGTAACGTATAACGTTATATACTATTACGCACTAACGAATAACGTTATATACAATTACGTTATATCGTAAAACGATATGTAGTATTACCTTATAACGTATAACGTTATATACCATTATGTTATAACGTATAACGTTATATACTATTGCGTATTAACGTATAACGTTATGTACTATTACGTAACAACGTATAACGTTATATAGTATTACCATATGACGTATAACGTTATGTAGTATTACCTTATGACGTATAACGTTATGTGGTATTACCTTGTTACGTATAACGTTATGTAGTATTACCTTATTACGTATAACGTTATATACTATAACGTTTAACGCATAACGTTAAATACTATTACGTAAACTTGTATAACGTTATATACTATTACTTAATAACGTATAACGTTATATAGTATTACCTTATTACGTATAACGTTATATACTTTTACGTTATAACGTATAACGTTATGTACTATTACGTACTAAGGTATAACTATATATACTATTACGAACTAACGTATAACGTTATATACTATTACGTATTAATGTATAACGTTATATAGTATTACATGATGACGTATAACGTTATGTAGTATTGCCTTGTAACGTATAACGTTGTATACTATTACGCACTAACGTATTACGTTATGTACTATTACGCAATAACGTATAACGTTATATACTATTACGTACTACCGAATAACGTTATATACAATTACGTTATATCGTAAAACGATATGTAGTATTACCTTATAACGTATAACGTTATATACTATTATGTTATATCGTATAACGTTATATACTATTGCGTACTAACGTATAACGTTATATACTATTACGTTATAACGTATAACGTTATATACTATTACGTATTAATGTATAACGTTATATAGTGTTACCTTATGAGGTATAACGTTATATACTATTTCGTTACAACGTAAAGCGTTACGTACTATTACGTAATAACGTATAACGTTATATAGTATTACCTTATGCCATATAACGTTATGTAGTATTACTTTATGAAGTATAACGTTATGTATTATTACCTTATAACTCATAACGCTATATGGTATTACGTCCTTACGTATAACGGTATATACTAATACGAACTAACGTATAGCTTTATACACTATTACATATTAATGTATAACGATATATAGTATTACACTATGACGTATAACATTATGTAGTATTGCCTTATAACGTATATCGTTATATAGTGTTACCTTATGAGGTATAACGTTATATACTATTTCGTTATAACATAAGCGTTATGTACTATTACGTAATAACGTATAACGTTATATAGTATTACCTTATGCCAGATAACGTTATGTAGTATTACTTTATGAAGTATAACGTTATGTATTATTACCTTATAACTTATAACGCTATATGGTATTACGTCCTTACGTATAACGATATATACTAATACGAACTAACGTATAGCGTTATATACTATTAGATATTAATGTATAACGTTATATAGTATTACACTATGACGTATAACATTATGTAGTATTGCCTTATAACGTATAACGTTATATAGTGTTACCTTATGAGGTATAACGTTATATACTATTTCGTTATAACGTAAAACGTTATGTACTATTACGTAATAACGTATAACGTTATATAGTATTACCTTATGACGTATAACGTTAGGTTGTATTACCTTATGACGTATAAGGTTATGTATTATTACCTTATAACTTATAACGCTATATGGTATTACGTAATAACGTATAACGTTATATACTATTACGTACTAACGAATAACGTTATATACAATTACGTTATATTATAAAACGATATGTTGTATTACCTTATAACGTATAACGTTATATACTATTATGTTGTAACGTATAACGTTATATACTATTGCGTACTAACGTATAACGTTATATACTATTACGTTATAACGTATAACGTTATATACTATTACGTACTAACGTATAACGTTATATACTATTACGTATTAATGTATAACGTTATATAGTGTTACCTTATGAGGTATAACGTTATATACTATTTCGTTATAACGTAAAGCTTTACGTACTATTACGTAATAACGTATAACATTATATAGTATTACGTACTAACGTATAACGATATATACTATTACGTACTAACGTATTACGTTATGTACTATTACCTTATAGCGTATAACGTTATATACTATTACGTACTAACGTATAACGTTATAAACTATTACGTTATAACGTATAACGTTATATACTATTACGTAATAACGAATAACGTTATATACTATTACGTACTAACGTATAACGATATATACTATTACGTACTAACGTATAACGTTATATACTATTACGTACTAACGTATAACGTTATATACTATTACGTACTAACGTATAACGTTATATACTCTTACGTATTAATGTATAACGTTATATACTATTACATTGCAACGTAAAACGTTATGTAGTATTACCTTATGTCCTATACCGTTATATATTATTACGTACTAACGTATAACGTTATATGCTATTACGTACTAACGTATAACGTTATGTACTATTTCGTAATAACGTATAACGATATATACTATTACGTACTAACGTATAACGTTATATAGTGTTACCTTATGAGGTATAAGGTTATATACTATTACGTTATAACGTAAAACGTTATGTACTATTACGTAATAACGTATAACGTTATATAGTATTACCTTATGACGTATAACGGTATGTAGTATTACCTTATGAAGTATAACGTTAAGTATTATTACCATATAACGTATAACGTTATATGCTATTACGTACTAACGAATAACTTTGTATTCTATTACGTTATAACGTATAACGTTATATAGTATTACGTACTAACGTATAACGATATATACTATTACGTACTAACGTATAACGTTATATACTATTACGTACTAACGTATAACGTTATATAGTATTACCTTATGAGGTATAAGGTTATATACTATTACGTTATAACGTAAAACGTTAAGTACTATTACGTAATAACGTATAACGTTATATAGTATTACCTTATGACGTATAACGGTATGTAGTATTACCTTATTACGTATAACGTTATATACTATTACGTTATAACGCATAACGTTAAATACTATTACGTAAACTTGTATAACGTTATATACTATTACTTAATAAAGTATAACGTTATATAGTATTACCTTATTACGTATAACGTTATATACTTTTACGTTATAACGTATAACGTTATGTACTATTACGTACTAAGGTATAACGATATATACTATTACGAACTAACGTATAACGTTATATACTATTACGTATTAATGTATAACGTTATATAGTATTACATGATGACGTATAACGTTATGTAGTATTGCCTTGTAACGTATAACGTTATATACTATTACGCACTAACGAATAACGTTATATACAATTACGTTATATCGTAAAACGATATGTAGTATTACCTTATAACGTATAACGTTATATACCATTATGTTATAACGTATAACGTTATATACTATTGCGTATTAACGTATAACGTTATGTACTATTACGTAACAACGTATAACGTTATATAGTATTACCATATGACGTATAACGTTATGTAGTATTACCTTATGACGTATAACGTTATGTGGTATTACCTTGTTACGTATAACGTTATGTAGTATTACCTTGTTACGTATAACGTTACATACTATTACGTAATAACGTATAACGTTATATACTATTACGTGTTAATGTATAACGTTATATACTATTACGCTGTTACGTAAAACGATATGTAGTATTACCTTATGTCGTATACCGTTATATTTTATTACGTACTAACGTATTACGTTATGTACTATTACGTTATATCGTAAAACGTTATGTAGTATTACCTTATAAAGTATAACGTTATATACTATTATGTTATAAAGTATAACGTTATATACTATTGCGAACTAACGTATAACGTTATGTACTATTACGTAATAACGTATAACGATATATACTATTACGTACTAACGTATAACGTTATATACTATTACGTATTAATGTATAACGTTATATAGTGTTACCTTATGAGGTATAACGTTATATACTACTACGTTATAACGTAAAACGTTATGTACTATTACGTAATAACGTATAACGTTATATAGTATTACCTTATGACGTATAACGGTATGTAGTATTACCTTATGAAGTATAACGTTATGTATTATTACCATATAACGTATAACGTTATATGCTATTACGTACTAACGAATACCTTTGTATACTATTACGTTATAACGTATAACGTTATATAGTATTACGTACTAACGTATAACTATCTATACTATTACGTACTAACGTATAACGTTATATACTTTTACGTACTAACGTATAACGTTATGTACTATTACGTAATAACGTATAACGATATATGCTATTACGTACTAACGTATAACGTTATATAGTATTACCTTATTACGTATAACGTTATATACTATTACGTTATAACGCATAACGTTAAATAATATTACGTAAACTTGTAAAACGTTATATACTATTACTTAATAACGTATAACGTTATATAGTATTACCTGATTACGTATAACGTTATATAATTTTACGTTCTAACGTATAACTTTATATAGTATTACGTACTAACGTATAACGTTATATAGTATTACCTTATTACTTATAACGTTATATGCTATTACGTTATAACGCATAACGTTAAATACTTTTACGTTATAACGTATAACGTTAAATACTATAACGTAAACTTGTATAACGTTATATACTATTACTTAATAACGTATAACGTTATCTAGTATTACCTTATAACGTGTAACGTTATACACTATTACGTAATAACGTATAACGTTATATACTATTACGTACTAACGCATAGCGATATATACTATTACGTACGAACGTATAACGTTATATACTATTACGTACTAACGTATAACGTTATATACTATTACGTAATAACGTATGACGCTATATACCTTTACGTTATAACGTATAACGTTATATACTATTACGTAATAACGAATAACGTTATATAATATTACGTACTAACGTATAACGATATATACTATTACGTACTAACGTATAACGTTATATACTATTACGTACTAACGTATAACGTTATATACTATTACCTATTAATGTATAACGTTATATACTATTACATTGCAACGTAAAACGTTATGTAGTATTACCTTATGTCGTATACCGTTATATATTATTACGTACTAACGTATAACGTTATATACTATTACGTATTAATGTTTAACGTTATGTAGTATTACCTTATAACGGATAACGTTATATACTATTACGTGCTAACGAATAACTTTATATACTATTACGTTATAACGTATAACGTTATATAGTATTACGTACTAACGTATAACGATATATACTTTTACGTACTAACGTATAACGTTATATACTATTACGTATTAATGTATAACGTTATATAGTGTTACCTTATGAGGTATAACGTTATATACCTATTACGTACTAAAGTATTACGTTGTGTACTATTACGCAATAACGTATAACGTTATATACTATTACGTACTAACGAATAACGTTATATACAATTACGTTATATCGTAAAACGATATGTAGTATTACCTTATAATGTATAACGTTATATACTCTTACGTACTAACGAATAACTTTGTATACTATTACGTTATATAGTATTACCTTATTACGTATAACGATATATACTATTACGTTATAACGTAAAACGTTATGTAGTATTACCTTATATCGTATAACGTTATATACTATTACGTACTAACGAATAACTTTACATACTATTACTTAATAACGTATAACGTTATGCAGTATTACCTTATAACGTATAACGTTATATGCTCTAACGTTATAACGTATAACGTTATGTAGTATTACGTGCTAACGTATAACGTTATAGAGTAATACGTTATGACGTATAACGTTATGTAGTATTACTTTATGACGTATAAGGTTATGTAGTATTACGTTGTTACGTATAAGGTTATATACTGTTACATTTTAACGTATAACGTTATATACTATTACGTATTAATGTATAACGTTATATACTATTATGTACTAACGTACAACGTTATAAACTATTACGTTCTAACGTATAACTTTACATAGTATTACGTACTAACGTATATCGTTATATAGTATTACCTTATTACGTATAACGTTATATACTATTACGTTATAACGCATAACGTTAAATACTTTTACGTTATATACTATTACGTTATAACGCATAACGTTAAATAATATTACGTAAACTTGTAAAACGTTATATACTATTACTTAATAACGTATAACGTTATATAGTATTACCTGATTACGTATAACGTTATATAATTTTACGTTCTAATGTATAACTTTATATAGTATTACGTACTAACGTATAACGTTATATAGTATTACCTTATTACTTATAACGTTATATGCTATTACGTTATAACGCATAACGTTAAATACTTTTACGTTATAACGTATAACGTTATATACTATTACGTACTAACGCATAGCGATATATACTATTACGTACGAACGTATAACGTTATATACTATTACGTAATAACGTATGACGCTATATACCTTTACGTTATAACGTATAACGTTATATACTATTACGTAATAACGAATAACGTTATATAATATTACGTACTAACGTATAACGATATATACTATTACGTACTAACGTATAACGTTATATACTATTACATTGCAACGTAAAACGTTATGTAGTATTACCTTATGTCGTATACCGTTATATATTATTACGTACTAACGTATAACGTTATATACTATTACGTATTAATGTTTAACGTTATGTAGTATTACCTTATAACGTATAACGTTATATACTATTACGTGCTAACGAATAACTTTATATACTATTACGTTATAACGTATAACGTTATATAGTATTACGTACTAACGTATAACGATATATACTATTACGTACTAACGTATAACGTTATATACTATTACGTATTAATGTATAACGTTATATAGTGTTACCTTATGAGGTATAACGTTATATACCTATTACGTACTAAAGTATTACGTTGTGTATTATTACGCAATAACGTATAACGTTATATACTATTACGTACTAACGAATAACGTTATATACAATTACGTTATATCGTAAAACGATATGTAGTATTACCTTATAATGTATAACGTTATATACTCTTACGTACTAACGAATAACTTTGTATACTATTACGTTATAACGCATAACGTTATATAGTATTACGTACTAACGTATAACGATATATACTATTACGTACTAACGTATAACGTTATATAGTATTACCTTATTACGTATAACGTTATATACTATTACGTTTAACGCATAACGTTAAATACTATTACGTAAACTTGTATAACGTTATATACTATTACTTAATAACGTATAACGTTATATAGTATTACCTTATTACGTATAACGTTATATACTTTTACGTTATAACGTATAACGTTATGTACTATTACGTACTAAGGTATAACTATATATACTATTACGAACTAACGTATAACGTTATATACTATTACGTATTAATGTATAACGTTATATAGTATTACATGATGACGTATAACGTTATGTAGTATTGCCTTGTAACGTATAACGTTATATACTATTACGCACTAACGTATTACGTTATGTACTATTACGCAATAACGTATAACGTTATATACTATTACGTACTACCGAATAACGTTATATACAATTACGTTATATCGTAAAACGATATGTAGTATTACCTTATAACGTATAACGTTATATACTATTATGTTATATCGTATAACGTTATATACTATTGCGTACTAACGTATAACGTTATGTACTATTACGTAATAACGTATAACGTTATATACTATTACGTATTAATGTATAACGTTATATAGTGTTACCTTATGAGGTATAACGTCATATACTATTTCGTTATAACGTAAAACGTTATGTACTATTACGTAATAACGTATAACGTTATATAGTATTACGTACTAACGTATAACGTTATATACTATTACGTATTAATGTATAACGTTATGTAGTATTACTTTATGAAGTATAACGTTATGTATTATTACCTTATAACTTATAACGCTATATGGTATTACGTAATAACGTATAACGTTATATACTATTACGTACTAACGATTAACGTTATATACAATTACGTTATATCGTAAAACGATATGTTGTATTACCTTATAACGTATAACGTTATATACTATTATGTTGTAACGTATAACGTTATATACTATGGCGTACTAACGTATAACGTTATATACTATTACGTTATAACGTATAACGTTATATACTATTACGTATTAATGTATAACGTTATATAGTGTTACCTTATGAGGTATAACGTTATATACTATTTCGTTATAACGTAAAGCGTTACGTACTATTACGTAATAACGTATAACGTTATATAGTATTACCTTATGCCATATAACGTTATGTAGTATTACTTTATGAAGTATAACGTTATGTATTATTACCATATAACGTATAACGTTATATGCTATTACGTACTAACGAATACCTTTGTATACTATTACGTTATAACGTATAACGTTATATAGTATTACGTACTAACGTATAACTATCTATACTATTACGTACTAACGTATAACGTTATATACTTTTACGTACTAACGTATAACGTTATGTACTATTACGTAATAACGTATAACGATATATGCTATTACGTACTAACGTATAACGTTATATAGTATTACCTTATTACGTATAACGTTATATACTATTACGTTATAACGCATAACGTTAAATAATATTACGTAAACTTGTAAAACGTTATATACTATTACTTAATAACGTATAACGTTATATAGTATTACCTGATTACGTATAACGTTATATAATTTTACGTTCTAACGTATAACTTTATATAGTATTACGTACTAACGTATAACGTTATATAGTATTACCTTATTACTTATAACGTTATATGCTATTACGTTATAACGCATAACGTTAAATACTTTTACGTTATAACGTATAACGTTAAATACTATAACGTAAACTTGTATAACGTTATATACTATTACTTAATAACGTATAACGTTATCTAGTATTACCTTATAACGTGTAACGTTATACACTATTACGTAATAACGTATAACGTTATTTACTATTACGTTATAACGTATAACGTTATATACTATTACGTACTAACGCATAGCGATATATACTATTACGTACGAACGTATAACGTTATATACTATTACGTACTAACGTATAACGTTATATACTATTACGTAATAACGTATGACGCTATATACCTTTACGTTATAACGTATAACGTTATATACTATTACGTAATAACGAATAACGTTATATAATATTACGTACTAACGTATAACGATATATACTATTACGTACTAACGTATAACGTTATATACTATTACGTACTAACGTATAACGTTATATACTATTACCTATTAATGTATAACGTTATATACTATTACATTGCAACGTAAAACGTTATGTAGTATTACCTTATGTCGTATACCGTTATATATTATTACGTACTAACGTATAACGTTATATACTATTACGTATTAATGTTTAACGTTATGTAGTATTACCTTATAACGGATAACGTTATATACTATTACGTGCTAACGAATAACTTTATATACTATTACGTTATAACGTATAACGTTATATAGTATTACGTACTAACGTATAACGATATATACTTTTACGTACTAACGTATAACGTTATATACTATTACGTATTAATGTATAACGTTATATAGTGTTACCTTATGAGGTGTAACGTTATATACCTATTACGTACTAAAGTATTACGTTGTGTACTATTACGCAATAACGTATAACGTTATATACTATTACGTACTAACGAATAACGTTATATACAATTACGTTATATCGTAAAACGATATGTAGTATTACCTTATAATGTATAACGTTATATACTCTTACGTACTAACGAATAACTTTGTATACTATTACGTTATATAGTATTACCTTATTACGTATAACGATATATACTATTACGTTATAACGTAAAACGTTATGTAGTATTACCTTATATCGTATAACGTTATATACTATTACGTACTAACGAATAACTTTACATACTATTACTTAATAACGTATAACGTTATGCAGTATTACCTTATAACGTATAACGTTATATGCTCTAACGTTATAACGTATAACGTTATGTAGTATTACGTGCTAACGTATAACGTTATAGAGTAATACGTTATGACGTATAACGTTATGTAGTATTACTTTATGACGTATAAGGTTATGTAGTATTACGTTGTTACGTATAAGGTTATATACTGTTACATTTTAACGTATAACGTTATATACTATTACGTATTAATGTATAACGTTATATACTATTATGTACTAACGTACAACGTTATAAACTATTACGTTCTAACGTATAACTTTACATAGTATTACGTACTAACGTATATCGTTATATAGTATTACCTTATTACGTATAACGTTATATACTATTACGTTATAACGCATAACGTTAAATACTTTTACGTTATATACTATTACGTTATAACGCATAACGTTAAATAATATTACGTAAACTTGTAAAACGTTATATACTATTACTTAATAACGTATAACGTTATATAGTATTACCTGATTACGTATAACGTTATATAATTTTACGTTCTAATGTATAACTTTATATAGTATTACGTACTAACGTATAACGTTATATAGTATTACCTTATTACTTATAACGTTATATGCTATTACGTTATAACGCATAACGTTAAATACTTTTACGTTATAACGTATAACGTTAAATACTATAACGTAAACTTGAATAACGTTATATACTATTACTTAATAACGTATAACGTTATCTAGTATTACCTTATAACGTGTAACGTTATACACTATTACGTAATAACGTATAACGTTATTTACTATTACGTTATAACGTATAACGTTATATACTATTACGTACTAACGCATAGCGATATATACTATTACGTACGAACGTATAACGTTATATACTATTACGTACTAACGTATAACGTTATATACTATTACGTAATAACGTATGACGCTATATACTATTACGTTATAACGTATAACGTTATATACTATTACGTAATAACGAATAACGTTATATACTATTACGTACTAACGTATAACGATATATACTATTACGTACTAACGTATAACGTTATATACTATTACATTGCAACATAAAACGTTATGTAGTATTACCTTATGTCGTATACCGTTATATATTATTACGTACTAACGTATAACGTTATATACTATTACGTATTAATGTTTAACGTTATGTAGTATTACCTTATAACGTATAACGTTATATACTATTACGTGCTAACGAATAACTTTATATACTATTACGTTATAACGTATAACGTTATATAGTATTACGTACTAACGTATAACGATATATACTATTACGTACTAACGTATAACGTTATATACTATTACGTATTAATGTATAACGTTATATAGTGTTACCTTATGAGGTATAACGTTATATACCTATTACGTACTAAAGTATTACGTTGTGTATTATTACGCAATAACGTATAACGTTATATACTATTACGTACTAACGAATAACGTTATATACAATTACGTTATATCGTAAAACGATATGTAGTATTACCTTATAATGTATAACGTTATATACTCTTACGTACTAACGAATAACTTTGTATACTATTACGTTATAACGCATAACGTTATATAGTATTACGTACTAACGTATAACGATATATACTATTACGTACTAACGTATAACGTTATATAGTATTACCTTATTACGTATAACGTTATATACTATTACGTTTAACGCATAACGTTAAATACTATTACGTAAACTTGTATAACGTTATATACTATTACTTAATAACGTATAACGTTATATAGTATTACCTTATTACGTATAACGTTATATACTTTTACGTTATAACGTATAACGTTATGTACTATTACGTACTAAGGTATAACTATATATACTATTACGAACTAACGTATAACGTTATATACTATTACGTATTAATGTATAACGTTATATAGTATTACATGATGACGTATAACGTTATGTAGTATTGCCTTGTAACGTATAACGTTATATACTATTACGCACTAACGTATTACGTTATGTACTATTACGCAATAACGTATAACGTTATATACTATTACGTACTACCGAATAACGTTATATACAATTACGTTATATCGTAAAACGATATGTAGTATTACCTTATAACGTATAACGTTATATACTATTATGTTATATCGTATAACGTTATATACTATTGCGTACTAACGTATAACGTTATGTACTATTACGTAATAACGTATAACGTTATATACTATTACGTATTAATGTATAACGTTATATAGTGTTACCTTATGAGGTATAACGTTATATACTATTTCGTTATAACGTAAAACGTTATGTACTATTACGTAATAACGTATAACGTTATATAGTATTACGTACTAACGTATAACGTTATATACTATTACGTATTAATGTATAACGTTATGTAGTATTACTTTATGAAGTATAACGTTATGTATTATTACCTTATAACTTATAACGCTATATGGTATTACGTAATAACGTATAACGTTATATACTATTACGTACTAACGAATAACGTTATATACAATTACGTTATATCGTAAAACGATATGTTGTATTACCTTATAACGTATAACGTTATATACTATTATGTTGTAACGTATAACGTTATATACTATGGCGTACTAACGTATAACGTTATATACTATTACGTTATAACGTATAACGTTATATACTATTACGTATTAATGTATAACGTTATATAGTGTTACCTTATGAGGTATAACGTTATATACTATTTCGTTATAACGTAAAGCGTTACGTACTATTACGTAATAACGTATAACGTTATATAGTATTACCTTATGCCATATAACGTTATGTAGTATTACTTTATGAAGTATAACGTTATGTATTATTACCTTATAACTCATAACGCTATATGGTATTTCGTCCTTACGTATAACGATATACACTAATACGAACTAACGTATAGCGTTATACACTATTAGATATTAATGTATAACGTTATATAGTATTACACTATGACGTATAACATTATGTAGTATTGCCTTATAACGTATAACGTTATATAGTGTTACCTTATGAGGTATAACGTTATATACTATTTCGTTATAACGTAAAGCGTTATGTACTATTACGTAATAACGTATAACGTTATATAGTATTACCTTATGCCAGATAACGTTATGTAGTATTACTTTATGAAGTATAACGTTATGTATTATTACCTTATAACTTATAACGCTATATGGTATTACGTCCTTACGTATAACGATATATACTAATACGAACTAACGTATAGCGTTATATACTATTACATATTAATGTATAACGTTATATAGTATTACACTATGACGTATAACATTATGTAGTATTGCCTTATAACGTATAACGTTATATAGTGTTACCTTATGAGGTATAACGTTATATACTATTTCGTTATAACGTAAAACGTTATGTACTATTACGTAATAACGTATAACGTTATATAGTATTACCTTATGACGTATAACGTTAGGTTGTATTACCTTATGACGTATAAGGTTATGTATTATTACCTTATAACTTATAACGCTATATGGTATTACGTAATAACGTATAACGTTATATACTATTGCGTACTAACGTATAACGTTATATACTATTACGTATTAATGTATAACGTTATATAGTGTTACCTTATGAGGTATAACGTTATATACTATTTCGTTTTAACGTAAAGCGTTACGTACTATTACGTAATAACGTATAACATTATATAGTATTACGTACTAACGTATAACGATATATACTATTACGTACTATCGTATTACGTTATGTACTATTACGTTATAGCGTATAACGTTATATACTATTACGTACTAACGTATAACGTTATATACTATTACGTTCTAACGTATAACTTTATTTAGTATTACGTACTAACGTATAACGTTGTATAGTATTACCTTATTACGTATAACGTTATATAATATTACGTTATAACGTAAAACGTTATGTAGTATTACGTGCTAACGTATAACGTTATAGAGTAATACCTTATGACGTATAACGTTAGGTTGTATTACCTTATGACGTATAAGGTTATGTAGTATTACCTTGTTACGTATAGGGTTATAAACTATTACGTTCTAACGTATAACGTTATATGCTATTACGTAATAACGTATAACGATATATACTATTACGAACTAACGTATAACGTTATATACTATTTCGTATTAATGAATAACACTATATAGTGTTACCTCATATGGTATAACGTTATATACTATTACGTTATAATGTAAAACGTTATGTACTATTACGTAATAACGTATAACGTTATATAGTATTACGTACTAACGTATAACTTTATATACTATTACGTTCTAACGTATGATGTTATATACTATTACTTAATAACGTATAACGTTATCTAGTATGACCTTATAACGTATAACGTTATATACTATTACGTTATAACGTATAATGTTATATACTATTACGCATTTATGTATAACGTTATGTAGTATTACATTATGACGTATAACGTCATGTAGTATTGCCTTATAACGTATAACGTTATATAGTATTACGTACTAACGTATTACGTTATGTACTAATACGAACTAACGTATAACGTTAAATACTATTACGTACTAACGTATAACGTTATATAGTATTACCATATGACGTATAACGTTTTGTAGTATTACCTTATGACGTATAACGTTATGTAGTAATACCTTGTTACGTATAACGTTATGTAGTATTACCTTGTTACGTATAACGTTACATACTATTACGTAATAACGTATAACGTTACACAGTATAACGTACTAACGTATAACGATATATACTATTACGTACTAACGTATAACGTTATATACTATTACGCATTAATGTATAACGTTATATAGTGTTACCTTATGAGGTATAACGTTATATACTATTAAGTTATAATGTAAAACGTTATGTGCTATTACGTATTAATGTATAACGTTATATAGTATTACATTATGACGTATATCGTTACGTAGTATTACCTTATAACGTATAACGTTATATACTATTACGTACTAACGTATTACGTTATGTACTATTACGTAATAACGTATAACGTTATATAGTATTACCTTATGACGTATAACGTTATGTAGTATTACCATATGACGTATAACGTTAGGTAGTATTACCATATGACGTATAACGTTATGTAGTATTACGTACTAACGAATAACGTTATATACAATTACGTTATATCGTTAAACGATATGTAGTATTACCTTATAACGTATAACGTTAGATACTATTATGTTATAACGTAATACGTTATATACTATTGCGTACTAACGTGTAACGTTATGTACTATTACGTAATAACGTATAACGTTATATAGTATTACCATATGACGTATAACGTTATGTAGTATTACCTTATGACGTATAACGTTATGTGGTATTACCTTGTTACGTATAACGTTATGTAGTATTACCTTGTTACGTATAACGTTACATACTATTACGTAATAACGTATAACATTATATAGTATTACGTACTAACGTATAACGATATATACTATTACGAACTAACGTATAACGTTATATACTATTACGTATTAATGTATAACGTTATATAGAATTACATGATGACGTATAACGTTATGTAGTATTGCCTTGTAACTTATAACGTTATATACTATTACGTACTAACGTGTAACGTTATGTACTATTACGTAATAACGTATAACGTTATATAGTATTACCATATGACGTATAACGTTATGTAGTATTACCTTATGACGTATAACGTTATGTAGTATTACCTTGTTACGTATAACGTTATCTAGTATTACCTTGTTACGTATAACGTTACATACTATTACGTAATAACGTATAACATTATATAGTATTACGTACTAACGTATAACGATATATACTATTACGTACTAACGTATTACGTTATGTACTATTACGTTGTAACGTAAAACGATATGTAGTATTACCTTATGTCGTATACCGTTATATATTATTACGCACTAACGTATAACGTTATATACTATTACGTATTAATGTTTAACGTTATGTAGTATTACCTTATAACGTATAACGTTATATACTATTACGTACTAACGAATAACTTTGAATACTATTACGTTATAACGTATAACGTTATATGGTATTACGTACTAACGTATAACGATATATACTATTACGTACTAACGTATAACGTTATATACTATTACGTATTAATGTATAACGTTATATACTATTACATTGCAACGTAGAACGTTATGTAGTATTACCTTATGTCGTATACCGTTATATATTATTACGTACTAACGTATAACGTTATATACTATTACGTATTAATGTTTAACGTTATGTAGTATTACCTTATAACGTATAACGTTATATACTATTACGTACTAACGAATAACTTTGAATACTATTACGTTATAACGTATAACGTTATATGGTATTACGTACTAACGTATAACGATATATACTATTACGTACTAACGTATAACGTTATATACTATTACGTATTAATGTATAACGTTATATACTATTACATTGTAACGTAAAACGATATGTAGTATTACCTTATGTCGTATACCGTTATATTTTATTACGTACTAACGTATTACGTTATGTACTATTACGTTATATCGTAAAACGTTATGTAGTATTACCTTATAAAGCATAACGTTATATACTATTACGTATTAATGTATAACGTTATATAGTGTTACCTTATGAGGTATAACGTTATATACTATTTCGTTATAACGTAAAGCGTTATGTACTATTACGTAATAACGTATAACGTTATATAGTATTACCTTATGCCATATAACGTTATGCAGTATTATTTTATGAAGTATAACGTTATGTACTATTACCTTATAACTTATAACGCTATATGGTATTACGTAATAACGTATAACGTTATATACTATTACGTACTAACGAATACCGTTATATACAATTACGTTATATCGTAAAACGGTATGTTGTATTACCTTATAACGTATAACATTATATACTATTATGTTGTAACGTATAACGTTATATACTATTGCGTACTAACGTATAACGTTATATACTATTACGTTATAACGTATAACGTTATATACTATTACGCACTAACGTATAACGTTATATACTATTACGTATTTATGTATAACGTTATGTAGTATTACATTATGACGTATAACGTCATGTAGTATTGCCTTATAACGTATAACGTTATATAGTATTACGTACTAACGTATTACGTTATGTACTAATACGAACTAACGTATAACGTTAAATACTATTACGTACTAACGTATAACGTTATATAGTATTACCATATGACGTATAACGTTTTGTAGTATTACCTTATGACGTATAACGTTATGTAGTAATACCTTGTTACGCATAACGTCATGTAGTATTACCTTGTTACGTATAACGTTATATACTATTACGTAATAACGTATAACGTTACACAGTATAACGTACTAACGTATAACGATATATACTATTACGTACTAACGTATAACGTTATATACTATTACGCATTAATGTATAACGTTATATAGTGTTACCTTATGAGGTATAACGTTATATACTATTAAGTTATAATGTAAAACGTTATGTGCTATTACGTATTAATGTATAACGTTATATAGTATTACATTATGACGTATATCGTTACGTAGTATTACCTTATAACGTATAACGTTATATACTATTACGTACTAACGTATTACGTTATGTACTATTACGTAATAACGTATAACGTTATATAGTATTATCTTATGACGTATAACGTTATGTAGTATTACCATATGACGTATAACGTTAGGTAGTATTACCATATGACGTATAACGTTATGTAGTATTACGTACTAACGAATAACGTTATATACAATTACGTTATATCGTTAAACGATATGTAGTATTACCTTATAACGTATAACGTTAGATACTATTATGTTATAACGTAATACGTTATATACTATTGCGTACTAACGTGTAACGTTATGTACTATTACGTAATAACGTATAACGTTATATAGTATTACCATATGACGTATAACGTTATGTAGTATTACCTTATGACGTATAACGTTATGTAGTATTACCTTGTTACGTATAACGTTATGTAGTATTACCTTGTTACGTATAACGTTACATACTATTACGTAATAACGTATAACATTATATAGTATTACGTACTAACGTATAACGATATATACTATTACGAACTAACGTATAACGTTATATACTATTACGTATTAATGTATAACGTTATATAGAATTACATGATGACGTATAACGTTATGTAGTATTGCCTTGTAACTTATAACGTTATATACTATTACGTACTAACGTGTAACGTTATGTACTATTACGTAATAACGTATAACGTTATATAGTATTACCATATGACGTATAACGTTATGTAGTATTACCTTATGACGTATAACGTTATGTAGTATTACCTTGTTACGTATAACGTTATCTAGTATTACCTTGTTACGTATAACGTTACATACTATTACGTAATATCGTATAACATTATATAGTATTACGTACTAACGTATAACGATATATACTATTACGTACTAACGTATTACGTTATGTACTATTACGTTGTAACGTAAAACGATATGTAGTATTACCTTATGTCGTATACCGTTATATATTATTACGCACTAACGTATAACGTTATATACTATTACGTATTAATGTTTAACGTTATGTAGTATTACCTTATAACGTATAACGTTATATACTATTACGTACTAACGAATAACTTTGAATACTATTACGTTATAACGTATAACGTTATATGGTATTACGTACTAACGTATAACGATATATACTATTACGTACTAACGTATAACGTTGTATACTATTACGTGTTAATGTATAACGTTATATACTATTACGTACTAACGCATAACGATATATACTATTACGTACTAACGTATAACGTTATGTACTATTACGTAATAACGTATAACGTTATATAGTATTACCTTATGCCATATAACGTTATGCAGTATTGAATTATGAAGTATAACGTTATGTACTATTACGTAATAACGTATAACGTTATATACAATTTCGTACTAACGAATAACTTTATATACTATTACTTAATAAAGTATAACGTTATGCAGAATTACATTATAACGTATAACGTTATATGCTATTACGTTATAACGTATAACGTTATATACTATTACGTACTAACGTATAACGTTATGTACCATTACGTAATAACGTATAACGATATATACTATTACGTTCTAACGTATAACGTTATATACTATTACGTACTAACGCATAACGATATATACTATTACGTACTAACGTATAACGTTATGTACTATTACGTAATAACGTATAACGTTATTTACTATTACGTAATAACGTATAACGCTATATACTATTACGTTATAACGTATAACGTTATATACTATTACGTAATAACGAATAACGTTATATACTATTACGTACTAACGTATAACGATATATACTATTACGTACTAACGTATAACGTTATATACTATTACGTACTAACGTATAACGTTATATACTATTACGTATTAATGTATAACGTTATATACTATTACATTGCAACGTAGAACGTTATGTAGTATTACCTTATGTCGTATACCGTTATATATTATTACGTACTAACGTATAACGTTATATACTGTTACGTATTAATGTTTAACGTTATGTAGTATTACCTTATAACGTATAACGTTATATACTATTACGTGCTAACGAATAACGTTATATACTATTACGTACTAACGTATAACGTTATATAGTATTACGTACTAACGTATAACGATATATACTATCACGTACTAACGTATAACGTTATATACTATTACGTATTAATGTATAACGTTATATAGTGTTACCTTATGAGGTATAACGTTATATACTATTTCGTTATAACGTAAAACGTTATGTACTATTACGGAATAACGTATAACGTTATATAGTATTACCTTATGCCGTATAACGTTATGTAGTATTACTTTATGAAGTATAACGTTATGTATTATTACCTTATAACTTATAACGCTATATGGTATTACGTAATAACGTATAACGTTATATACTATTACGTACTAACGAATAACGTTATATACAATTACGTTATATCGTAAAACGGTATGTTGTATTACCTTATAACGTATAACATTATATACTATTATGTTGTAACGTATAACGTTATATACTATTGCGTACTAACGTATAACGTTATATACTATTACGTTATAACGTATAACGTTATATACTATTACGCACTAACGTATAACGTTATATACTATTACGTATTAGTGTATAACGTTATATAGTGTTACCCTATGAGGTATAACGTTATATACTATTTCGTTATAACGTAAAGTGTTACGTACTATTACGTAATAACGTATAACATTATATAGTATTACGTACTAACGTATAACGATATATACTATTACGCATTAATGTATAACGTTATATAGTGTTACCTTATGAGGTATAACGTTATATACTATTAAGTTACAATGAAAAACGTTATGTGCTATTACGTATTAATGTATAACGTTATATAGTATTACATTATGACGTATATCGTTACGTAGTATTACCTTATAACGTATAACGTTATATACTATTACGTACTAACGTATTACGTTATGTACTATTACGTAATAACGTATAACGTTATATAGTATTACCTTATGACGTATAACGTTATGTAGTATTACCATATGACGTATAACGTTATGTAGTATTACCATATGACGTATAACGTTATGTAGTATTACGTACTAACGAATAACGTTATATACAATTACGTTATATCGTTAAACGATATGTAGTATTACCTTATAACGTATAACGTTAGATACTATTATGTTATAACGTAATACGTTATATACTATTGCGTACTAACGTGTAACGTTATGTACTATTACGTAATAACGTATAACGTTATATAGTATTACCATATGACGTATAACGTTATGTAGTATTACCTTATGACGTATAACGTTATGTAGTATTACCTTGTTACGTATAACGTTATGTAGTATAACCTTGTTACGTATAACGTTACATACTATTACGTAATAACGTATAACATTATATAGTATTACGTACTAACGTATAACGATATATACTATTACGAACTAACGTATAACGTTATATACTATTACGTACTAACGAATAACGTTATATACAATTACGTTATATCGTAAAACGATATGTTGTATTACCTTATAACGTATAACGTTATATACTATTATGTTGTAACGTATAACGTTATATACTATTGCGTACTAACGTGTAACGTTATGTACTATTACGTAATAACGTATAACGTTATATAGTATTACCATATGACGTATAACGTTATGTAGTATTACCTTATGACGTATAACGTTATGTAGTATTACCTTGTTATGTATAACGTTATGTAGTATAACCTTGTTACGTATAACGTTACATACTATTACGTAATAACGTATAACATTATATAGTATTACGTACTAACGTATAACGATATATACTATTACGAACTAACGTATAACGTTATATACTATTACGTACTAACGAATAACGTTATATACAATTACGTTATATCGTAAAACGATATGTTGTATTACCTTATAACGTATAACGTTATATACTATTATGTTGTAACGTATAACGTTATATACTATTGCGTACTAACGTATAACGTTATATACTATTACGTACTAACGTATAACGTTATATACTATTACGTATTAATGTATAACGTTATATAGTGTTACCTTATGAGGTATGACGTTATATACTATTTCGTTATAACGTAAAGCGTTACGTACTATTACGTAATAACGTATAACATTATATAGTATTACGTACTAACGTATAACGATATATACTGTTACGTACTAACGTATTACGTTATGTACTATTACGTTATAGCGTATAACGTTATATACTATTACGTACTAACGTATAACGTTATATACTATTACGTTCTAACGTATAACTTTATTTAGTATTACGTACTAACGTATGACGTTGTATAGTATTACCTTATTACGTATAACGTTATATAATATTACGTTATAACGTAAAACGTTATGTAGTATTACGTGCTAACATATAACGTTATAGACTAATACCTTATGACGTATAACGTTAGGTAGTATTACCTTATGACGTATAAGGTTATGTAGTATTACCTTGTTACGTATAGGGTTATAAACTATTACGTTCTAACGTATAACGTTATATGCTATTACGTAATAACGTATAACGATATTTACTATTACGAACTAACGTATAACGTTATATACTATTTCGTATTAATGAATAACATTATATAGTGTTACCTCATATGGTATAACGTTATATACTATTAGGTTATAATGTAAAACGTTATGTACTATTACGTAATAACGTATAACGCTATATGGTATTACGTCCTTACGTATAACGATATAAACAAATACGAACTAACGTATAGCGTTATACACTATTACATATTAATGTATAACGTTATATGGTATTACACTATGACGTATAACATTATGTAGTATTGCCTTATAACGTATAACGTTATATAGTGTTACCTTATTACGTATAACGTTATATACTATTACGTTGTAACGTAAAACAATATGTAGTATTACCTTATGTCGTATACCGTTATATTTTATTACGTACTAACGTATTACGTTATGTACTATTACGTTATATCGTAAAACGTTATGTAGTATTACCTTATAAAGTATAACGTTATATACTATTACGTATTAATGTATAACGTTATATAGTGTTACCTTATGAGGTATAACGTTATATACTATTTCGTTATAACGTAAAGCGTTATGTACTATTACGTAATAACGTATAACGTTATATAGTATTACCTTATGCCATATAACGTTATGTAGTATTACTTTATGAAGTATAACGTTATGTATTATTACCTTATAACTTATAACGCTATATGGTATTAGGTCCTTACGTATAACGTTATTTACTATTACGTTATAACGTATAACGTTATGTACTATTACGTAATAACGTATAACGTTATATACTATTTCGTACTAACGAATAACTTTATATACTATTACTTAATAAAGTATAACGTTATGCAGAATTACATTATAACGTATAACGTTATATGCTATTACGTTATAACGTATAACGTTATATACTATTACGTACTAACGTATAACGTTATGTACTATTACGTAATAGCGTATATCGATATATACTATTACGTACTAACGTATAACGTTATATACTATTACGTATTAATGTTTAACGTTATGTAGTATTACCTTATAACGTATAACGTTATATACTATTACGTACTAACGTATAACGTTATATACTATTACGTAATAAAGTATAACGCTATATACTATTACGTTATAACGTATAACGTTATATACTATTACGTAATAACGAATAACGTTATATACTATTAGGTACTGACGTATAACGCTATATGGTATTACGTCCTTTCGTATAACGATATAAACTAATACGAACTAACGTATAGCGTTATATACTATTACGTATTAATGTATAACGTTATATAGTGTTACCTTATGATGTATAACATTATGTAGTATTGCCTTATAACGTATAACGCTATATACTATTATGTTATAACGTAATACGTTATATACTATTGCGTACTAACGTGTAACGTTATGTACTATTACGTAATAACGTATAACGTTATATAGTATTACCATATGACGTATAACGTTATGTAGTATTACCTTATGACGTATAACGTTATGTAGTATTACCTTGTTACGTATAACGTTATGTAGTATTACCTTGTTACGTATAACGTTACATACTATTACGTAATAACGTATAACATTATATAGTATTACGTACTAACGTATAACGATATATACTATTACGTACTAACGTATTACGTTATGTACTATTACGTTGTAACGTAAAACGATATGTAGTATTACCTTATGTCGTATACCGTTATATATTATTACGCACTAACGCATAACGTTATATACTATTACGTATTAATGTTTAACGTTATGTAGTATTACCTTATAACGTATAACGTTATATACTATTACGTACTAACGAATAACTTTGTATACTATTACGTTATAACGTATAACGTTATATAGTATTACGTACTAACGTATAACGATATATACTATTACGTACTAACGTATAACGATATATACTATTACGTACTAACGTATAACGTTATATACTATTACGTACTAACGTATAACGTTATATACTATTACGTATTAATGTATAACGTTATATACTATTACATTGCAACGTAAAACGTTATGTAGTATTACCTTATGTCGTATACCGTTATATATTATTACGTACTAACGTATAACGTTATATACTATTACGTATTAATGTTTAACGTTATGTAGTATTACCTTATAACGTATAACGTTATATACTATTACGTGCTAACGAATAACTTTATATACTATTACGTTATAACGTATGACGTTATATAGTATTACGTACTAACGTATAACGATATATACTATTACGTACTAACGTATAGCGTTATATACTATTACGTATTAATGTATAACGTTATATAGTGTTACCTTATGAGGTATAACGTTATATACTATTAAGTTATAATGTAAAACGTTATGTGCTATTACGTATTAATGTATAACGTTATATAGAATTACATGATGACGTATAACGTTATGTAGTATTGCCTTGTAACGTATAACGTTATATACTATTACGTATTAATGTTTAACGTTATGTAGTAGTACCTTATAACGTATAACGTTATATACTATTACGTACTAACGTATAACGTTATATACTATTACGTAATAACGAATAACGTTATATACTATTACGTACTAACGTATAACGCTATATGGTATTACGTCCTTACATATAACGATATAAACTAATACGAGCTAACGTATAGCGTTATATACTATTACGTATTAATGTATAACGTTATATAGTGTTACCTTATGATGTATAACATTATGTAGTATTGCCTTATAACGTATAACGCTATATACTATTATGTTATAACGTAATACGTTATATACTATTGCGTACTAACGTGTAACGTTATGTACTATTACGTAATAACGTATAACGTTATATAGTATTACCATATGACGTATAACGTTATGTAGTATTACCTTATAACGTATAACGTTATGTAGTATTACCTTGTTACGTATAACGTTATGTAGTATTACCTTGTTACGTATAACGTTACATACTATTACGTAATAACGTATAACATTATATAGTATTACGTACTAAGGTATAACGATATATACTATTACGTACTAACGTATTACGTTATGTACTATTACGTTGTAACGTAAAACGATATGTAGTATTACCTTATGTCGTATACCGTTATATATTATTACGCACTAACGCATAACGTTATATACTATTACGTATTAATGTTTAACGTTATGCAGAATTACATTATAACGTATAACGTTATATGCTATTACGTTATAACGTATAACGTTATATACTATTACGTACTAACGTATAACGTTATATAGTATTACGTACTAACGTATAACGATATATACTATCACGTACTAACGTATAACGTTATATACTATTACGTATTAATGTATAACGTTATATAGTGTTACCTTATGAGGTATAACGTTATATCCTATTTCGTTATAACGTAAAACGTTATGTACTATTACGTAATAACGTATAACGTTATATAGTATTACCTTATGCCGTATAACGTTATGTAGTATTACTTTATGAAGTATAACGTTATGTATTATTACCTTATAACTTATAACGCTATATGGTATTACGTAATAACGTATAACGTTATTTACTATTACGTTATAACGTATAACGTTATGTACTATTACGTAATAACGTATAACGTTATATACTATTTCGTACTAACGAATAACTTTATATACTATTACTTAATAAAGTATAACGTTATGCAGAATTACATTATAACGTATAACGTTATATGCTATTACGTATTAATGTATAACGTTATATAGTGTTACCTTATGAGGTATAACGTTATATAATATTAAGTTATAATGTAAAACGTTATGTGCTATTACGTATTAATGTATAACGTTATATAGAATTACATGATGACGTATAACGTTATGTAGTATTGCCTTGTAACGTATAACGTTATGTACTATTACGTATTAATGTTTAACGTTATGTAGTATTACCTTATAACGTATAACGTTATATACTATTACGTACTAACGTATAACGTTATATACTATTACGTAATAACGTATAACGCTATATACTATTACGTTATAACGTATAACGTTATATACTATTACGTAATTACGAATAACGTTATATACTATTACGTATTAATGTTTAACGTTATGTAGTATTACCTTATAACGTATAACGTTATATAATATTACGTCCTAACGTATGACGCTATATACTATTACGTTATAACGTATAACGTTATATACTATTACGTAATAACGAATAACGTTATATACTATTACGTACTAACGTATAACGATATATACTATTACGTACTAACGTATAACGTTATATACTATTACGTACTAACGTATAACGTTATATACTATTACGTATTAATGTATGACGTTATATACTGTTACATTGCAACGTAAAACGTTATGTAGTATTACCTTATGTCGTATACCGTTATATATTATTACGTACTAACGTATAACGTTATATACTATTACGTATTAATGTTTAACGTTATGTAGTATTACCTTATAACGTATAACGTTATATACTATTACGAGCTAACGAATAACTTTATATACTATTACGTTATAACGTATAACGTTATATAGTATTACGTACTAACGTATAACGATATATACTATTACGTACTAACGTATAGCGTTATATACTATTACGTATTAATGTATAACGTTATATAGTGTTACCTTATGAGG
Organism: Bombus muscorum; assembly: GCA_963971185.1. Taxonomy (NCBI): domain Eukaryota; kingdom Metazoa; phylum Arthropoda; class Insecta; order Hymenoptera; family Apidae; genus Bombus; species Bombus muscorum. Next base: position 3,769,780 of record OZ020141.1, read on the forward strand.
TATAACGTTATATACTATTAAGTTATAATGTAAAACGTTATGTGCTATTACGTATTAATGTATAACGTTATATAGAATTACATGATGACGTATAACGTTATGTAGTATTGCCTTGTAACGTATAACGTTATATACTATTACGTATTAATGTTTAACGTTATGTAGTATTACCTTATAACGTATAACATTATATACTATTATGTTGTAACGTATAACGTTATATACTATTGCGTACTAACGTATAACGTTATATACTATTACGTTATAACGTATAACGTTATATACTATTACGCACTAACGTATAACGTTATATACTATTACGTATTTATGTATAACGTTATGTAGTATTACATTATGACGTATAACGTCATGTAGTATTGCCTTATAACGTATAACGTTATATAGTATTACGTACTAACGTATTACGTTATGTACTAATACGAACTAACGTATAACGTTAAATACTATTACGTACTAACGTATAACGTTATATAGTATTACCATATGACGTATAACGTTTTGTAGTATTACCTTATGACGTATAACGTTATGTAGTAATACCTTGTTACGCATAACGTCATGTAGTATTACCTTGTTACGTATAACGTTATATACTATTACGTAATAACGTATAACGTTACACAGTATAACGTACTAACGTATAACGATATATACTATTACGTACTAACGTATAACGTTATATACTATTACGCATTAATGTATAACGTTATATAGTGTTACCTTATGAGGTATAACGTTATATACTATTAAGTTATAATGTAAAACGTTATGTGCTATTACGTATTAATGTATAACGTTATATAGTATTACATTATGACGTATATCGTTACGTAGTATTACCTTATAACGTATAACGTTATATACTATTACGTACTAACGTATTACGTTATGTACTATTACGTAATAACGTATAACGTTATATAGTATTATCTTATGACGTATAACGTTATGTAGTATTACCATATGACGTATAACGTTAGGTAGTATTACCATATGACGTATAACGTTATGTAGTATTACGTACTAACGAATAACGTTATATACAATTACGTTATATCGTTAAACGATATGTAGTATTACCTTATAACGTATAACGTTAGATACTATTATGTTATAACGTAATACGTTATATACTATTGCGTACTAACGTGTAACGTTATGTACTATTACGTAATAACGTATAACGTTATATAGTATTACCATATGACGTATAACGTTATGTAGTATTACCTTATGACGTATAACGTTATGTAGTATTACCTTGTTACGTATAACGTTATGTAGTATTACCTTGTTACGTATAACGTTACATACTATTACGTAATAACGTATAACATTATATAGTATTACGTACTAACGTATAACGATATATACTATTACGAACTAACGTATAACGTTATATACTATTACGTATTAATGTATAACGTTATATAGAATTACATGATGACGTATAACGTTATGTAGTATTGCCTTGTAACTTATAACGTTATATACTATTACGTACTAACGTGTAACGTTATGTACTATTACGTAATAACGTATAACGTTATATAGTATTACCATATGACGTATAACGTTATGTAGTATTACCTTATGACGTATAACGTTATGTAGTATTACCTTGTTACGTATAACGTTATCTAGTATTACCTTGTTACGTATAACGTTACATACTATTACGTAATAACGTATAACATTATATAGTATTACGTACTAACGTATAACGATATATACTATTACGTACTAACGTATTACGTTATGTACTATTACGTTGTAACGTAAAACGATATGTAGTATTACCTTATGTCGTATACCGTTATATATTATTACGCACTAACGTATAACGTTATATACTATTACGTATTAATGTTTAACGTTATGTAGTATTACCTTATAACGTATAACGTTATATACTATTACGTACTAACGAATAACTTTGAATACTATTACGTTATAACGTATAACGTTATATGGTATTACGTACTAACGTATAACGATATATACTATTACGTACTAACGTATAACGTTGTATACTATTACGTGTTAATGTATAACGTTATATACTATTTCGTTGTAACGTAAAACGATATGTAGTATTACCTTATGTCGTATACCGTTATATTTTATTACGTACTAACGTATTACGTTATGTACTATTACGTTATATCGTAAAACGTTATGTAGTATTACCTTATAAAGCATAACGTTATATACTATTACGTATTAATGTATAACGTTATATAGTGTTACCTTATGAGGTATAACGTTATATACTATTTCGTTTTAACGTAAAGCGTTATGTACTATTACGTAATAACGTATAACGTTATATAGTATTACCTTATGCCATATAACGTTATGCAGTATTATTTTATGAAGTATAACGTTATGTATTATTACCTTATAACTTATAACGCTATATGGTATTACGTAATAACGTATAGCGTTATTTACTATTACGTTATAACGTATAACGTTATGTACTATTACGTAATAACGTATAACGTTATATACAATTTCGTACTAACGAATAACTTTATATACTATTACTTAATAAAGTATAACGTTATGCAGAATTACATTATAACGTATAACGTTATATGCTATTACGTTATAACGTATAACGTTATATACTATTACGTACTAACGTATAACGTTATGTACCATTACGTAATAACGTATAACGATATATACTATTACGTTCTAACGTATAACGTTATATACTATTACGTACTAACGCATAACGATATATACTATTACGTACTAACGTATAACGTTATGTACTATTACGTAATAACGTATAACGTTATTTACTATTACGTAATAACGTATAACGCTATATACTATTACGTTATAACGTATAACGTTATATACTATTACGATATAACGAATAACGTTATATACTATTACGTACTAACGTATAACGATATATACTATTACGTACTAACGTATAACGTTATATACTATTACGTACTAACGTATAACGTTATATACTATTACGTATTAATGTATAACGTTATATACTATTACATTGCAACGTAGAACGTTATGTAGTATTACCTTATGTCGTATACCGTTATATATTATTACGTACTAACGTATAACGTTATATACTGTTACGTATTAATGTTTAACGTTATGTAGTATTACCTTATAACGTATAACGTTATATACTATTACGTGCTAACGAATAACGTTATATACTATTACGTACTAACGTATAACGTTATATAGTATTACGTACTAACGTATAACGATATATACTATCACGTACTAACGTATAACGTTATATACTATTACGTATTAATGTATAACGTTATATAGTGTTACCTTATGAGGTATAACGTTATATACTATTTCGTTATAACGTAAAACGTTATGTACTATTACGGAATAACGTATAACGTTATATAGTATTACCTTATGCCGTATAACGTTATGTAGTATTACTTTATGAAGTATAACGTTATGTATTATTACCTTATAACTTATAACGCTATATGGTATTACGTAATAACGTATAACGTTATATACTATTACGTACTAACGAATAACGTTATATACAATTACGTTATATCGTAAAACGGTATGTTGTATTACCTTATAACGTATAACATTATATACTATTATGTTGTAACGTATAACGTTATATACTATTGCGTACTAACGTATAACGTTATATACTATTACGTTATAACGTATAACGTTATATACTATTACGCACTAACGTATAACGTTATATACTATTACGTATTAATGTATAACGTTATATAGTGTTACCCTATGAGGTATAACGTTATATACTATTTCGTTATAACGTAAAGTGTTACGTACTATTACGTAATAACGTATAACATTATATAGTATTACGTACTAACGTATAACGATATATACTATTACGCATTAATGTATAACGTTATATAGTGTTACCTTATGAGGTATAACGTTATATACTATTAAGTTACAATGAAAAACGTTATGTGCTATTACGTATTAATGTATAACGTTATATAGTATTACATTATGACGTATATCGTTACGTAGTATTACCTTATAACGTATAACGTTATATACTATTACGTACTAACGTATTACGTTATGTACTATTACGTAATAACGTATAACGTTATATAGTATTACCTTATGACGTATAACGTTATGTAGTATTACCATATGACGTATAACGTTATGTAGTATTACCATATGACGTATAACGTTATGTAGTATTACGTACTAACGAATAACGTTATATACAATTACGTTATATCGTTAAACGATATGTAGTATTACCTTATAACGTATAACGTTAGATACTATTATGTTATAACGTAATACGTTATATACTATTGCGTACTAACGTGTAACGTTATGTACTATTACGTAATAACGTATAACGTTATATAGTATTACCATATGACGTATAACGTTATGTAGTATTACCTTATGACGTATAACGTTATGTAGTATTACCTTGTTACGTATAACGTTATGTAGTATTACCTTGTTACGTATAACGTTACATACTATTACGTAATAACGTATAACATTATATAGTATTACGTACTAACGTATAACGATATATACTATTACGAACTAACGTATAACGTTATATACTATTACGTATTAATGTATAACGTTATATAGAATTACATGATGACGTATAACGTTATGTAGTATTGCCTTGTAACTTATAACGTTATATACTATTACGTACTAACGTGTAACGTTATGTACTATTACGTAATAACGTATAACGTTATATAGTTTTACCATATGACGTATAACGTTATGTAGTATTACCTTATGACGTATAACGTTATGTAGTATTACCTTGTTACGTATAACGTTATCTAGTATTACCTTGTTACGTATAACGTTACATACTATTACGTAATAACGTATAACATTATATAGTATTACGTACTAACGTATAACGATATATACTATTACGTACTAACGTATTACGTTATGTATTATTACGTTGTAACGTAAAACGATATGTAGTATTACCTTATGTCGTATACCGTTATATATTATTACGCACTAACGTATAACGTTATATACTATTACGTATTAATGTTTAACGTTATGTAGTATTACCTTATAACGTATAACGTTATATACTATTACGTACTAACGAATAACTTTGAATACTATTACGTTATAACGTATAACGTTATATGGTATTACGTACTAACGTATAACGATATATACTATTACGTACTAACGTATAACGTTGTATACTATTACGTGTTAATGTATAACGTTATATACTATTTCGTTGTAACGTAAAACGATATGTAGTATTACCTTATGTCGTATACCGTTATATTTTATTACGTACTAACGTATTACGTTATGTACTATTACGTTATATCGTAAAACGTTATGTAGTATTACCTTATAAAGCATAACGTTATATACTATTACGTATTAATGTATAACGTTATATAGTGTTACCTTATGAGGTATAACGTTATATACTATTTCGTTTTAACGTAAAGCGTTATGTACTATTACGTAATAACGTATAACGTTATATAGTATTACCTTATGCCATATAACGTTATGCAGTATTATTTTATGAAGTATAACGTTATGTATTATTACCTTATAACTTATAACGCTATATGGTATTACGTAATAACGTATAGCGTTATTTACTATTACGTTATAACGTATAACGTTATGTACTATTACGTAATAACGTATAACGTTATATACAATTTCGTACTAACGAATAACTTTATATACTATTACTTAATAAAGTATAACGTTATGCAGAATTACATTATAACGTATAACGTTATATGCTATTACGTTATAACGTATAACGTTATATACTATTACGTACTAACGTATAACGTTATGTACCATTACGTAATAACGTATAACGATATATACTATTACGTTCTAACGTATAACGTTATATACTATTACGTACTAACGCATAACGATATATACTATTACGTACTAACGTATAACGTTATGTACTATTACGTAATAACGTATAACGTTATTTACTATTACGTAATAACGTATAACGCTATATACTATTACGTTATAACGTATAACGTTATATACTATTACGATATAACGAATAACGTTATATACTATTACGTACTAACGTATAACGATATATACTATTACGTACTAACGTATAACGTTATATACTATTACGTACTAACGTATAACGTTATATACTATTACGTATTAATGTATAACGTTATATACTATTACATTGCAACGTAGAACGTTATGTAGTATTACCTTATGTCGTATACCGTTATATATTATTACGTACTAACGTATAACGTTATATACTGTTACGTATTAATGTTTAACGTTATGTAGTATTACCTTATAACGTATAACGTTATATACTATTACGTGCTAACGAATAACGTTATATACTATTACGTACTAACGTATAACGTTATATAGTATTACGTACTAACGTATAACGATATATACTATCACGTACTAACGTATAACGTTATATACTATTACGTATTAATGTATAACGTTATATAGTGTTACCTTATGAGGTATAACGTTATATACTATTTCGTTATAACGTAAAACGTTATGTACTATTACGGAATAACGTATAACGTTATATAGTATTACCTTATGCCGTATAACGTTATGTAGTATTACTTTATGAAGTATAACGTTATGTATTATTACCTTATAACTTATAACGCTATATGGTATTACGTAATAACGTATAACGTTATATACTATTACGTACTAACGAATAACGTTATATACAATTACGTTATATCGTAAAACGGTATGTTGTATTACCTTATAACGTATAACATTATATACTATTATGTTGTAACGTATAACGTTATATACTATTGCGTACTAACGTATAACGTTATATACTATTACGTTATAACGTATAACGTTATATACTATTACGCACTAACGTATAACGTTATATACTATTACGTATTAATGTATAACGTTATATAGTGTTACCCTATGAGGTATAACGTTATATACTATTTCGTTATAACGTAAAGTGTTACGTACTATTACGTAATAACGTATAACATTATATAGTATTACGTACTAACGTATAACGATATATACTATTACGCATTAATGTATAACGTTATATAGTGTTACCTTATGAGGTATAACGTTATATACTATTAAGTTACAATGAAAAACGTTATGTGCTATTACGTATTAATGTATAACGTTATATAGTATTACATTATGACGTATATCGTTACGTAGTATTACCTTATAACGTATAACGTTATATACTATTACGTACTAACGTATTACGTTATGTACTATTACGTAATAACGTATAACGTTATATAGTATTACCTTATGACGTATAACGTTATGTAGTATTACCATATGACGTATAACGTTATGTAGTATTACCATATGACGTATAACGTTATGTAGTATTACGTACTAACGAATAACGTTATATACAATTACGTTATATCGTTAAACGATATGTAGTATTACCTTATAACGTATAACGTTAGATACTATTATGTTATAACGTAATACGTTATATACTATTGCGTACTAACGTGTAACGTTATGTACTATTACGTAATAACGTATAACGTTATATAGTATTACCATATGACGTATAACGTTATGTAGTATTACCTTATGACGTATAACGTTATGTAGTATTACCTTGTTACGTATAACGTTATGTAGTATAACCTTGTTACGTATAACGTTACATACTATTACGTAATAACGTATAACATTATATAGTATTACGTACTAACGTATAACGATATATACTATTACGAACTAACGTATAACGTTATATACTATTACGTACTAACGAATAACGTTATATACAATTACGTTATATCGTAAAACGATATGTTGTATTACCTTATAACGTATAACGTTATATACTATTATGTTGTAACGTATAACGTTATATACTATTGCGTACTAACGTGTAACGTTATGTACTATTACGTAATAACGTATAACGTTATATAGTATTACCATATGACGTATAACGTTATGTAGTATTACCTTATGACGTATAACGTTATGTAGTATTACCTTGTTACGTATAACGTTATGTAGTATAACCTTGTTACGTATAACGTTACATACTATTACGTAATAACGTATAACATTATATAGTATTACGTACTAACGTATAACGATATATACTATTACGAACTAACGTATAACGTTATATACTATTACGTACTAACGAATAACGTTATATACAATTACGTTATATCGTAAAACGATATGTTGTATTACCTTATAACGTATAACGTTATATACTATTATGTTGTAACGTATAACGTTATATACTATTGCGTACTAACGTATAACGTTATATACTATTACGTACTAACGTATAACGTTATATACTATTACGTATTAATGTATAACGTTATATAGTGTTACCTTATGAGGTATGACGTTATATACTATTTCGTTATAACGTAAAGCGTTACGTACTATTACGTAATAACGTATAACATTATATAGTATTACGTACTAACGTATAACGATATATACTGTTACGTACTAACGTATTACGTTATGTACTATTACGTTATAGCGTATAACGTTATATACTATTACGTACTAACGTATAACGTTATATACTATTACGTTCTAACGTATAACTTTATTTAGTATTACGTACTAACGTATGACGTTGTATAGTATTACCTTATTACGTATAACGTTATATAATATTACGTTATAACGTAAAACGTTATGTAGTATTACGTGCTAACATATAACGTTATAGACTAATACCTTATGACGTATAACGTTAGGTAGTATTACCTTATGACGTATAAGGTTATGTAGTATTACCTTGTTACGTATAGGGTTATAAACTATTACGTTCTAACGTATAACGTTATATGCTATTACGTAATAACGTATAACGATATTTACTATTACGAACTAACGTATAACGTTATATACTATTTCGTATTAATGAATAACATTATATAGTGTTACCTCATATGGTATAACGTTATATACTATTAGGTTATAATGTAAAACGTTATGTACTATTACGTAATAACGTATAACGCTATATGGTATTACGTCCTTACGTATAACGATATAAACTAATACGAACTAACGTATAGCGTTATACACTATTACATATTAATGTATAACGTTATATGGTATTACACTATGACGTATAACATTATGTAGTATTGCCTTATAACGTATAACGTTATATAGTGTTACCTTATTACGTATAACGTTATATACTATTACGTTGTAACGTAAAACAATATGTAGTATTACCTTATGTCGTATACCGTTATATTTTATTACGTACTAACGTATTACGTTATGTACTATTACGTTATATCGTAAAACGTTATGTAGTATTACCTTATAAAGTATAACGTTATATACTATTACGTATTAATGTATAACGTTATATAGTGTTACCTTATGAGGTATAACGTTATATACTATTTCGTTATAACGTAAAGCGTTATGTACTATTACGTAATAACGTATAACGTTATATAGTATTACCTTATGCCATATAACGTTATGTAGTATTACTTTATGAAGTATAACGTTATGTATTATTACCTTATAACTTATAACGCTATATGGTATTAGGTCCTTACGTATAACGTTATTTACTATTACGTTATAACGTATAACGTTATGTACTATTACGTAATAACGTATAACGTTATATACTATTTCGTACTAACGAATAACTTTATATACTATTACTTAATAAAGTATAACGTTATGTAGAATTACATTATAACGTATAACGTTATATGCTATTACGTTATAACGTATAACGTTATATACTATTACGTACTAACGTATAACGTTATGTACTATTACGTAATAGCGTATATCGATATATACTATTACGTACTAACGTATAACGTTATATACTATTACGTATTAATGTTTAACGTTATGTAGTATTACCTTATAACGTATAACGTTATATACTATTACGTACTAACGTATAACGTTATATACTATTACGTAATAAAGTATAACGCTATATACTATTACGTTATAACGTATAACGTTATATACTATTACGTAATAACGAATAACGTTATATACTATTAGGTACTGACGTATAACGCTATATGGTATTACGTCCTTTCGTATAACGATATAAACTAATACGAACTAACGTATAGCGTTATATACTATTACGTATTAATGTATAACGTTATATAGTGTTACCTTATGATGTATAACATTATGTAGTATTGCCTTATAACGTATAACGCTATATACTATTATGTTATAACGTAATACGTTATATACTATTGCGTACTAACGTGTAACGTTATGTACTATTACGTAATAACGTATAACGTTATATAGTATTACCATATGACGTATAACGTTATGTAGTATTACCTTATGACGTATAACGTTATGTAGTATTACCTTGTTACGTATAACGTTATGTAGTATTACCTTGTTACGTATAACGTTACATACTATTACGTAATAACGTATAACATTATATAGTATTACGTACTAACGTATAACGATATATACTATTACGTACTAACGTATTACGTTATGTACTATTACGTTGTAACGTAAAACGATATGTAGTATTACCTTATGTCGTATACCGTTATATATTATTACGCACTAACGCATAACGTTATATACTATTACGTATTAATGTTTAACGTTATGTAGTATTACCTTATAACGTATAACGTTATATACTATTACGTACTAACGAATAACTTTGTATACTATTACGTTATAACGTATAACGTTATATAGTATTACGTACTAACGTATAACGATATATACTATTACGTACTAACGTATAACGATATATACTATTACGTACTAACGTATAACGTTATATACTATTACGTACTAACGTATAACGTTATATACTATTACGTATTAATGTATAACGTTATATACTATTACATTGCAACGTAAAACGTTATGTAGTATTACCTTATGTCGTATACCGTTATATATTATTACGTACTAACGTATAACGTTATATACTATTACGTATTAATGTTTAACGTTATGTAGTATTACCTTATAACGTATAACGTTATATACTATTACGTGCTAACGAATAACTTTATATACTATTACGTTATAACGTATAACGTTATATAGTATTACGTACTAACGTATAACGATATATACTATTACGTACTAACGTATAGCGTTATATACTATTACGTATTAATGTATAACGTTATATAGTGTTACCTTATGAGGTATAACGTTATATACTATTAAGTTATAATGTAAAACGTTATGTGCTATTACGTATTAATGTATAACGTTATATAGAATTACATGATGACGTATAACGTTATGTAGTATTGCCTTGTAACGTATAACGTTATATACTATTACGTATTAATGTTTAACGTTATGTAGTAGTACCTTATAACGTTTAACGTTATATACTATTACGTACTAACGTATAACGTTATATACTATTACGTAATAACGAATAACGTTATATACTATTACGTACTAACGTATAACGCTATATGGTATTACGTCCTTACATATAACGATATAAACTAATACGAGCTAACGTATAGCGTTATATACTATTACGTATTAATGTATAACGTTATATAGTGTTACCTTATGATGTATAACATTATGTAGTATTGCCTTATAACGTATAACGCTATATACTATTATGTTATAACGTAATACGTTATATACTATTGCGTACTAACGTGTAACGTTATGTACTATTACGTAATAACGTATAACGTTATATAGTATTACCATATGACGTATAACGTTATGTAGTATTACCTTATAACGTATAACGTTATGTAGTATTACCTTGTTACGTATAACGTTATGTAGTATTACCTTGTTACGTATAACGTTACATACTATTACGTAATAACGTATAACATTATATAGTATTACGTACTAAGGTATAACGATATATACTATTACGTACTAACGTATTACGTTATGTACTATTACGTTGTAACGTAAAACGATATGTAGTATTACCTTATGTCGTATACCGTTATATATTATTACGCACTAACGCATAACGTTATATACTATTACGTATTAATGTTTAACGTTATGCAGAATTACATTATAACGTATAACGTTATATGCTATTACGTTATAACGTATAACGTTATATACTATTACGTACTAACGTATAACGTTATATAGTATTACGTACTAACGTATAACGATATATACTATCACGTACTAACGTATAACGTTATATACTATTACGTATTAATGTATAACGTTATATAGTGTTACCTTATGAGGTATAACGTTATATCCTATTTCGTTATAACGTAAAACGTTATGTACTATTACGTAATAACGTATAACGTTATATAGTATTACCTTATGCCGTATAACGTTATGTAGTATTACTTTATGAAGTATAACGTTATGTATTATTACCTTATAACTTATAACGCTATATGGTATTACGTAATAACGTATAACGTTATTTACTATTACGTTATAACGTATAACGTTATGTACTATTACGTAATAACGTATAACGTTATATACTATTTCGTACTAACGAATAACTTTATATACTATTACTTAATAAAGTATAACGTTATGCAGAATTACATTATAACGTATAACGTTATATGCTATTACGTATTAATGTATAACGTTATATAGTGTTACCTTATGAGGTATAACGTTATATAATATTAAGTTATAATGTAAAACGTTATGTGCTATTACGTATTAATGTATAACGTTATATAGAATTACATGATGACGTATAACGTTATGTAGTATTGCCTTGTAACGTATAACGTTATATACTATTACGTATTAATGTTTAACGTTATGTAGTATTACCTTATAACGTATAACGTTATATACTATTACGTACTAACGTATAACGTTATATACTATTACGTAATAACGTATAACGCTATATACTATTACGTTATAACGTATAACGTTATATACTATTACGTAATAACGAGTAACGTTATATACTATTACGTATTAATGTTTAACGTTATGTAGTATTACCTTATAACGTATAACGTTATATAATATTACGTCCTAACGTATAACGCTATATACTATTACGTTATAACGTATAACGTTATATACTATTACGTAATAACGAATAACGTTATATACTATTACGTACTAACGTATAACGATATATACTATTACGTACTAACGTATAACGTTATATACTATTACGTACTAACGTATAACGTTATATACTATTACGTATTAATGTATGACGTTATATACTGTTACATTGCAACGTAAAACGTTATGTAGTATTACCTTATGTCGTATACCGTTATATATTATTACGTACTAACGTATAACGTTATATACTATTACGTATTAATGTTTAACGTTATGTAGTATTACCTTATAACGTATAACGTTATATACTATTACGAGCTAACGAATAACTTTATATACTATTACGTTATAACGTATAACGTTATATAGTATTACGTACTAACGTATAACGATATATACTATTACGTACTAACGTATAGCGTTATATACTATTACGTATTAATGTATAACGTTATATAGTGTTACCTTATGAGGTATAACGTTATATACTATTAAGTTATAATGTAAAACGTTATGTGCTATTACGTATTAATGTATAACGTTATATAGAATTACATGATGACGTATAACGTTATGTAGTATTGCCTTGTAACGTATAACGTTATATACTATTACGTATTAATGTTTAACGTTATGTAGTATTTCCTTATAACGTATAACGTTATATACTATTACGTACTAACGTATAACGTTATATACTATTACGTAATAACGTATAACGCTATATACTATTACGTTATAACGTATAACGTTATATACTATTACGTAATAACGAATAACGTTATATACTATTACGTATTAATGTTTAACGTTATGTAGTATTACCTTATAACGTATAACGTTATATATTATTACGTACTAACGTATAACGTTATATACTATTACGTAATAACGTATAACGCTATATACTATTACGTTATAACGTATAACGTTATATACTATTACGTAATAACGAATAACGTTATATACTATTACGTACTAACGTGTAACGTTATGTACTATTACGTAATAACGTATGACGTTATATAGTATTACCATATGACGTATAACGTTATGTAGTATTACGTACTAACGAATAACGTTATATACAATTACGTTATATCGTTAAACGATATGTAGTATTACCTTATAACGTATAACGTTATATACTATTATGTTATAACGTAATACGTTATATACTATTGCGTACTAACGTGTAACGTTATGTACTATTACGTAATAACGTATAACGTTATATAGTATTACCATATGACGTATAACGTTATGTAGTATTACCTTATGACGTATAACGTTATGTAGTATTACCTTGTTACGTATAACGTTATGTAGTATTACCTTGTTACGTATAACGTTACATACTATTACGTAATAACGTATAACATTATATAGTATTTCGTACTAACGTATAGCGATATATACTATTACGTACTAACGTATTACGTTATGTACTATTACGTTGTAACGTAAAACGATATGTAGTATTACCTTATGTCGTATACCGTTATATATTATTACGCACTAACGCATAACGTTATATACTATTACGTATTAATGTTTAACGTTATGTAGTATTACCTTATAACGTATAACGTTATATACTATTACGTACTAACGAATAACTTTGTATACTATTACGTTATAACGTATAACGTTATATGGTATTACGTACTAACGTATAACGATATATACTATTACGTACTAACGTATAACGTTATATACTATTACGTGTTAATGTATAACGTTATATACTATTACGTTGTAACGTAAAACGATATGTAGTATTACCTTATGTCGTATACCGTTATATTTTATTACGTACTAACGTATTACGTTATGTACTATTACGTTATATCGTAAAACGTTATGAAGTATTACCTTATAAAGTATAACGTTATATACTATTACGTATTAATGTATAACGTTATATAGTGTTACCTTATGAGGTATAACGTTATATACTATTTCGTTATAACGTAAAGCGTTATGTACTATTACGTAATAACGTATAACGTTATATAGTATTACCTTATGCCTTATAACGTTATGTAGTATTACTTTATGAAGTATAACGTTATGTATTATTACCTTATAACTTATAACGCTATATGGTATTACGTCCTTACGTATAACGATATAAACTATTACGAACAAACGTATAGCGTTATATACTATTACGTATTAATGTATAACGTTATATAGTATTACACTATGACGTATAACATTATGTAGTATTGCCTCATAACGTATAACGTTATATACTATTACGTATTAATGTATAACTTTATATAGTGTTACCTTATGCGGTATAACGTTATATACTATTTCGTTATAACGTAAAACGTTATGTACTATTACGTAATAACGTATAACGTTATATAGTATTACCTTATGCCGTATAACGTTATGTAGTATTACTTTATGAAGTATAACGTTATGTATTATTACCTTATAACTTATAACGCTATATGGTATTACGTAATGACGTATAACGTTATTTACTATTACGTTATAACGTATAACGTTATGTAGTATTACGTAATAACGTATAACGTTATATACTATTTCGTACTAACGAATAACTTTATATACTATTACTTAATAAAGTATAACGTTATGCAGAATTACATTATAACGTATAACGTTATATGCTAATACGTTATAACGTATAACGTTATATGCTATTACGTCCTAACGTATAACGATATATACTATTACAAAGTAACGTATAACGTTATATACTATTACGTATTAATGTATAACGTTATATAGTATTACATGATGACGTATAACGTTATGTAGTATTGCCCTGTAACGTATAACGTTATATACTATTACGTAATAAAGTATTACGCTGTGTACTATTACGCAATAACGTATAACGTTATATACTATTACGTACTAACGAATAACGTTATATACAATTACGTTATATCGTAAAACGATATGTAGTATTACCTTATAATGTATAACGTTATATACTATTACGTACTAACGAATAACTTTGTATACTATTACGTTATAACGTATAACGTTATATAGTATTACGTACTAACGTATAACGATATATACTATTACGTACTAACGTATAACGTTATATACTATTGCGTAATAATGTTATACGGTATATACTATTACTTACTAACGTATAACGTTATGCAGTATTACCTTATAACGTATGACGTTATATACTATTACGTTATAGCGCATAACGTTAAATACTATTACGTAAACTTGTATAACGTTATATACTATTACTTAATAACGTATAACGTTATATAGTATTACCTTATTACGTATAACGTTATATACTTTTACGTTATAACGTATAACGTTATGTACTATTACGTAATAACGTATAACGTTATATACTATTACGTATTAATGTATAACGTTATATAGTATTACACTATGACGTGTAACATTATGTAGTATTGCCTTATAACGTATAACGTTATATACTATTACGTATTAATGTTTAACGTTATGTAGTATTACCTTATAACGTATAACGTTATATACTATTACGTGCTAACGAATAACTTTATATACTATTACGTACTAACGAATAACTTTATATACTATTACGTTATAACGTATAACGTTATATAGTATTACGTACTAACGTATAACGATATATACTATTACGTACTAACGTATAACGTTATATACTATTATGTTATAACGTATAACGTTATATACTATTACGTAATATCGCATAACGTAATGTACGATTACGTTATAACGTATAGCGTTATATACTATCACGTAAAATTCATTAACGTTATATACTATTACGTACTAACGAATAACTTTATATACTATTACGTTATAACGTATAACGTTATGTAGTATTACGTACTAACGTATAACGATATATACTATTACGTACTAACGTATAACGTTATATACTATTACGAACTAACGTATAACGTTATATGCTATTACGTACTAACGTATAACGATATATACTATTACGAACTATCGTATAACGATATATACTATTACGAACTAACGTATAACGTTATATACTATTACGTATTAATGTATAACGGTATATAGTGTTACCTTATGATGTATAACGTTATGTGGTATTACCTTACGTCGTATAACGTTATGTAGTATTACCTTGTTACGTATAACGTTATGTAGTATTGCCTTGTTACGTATAGCGTTACATACTACTACGTAATGACGTATATCGTTATATAGTATTACGTACTAACGTATAACGTTATATACTATTACGTTCTAACGTATAACTTCATATAGTATTACGTACTAACGTATAACGTTATGTACTATTACGTACTAACGAATAACTTTATATACTATTACGTTATAACGTATAGCGTTATATGCTATTACGTACTAACGTATAATGTTATATGCTATTACGTACTAACGTATAACGATATATACTATTACGAACTAACGTATAACGTTATATACTATTACGTATTAATGTATGACGTTATATAGTGTTACCTTATGAGGTATAACGTTATATACTATTACGTTATAATGTAAAACGTTATGTACTATTACGTAATATCGTCTAACGTTATATAGTATTACCTTATGACGTATAACGTTATGTATTATTACCTTATAACGTATATCGTTATATGCTATTACGTACTAACGTATAACGTTATATACTATTACGAACTAACGTATAACGTTATACACTATTACGTATTAATGTGTAACGTTATATAGTATTACATTATGACGTACAACGTTATGTAGTATTGCCTTATAACGTATAACGTTATATACTATTACGTACTAACGTATTACGTTATGTAATATTACGTAATAACGTATAACGTTATATACTATTACGTACTAACGTATAACGTTATATACAATTACGTTATATCGCAAAACGTTAGGTTGTATTACCTTATAACTTATAACGTTATATACTATTGCGTACTAACGTATAACGTTATGTACTATTACGTAATAACGTATAACGTTATATAGTATTACCATATGACGTATAACGTTATGTAGTATTACCTTATGACGTATACCGTTATGTAGTATTACCTTGTTACGTATAACGTTATGTAGTACAACGTAATGTCCTATTACGTTATAACGTATAGCGTTACATACTATTACGTAATAACGTATATCGTTATATAGTATTACGTACTAACGTATAACTTTATATAGCATTTACTAACGTATAACGTTATATAGTATTACCTTATTACGTATAACGTTATATACTATTACGTAATGTCGCACAACGTAATGTCCTATTACGTTATAACGTATAACGTTATATACTATTACGTACTAACGTATAACGTTATGTACTATTACGTAATAACGTATAACGTTATATAGTATTACCATATGACGTATAACGTTATGTAGTATTACCTTATGACGTATACCGTTATGTAGTATTACCTTGTTACGTATAACGTTATGTAGTACAACGTAATGTCCTATTACGTTATAACGTATAGCGTTACATACTATTACGTAATAACGTATATCGTTATATAGTATGACGTACTAACGTATAACTTTATATAGCATTTACTAACGTATAACGTTATATAGTATTACCTTATTACGTATAACGTTATATACTATTACGTAATGTCGCACAACGTAATGTCCTATTACGTTATAACGTATAACGTTATATACTATTACGTACTAACGTATAACGATATATACTATTACGTACTAACGTATAACGTTATATACTATTACGTACTAACGTATAACGTTATATACTATTACGCAATAACGTATGACGTTATATAGTATTACGTAATAACGTATAACGTTATATATTATTACGTACTAACGTATAACGTTATATACTATTTCGTATTAATGTTTAACGTTATGTAGTATTACCTTATAACGTATAACGTTATATACTATTACGTACTAACGAATAACAGTATATACTATTACGTAATAACGTGTAACGTTATATAGTATTACGTACTAACGTATAACGATATACACTATTACCTACTAACGTATAACGTTATATACTATTACGTACTAACGTAAAACGTTATATAAAATTACGTAATATCGCATAACGTAATGTAGTATTACGTTATAACGTATAACGTTATATGGTATTACGAACTAACGCATAACGTTATATACTATTACGTACTAGCGTATAACGTTATATACTATTACGTACTAACGTATAACTATATATACTATTACGTACTAACGTATTACGTTGTGTACTATTACGTTGTAACGTAAAACGATATGTAATATTACCTTATGTCGTATACCGTTATATATTATTACGTACTAACGTATAACGTTATGTACTATTACGTTCTAACGTATAACTTTATATAGTATTACGTACTAACGTATAACGTTATATACTATTACGTTCTAACGTATAACGTTATATACTATTACGTAATAACGTGTAACGTTATGTAGTATTACCTTATAACGTATAACGTTATATACTATTACGTCATAACGTATAACGTTATGTAGTATTACCTTATTACGTATAACTTCATATACTATTACGTTATAACGCATAACGTTAAATACTATTACGTAAACTTGTATAACGTTATATACTATTACGTACTAACGTATAACTATATATACTATTACGTACCAACGTATAACGTTATATACTATTACGTATTAATGTATAACGCTATATACTATTACGTTTTAACGTAAAACGATATGTAGTATTACCTTATGTCGTATACCGTTATATATTATTACGTAATAACGTATAACGTTATATACTATTACGTTCTAACGTATAACTTTATATAGTATTACGTACTAACGTATAACGTTATATACTATTACGTTCTAACGTATAACGTTATATACTATTACGTAATAACGTATAACGTTATGTAGTATTACCTTATAACGTATAACGTTATATACTATTACGTCATAACGTATAACGTTATGTACTATTACGTAATAACGTATAATGATATATACTATTACGTACGAACGTATAACGTTATATACTATTACGTTCTAACGTATAACGTTATATACTATTACGTAATAACGTATAACGTTTTGTAGTATTACCTTATAACGTATAACGTTATATACTATTACGTACTAACGTATAACGTTATGTACTATTACGTAATAACGTATAACGATATATACTATTACGTACTAACGTATAACGTTATGTACTATTACGTAATAACGTATAACGATATATACTATTACGTACTAACGTATAACGTTATATACTATTACGTATTAATGTATAACGTTATGTAGTATTACCTTATGACGTATAACGTTATATAGTATTACCTTGTTACTTATAACGTTCTGTAGTATTTCCTTGTTACGTATAACGTTATATACTATTACGTAATAACGTATAACGTTATATAGTATTACGTACTAACGTATAACGATATATACTATTACGTACTAACGAATAACTTTATATACTATTACTTAATAACGTATAACGTTATGCAGTATTACCTTATAACGTATAACGTTATATGCTATTACGTTATAACGTATAACGTTATATACTATTACATACTGACGAATAACTTTATATACTATTACTTAATAACGTATAACGTTATGCAGTATTACCTTATAACGTATAACGTTATATGCTATTACGTTATGACGTATAACTTTATATACTATTACGTACTAACGTATAACTTTATATACTATTACGTTCTAACGTATAACTTTATATAGTATTACGTACTAATGTATAACGTTATATAGTATTACCTTATTACGTAAATGTTATCTACTATTACGTTATAACGTAAAACGTTATGTAGTATTACGTGCTAACGTATAACGTTATATAGTAATACCTTATGACGTATAACGTTATGTAGTATTACCTTATGACGTACAACGTTATGTACTATCACCTTATGATGTATAACGTTATGTAGTATTACCTTACGACGTGTAAGGTTATGTAGTATTATCTTGTTACGTATAAGATTATATACTATTATGTTCTAACGTATAACTTTATATAGTATCACGTACTAACGTATAACGTTATCTACTATTACGTTATAA
This sequence comes from Bombus muscorum, assembly GCA_963971185.1. NCBI lineage: Eukaryota > Metazoa > Arthropoda > Insecta > Hymenoptera > Apidae > Bombus > Bombus muscorum. Next base: position 3,791,011 of record OZ020141.1, read on the forward strand.
CTTAAAACGTTATGTACTATTACGTAATAACGTATAACGTTATAGAGTAATACCTCATGACGTATAACGTTATGTAGTATTACCTTATGACGAATAAGGTTATGTAGTATTACCTTGTTACGTATAAGGTTATATACTATTACGTTCTAACGTATTACTTTATATAGTATCACGTACTAACGTATAACGATATATAATATTACGTAGTAACATATAACGTTATATACTATTACGTTCTAATGTATAACGTTATATACTATTACGTAATAACGTATAACGTTATGTAGTATTACCTTATAACGTATAACGTTATATACTATTACGTCATAACGTATAACGTTATGTACTATTACCTTCTAACGTATAACTTTATATAGTATTACGTACTAACGTATAACGTTATATACTATTACGTACTAACGTATAACGTTATATACTATTACGTTCTAACGTATAACGTTATATACTATTACGTAATAACGTATAACGATATATACTATTACGTCATAACGTATAACGTTATGTAGTATTACCTTATTACGAATAAGGTTATGTAGTATTACCTTGTTACGTATAACGTTATATAGTATAGTACGTATAGTACGTATAAGGTTATATACTATTACGTTCTAACGTATAACTTTATATAGTATCACGTACTAACGTATAACGATATATACTATTACGTACTAACATATAACGTTATATACTATTACGTTCTAATGTATAACGTTATATACTATTACGTAATAACGTATAACGTTATGTAGTATTACCTTATAACGTATAACGTTATATACTATTACGTCATAACGTATAACGTTATGTACTATTACGTTCTAACGTATAACTTTATATAGTATTACGTACTAACGTATAACGTTATATACTATTACGTTCTAACGTATAACGTTATATACTATTACGTAATAACGTATAACGTTATGTAGTATTACCTTATAACGTATAACGTTATATACTATTACGTCATAACGTATAACGTTATGTAGTATTACCTTATTACGTATAACTTCATATACTATTACGTTATAACGCATAACGTTAAATACTATTACGTAAACTTGTATAACGTTATATACTATTACGTACTAACGTATAACTATATATACTATTACGTACCAACGTATAACGTTATATACTATTACGTACTAACGAATAACGGTATATACTATTACGTAATAACGTGTAACGTTATATAGTATTACGTACTAACTTATAACGATATACACTATTACCTACTAACGTATAACGTTATATACTATTACGTACTAACGTATAACGTTATATATTATTACGTTATATCGTAAAACGTTATGTAGTATTACCTTATGCCGTATAACGTTATGTAGCATAACCTTATAACGTATACCGTTATATACTATTACGTACTAACGTAAAACGTTATATACAATTACGTAATGTCGCATAACGTAATGTAGTATTACGTTATAACGTATAACGTTATATGGTATTACGAACTAACGCATAACGTTATATACTATTACGTACTAACGTATAACTATATATACTATTACGTACCAACGTATAACGTTATATACTATTACGTATTAACGAATAACGGTATATACTATTACGTAATAACGTGTAACGTTATATAGTATTACGTACTAACTTATAACGATATACACTATTACCTACTAACGTATAACGTTATATACTATTACGTACTAACGTATAACGTTATATATTATTACGTTATATCGTAAAACGTTATGTAGTATTACCTTATGACGTACAACGTTATGTACTATCACCTTATGATGTATAACGTTATGTAGTATTACCTTACGACGTGTAAGGTTATGTAGTATTATCTTGTTACGTATAAGATTATATACTATTATGTTCTAACGTATAACTTTATATAGTATCACGTACTAACGTATAACGTTATCTACTATTACGTTATAACTTAAAACGTTATGTACTATTACGTAATAACGTATAACGTTATAGAGTAATACCTCATGACGTATAACGTTATGTAGTATTACCTTATGACGAATAAGGTTATGTAGTATTACCTTGTTACGTATAAGGTTATATACTATTACGTTCTAACGTATTACTTTATATAGTATCACGTACTAACGTATAACGATATATAATATTACGTAGTAACATATAACGTTATATACTATTACGTTCTAATGTATAACGTTATATACTATTACGTAATAACGTATAACGTTATGTAGTATTACCTTATAACGTATAACGTTATATACTATTACGTCATAACGTATAACGTTATGTACTATTACCTTCTAACGTATAACTTTATATAGTATTACGTACTAACGTATAACGTTATATACTATTACGTACTAACGTATAACGTTATATACTATTACGTTCTAACGTATAACGTTATATACTATTACGTAATAACGTATAACGATATATACTATTACGTCATAACCTATAACGTTATGTAGTATTACCTTATTACGAATAAGGTTATGTAGTATTACCTTGTTACGTATAACGTTATATAGTATAGTACGTATAGTACGTATAAGGTTATATACTATTACGTTCTAACGTATAACTTTATATAGTATCACGTACTAACGTATAACGATATATACTATTACGTACTAACATATAACGTTATATACTATTACGTTCTAATGTATAACGTTATATACTATTACGTAATAACGTATAACGTTATGTAGTATTACCTTATAACGTATAACGTTATATACTATTACGTCATAACGTATAACGTTATGTACTATTACGTTCTAACGTATAACTTTATATAGTATTACGTACTAACGTATAACGTTATATACTATTACGTTCTAACGTATAACGTTATATACTATTACGTAATAACGTATAACGTTATGTAGTATTACCTTATAACGTATAACGTTATATACTATTACGTCATAACGTATAACGTTATGTAGTATTACCTTATTACGTATAACTTCATATACTATTACGTTATAACGCATAACGTTAAATACTATTACGTAAACTTGTATAACGTTATATACTATTACGTACTAACGTATAACTATATATACTATTACGTACCAACGTATAACGTTATATACTATTACGTACTAACGAATAACGGTATATACTATTACGTAATAACGTGTAACGTTATATAGTATTACGTACTAACTTATAACGATATACACTATTACCTACTAACGTATAACGTTATATACTATTACGTACTAACGTATAACGTTATATATTATTACGTTATATCGTAAAACGTTATGTAGTATTACCTTATGCCGTATAACGTTATGTAGCATAACCTTATAACGTATACCGTTATATACTATTACGTACTAACGTAAAACGTTATATACAATTACGTAATGTCGCATAACGTAATGTAGTATTACGTTATAACGTATAACGTTATATGGTATTACGAACTAACGCATAACGTTATATACTATTACGTAATAACGTATAACGTTATGTAGTATTACCTTATAACGTATAAAGTTATATACTATTACGTCATAACGTATAACGTTATGTACTATTACGTAATAACGTATAACGATATATACTATTACGTACGAACGTATAACGTTTTATACTATTACGTAATAACGTATAACGTTATGTAGTATTACCTCATAACGTATAACGTTATATACTATTACGTATTAATGTATAACGCTATATACTATTACGTTGTAACGTAAAACGATATATACTATTACGTACTAACGTATAACGTTATATACTATTACGTATTAATGTATAACGTTATGTAGTGTTACCATATGAGGTATAACGTTATATACTATTTCGTTATAACGTAAAACGTTATGTACTATTACGTAATAGCGTATAACGTTATGTAGTATTACCTTATAACGTATAACGTTATATACTATTACGAACTAACGTATAACGTTATGTACTATTACGTAATAACGTATAACGATATATACTATTACGTACAAACGTATAACGTTATGTACTATTACGTAATAACGTATAACGATATATACTATTACGTACTAACGTATAACGTTATATACTATTACGTTATAACTTAAAACGTAATGTACTATTACGTAATAACGTATAACGTTATAGAGTAATTCCTCATGACGTATAACGTTATGTAGTATTACCTTATGACGAATAAGGTTATGTAGTATTACCTTGTTACGTATAAGGTTATATACTATTACGTTCTAACGTATAACTTTATATAGTATCACGTACTAACGTATAACGAAATATACTATTACGTACTAACATATAACGTTATATACTATTACGTTCTAATCTATAACGTTATATACTATTACGTAATAACGTATAACGTTATGTAGTATTACCTTATAACGTATAACGTTATATACTATTACGTCATAACGTATAACGTTATGTACTATTACCTTCTAACGTATAACTTTATATAGAATTACGTACTAACGTATAACGTTATATACTATTACGTACTAACGTATAACGTTATATACTATTACGTTCTAACGTATAACGTTATATACTATTACGTAATAACGTATAACGTTATGTAGTATTACCTTATAACGTATAACGTTATATACTATTACGTACTAACGTATAACGTTATGAACTATTACGTAATAACGTATAACGATATATACTATTACGTACTAACGTATAACGTTATATACTATTACGTATTAATGTATAACGTTATGTAGTATTACCTTATGACGTATAACGTTATATAGTATTACCTTGTTACTTATAACGTTCTGTAGTATTTCCTTGTTACGTATAACGTTATATACTATTACGTAATAACGTATAACGTTATATAGTATTACGTACTAACGTATAACGATATATACTATTACGTACTAACGAATAACTTTATATACTGTTACTCAATAACGTATAACGTTATGCAGTATTACCTTATAACGTATAACGTTATATGGTATTACGTTATAACGTATAACGTTATATACTATTACATACTAACGAATAACTTTATATACTATTACTTAATAACGTATAACGTTATGCAGTATTACCTTATAACGTATAACGTTATATGCTATTACGTTATAACGTATAACGTTATATACTATTACGTACTAACGTATAACTTTATATACTATTACGTTCTAACGTATAACTTTATATAGTATTACGTACTAACGTATAACGTTATATAGTATTACCTTATTACGTAAATGTTATCTACTATTACGTTATAACGTAAAACGTTATGTAGTATTACGTGCTAACGTATAACGTTATATAGTAATACCTTATGACGTATAACGTTATGTAGTATTACCTTATGACGTACAACGTTATGTACTATCACCTTATGACGTATAACGTTATGTAGTATTACCTTATGACGTATAAGGTTATGTAGTATTATCTTGTTACGTATAAGATTATATACTATTATGTTCTAACGTATAACTTTGTATAGTATCACGTACTAACGTATAACGTTATATAGTATTACGTTCTAACGTAGAACTTTATACAGTATTACGTACTAACGTATATCGTTATATAGTATTACCTTATTACGTATAACGTTATCTACTATTACGTTATAACTTAAAACGTTATGTACTATTACGTAATAACGTATAACGTTATAGAGTAATACCTCATGACGTATAACGTTATGTAGTATTACCTTATGACGAATAAGGTTATGTAGTATTACCTTGTTACGTATAAGGTTATATACTATTACGTTCTAACGTATAACTTTATATAGTATCACGTACTAACGTATAACGATATATACTATTACGTACTAACATATAACGTTATATACTATTACGTTCTAATGTATAACGTTATATACTATTACGTAATAACGTATAACGTTATGTAGTATTACCTTATAACGTGTAACGTTATATACTATTACGTCATAACGTATAACGTTATGTACTATTACGTTCTAACGTATAACTTTATATAGTATTACGTACTAACGTATAACGTTATATACTATTACGTTCTAACGTATAACGTTATATACTATTACGTAATAACGTATAACGTTATGTAGTATTACCTTATAACGTATAACGTTATATACTATTACGTCATAACGTATAACGTTATGTAGTATTACCTTATTACGTATAACTTCATATACTATTACGTTATAACGCATAACGTTAAATACTATTACGTAAACTTGTATAACGTTATATACTATTACGTACTAACGTATAACTATATATACTATTACGTACCAACGTATAACGTTATATACTATTACGTATTAATGTATAACGTTATGTAGTGTTACCATATGAGGTATAACGTTATATACTATTTCGTTATAACGTAAAACGTTATGTACTATTACGTAATAGCGTATAACGTTATATAGTATTACCTTATGTCGTATACCGTTATATATTATTACGTACTAACGTATAACGTTATATACTATTACGTATTAATGTTTAACGTTATGTAGGATTACCTTATAACGTATAACGTTATATACTATTACGTACTAACGAATAATTTTATATACTATTACTTAATAACGTATAACGTTATGCAGTATTACCTTATAACGTATAACGTTATATGCTATTACGTTATAACGTATAACGTTATATACTATTACGTACCAACGTATAACGTTATATACTATTACGTACTAACGTATAACGTTATATACTATTACGTTCTAACGTATAACTTTATATAGTATTACGTACTAACGTATAATGTTATATACTATTACGTTCTAACGTATAACGTTATATACTATTACGTAATAACGTATAACGTTATGTAGTATTACCTTATAACGTATAACGTTATATACTATTACGTACCAACGTATAACGTTATATACTATTACGTACTAACGTATAACGTTATATACTATTACGTTCTAACGTATAACTTTATATAGTATTACGTACTAACGTATAATGTTATATACTATTACGTTCTAACGTATAACGTTATATACTATTACGTAATAACGTATAACGTTATGTAGTATTACCTTATAACGTATAACGTTATATACTATTACGTACTAACGTATAACGTTATGTACTATTACGTAATAACGTATAACGGTATATACTATTACGTACTAACGTATAACGTTATATACTATTACGTATTAATGTATAACGTTATGTAGTATTACCTTATGACGTATAACGTTATATAGTATTACCTTGTTACTTATAACGTTCTGTAGTATTTCCTTGTTACGTATAACGTTATATACTATTACGTAATAACGTATAACGTTATATAGTATTACGTACTAACGTATAACGATATATACTATTACGTACTAACGAATAACTTTATATACTATTACTTAATAACGTATAACGTTATGCAGTATTACCTTATAACGTATAACGTTATATGCTATTACGTTATAACGTATAACGTTATATACTATTACATACTAACGAATAACTTAATATACTATTACTTAATAACGTATAACGTTATGCAGTATTATCTTATAACGTATAACGTTATATGCTATTACGTTATAACGTATAACGTTATATACTATTACGTACTAACGTATAACTTTATATACTATTACGATCTAACGTATAACTTTATATAGTATTACGTACTAACGTATAACGTTATATAGTATTACCTTATTACGTAAATGTTATCTACTATTACGTTATAACGTAAAACGTTATGTAGTATTACGTGCTAACGTATAACGTTATATAGTAATACCTTATGACGTATAACGTTATGTAGTATTACCTTATGACGTACAACGTTATGTACTATCACCTTATGACGTATAACGTTATGTAGTATTACCTTATGACGTATAAGGTTATGTAGTATTATCTTGTTACGTATAAGATTATATACTATTATGTTCTAACGTATAACTTTATACAGTATCACGTACTAACGTATAACGTTATATACTATTACGTTCTAACGTAGAACTTTATACAGTATTACGTACTAACGTATATCGTTATATAGTATTACCTTATTACGTATAACGTTATCTACTATTACGTTATAACTTTAAACGTTATATACTATTACGTAATAACGTATAACGTTATAGAGTAATACCTCATGACGTATAACGTTATGTAGTATTACCTTATGACGAATAAGGTTATGTAGTATTACCTTGTTACGTATAAGGTTATATACTATTACGTTCTTACGTATAACTTTATATAGTATCACGTACTAACGTATAACGATATATACTATTACGTACTAACATATAACGTTATATACTATTACGTTCTAATGTATAACGTTATATACTATTACGTAATAACGTATAACGTTATGTAGTATTACCTTATAACGTATAACGTTATATACTATTACGTCATAACGTATAACGTTATGTACTATTACGTAATAACGTATAACGATATATACTATTACGTACGAACGTATAACGTTATATACTATTACGTAATAACGTATAACGTTATGTAGTATTACCTTATAACGTATAACGTTATATACTATTACGTCATAACGTATAACGTTATGTACTATTACGTAATAACGTATAACGATATATACTATTACGTACGAACGTATAACGTTATATACTATTACGTAATAACGTATAACGTTATGTAGTATTACCTTATAACATATAACGTTATAAACTATTACGTATTAATGTATAACGCTATATATTATTACGTTGTAACGTAAAACGTTATATACTATTACGTTCTAACGTATAACGTTATATACTATTACGTAATAACGTATAACGTTATGTACTATTACCTTATAACGTATAACGTTGTATACTATTACGTACTAACGTATAACGTTATGTACTATTACGTAATAACGTATAACGATATATACCATTACGTACTAACGTATAACGTTATATACTATTTCGTTATAACGTAAAACGTTATGTACTATTACGTAGTAACGTATAACGTTATGTAGTATTACCTTATAACGTGTAACGTTATATACTATTACGTCATAACGTATAACGTTATGTACTATTACGTTCTAACGTATAACTTTATATAGTATTACGTACTAACGTATAACGTTATATACTATTACGTTCTAACGTATAACGTTATATACTATTACGTAATAACGTATAACGTTATGTAGTGTTACCATATGAGGTATAACGTTATATACTATTTCGTTATAACGTAAAACGTTATGTACTATTACGTAATATCGTATAACGTTATATAGTATTACCTTATGTCGTATACCGTTATATATTATTACGTACTAACGTATAACGTTATATACTATTACGTATTAATGTTTAACGTTATGTAGGATTACCTTATAACGTATAACGTTATATACTATTACGTACTAACGAATAATTTTATATACTATTACTTAATAACGTATAACGTTATGCAGTATTACCTTATAACGTATAACGTTATATGCTATTACGTTATAACGTATAACGTTATATACTATTACGTACCAACGTATAACGTTATATACTATTACGTACTAACGTATAACGTTATATACTATTACGTTCTAACGTATAACTTTATATAGTATTACGTACTAACGTATAATGTTATATACTATTACGTTCTAACGTATAACGTTATATACTATTACGTAATAACGTATAACGTTATGTAGTATTACCTTATAACGTATAACGTTATATACTATTACGTACCAACGTATAACGTTATATACTATTACGTACTAACGTATAACGTTATATACTATTACGTTCTAACGTATAACTTTATATAGTATTACGTACTAACGTATAATGTTATATACTATTACGCTCTAACGTATAACGTTATATACTATTACGTAATAACGTATAACGTTATGTAGTATTACCTTATAACGTATAACGTTATATACTATTACGTACTAACGTATAACGTTATGTACTATTACGTAATAACGTATAACGGTATATACTATTACGTACAAACGTATAACGTTATATACTATTACGTATTAATGTATAACGTTATGTAGTATTACCTTATGACGTATAACGTTATATAGTATTACCTTGTTACTTATAACGTTCTGTAGTATTTCCTTGTTACGTATAACGTTATATACTATTACGTAATAACGTATAACGTTATATAGTATTACGTACTAACGTATAACGATATATACTATTACGTACTAACGAATAACTTTATATACTATTACTTAATAACGTATAACGTTATGCAGTATTACCTTATAACGTATAACGTTATATGCTATTACGTTATAACGTATAACGTTATATACTATTACATACTAACGAATAACTTAATATACTATTACTTAATAACGTATAACGTTATGCAGTATTATCTTATAACGTATAACGTTATATGCTATTACGTTATAACGTATAACGTTATATACTATTACGTACTAACGTATAACTTTATATACTATTACGTTCTAACGTATAACTTTATATAGTATTACGTACTAACGTATAACGTTATATAGTATTACCTTATTACGTTAATGTTATCTACTATTACGTTATAACGTAAAACGTTATGTAGTATTACGTGCTAACGTATAACGTTATATAGTAATACCTTATGACGTATAACGTTATGTAGTATTACCTTATGACGTACAACGTTATGTACTATCACCTTATGACGTATAACGTTATGTAGTATTACCTTATGACGTATAAGGTTATGTAGTATTATCTTGTTACGTATAAGATTATATACTATTATGTTCTAACGTATAACTTTATATAGTATCACGTACTAACGTATAACGTTATATACTATTACGTTCTAACGTAGAACTTTATACAGTATTACGTACTAACGTATATCGATATATAGTATTACCTTATTACGTATAACGTTATCTACTATTACGTTATAACTTTAAACGTTATATACTATTACGTAATAACGTATAACGTTATAGAGTAATACCTCATGACGTATAACGTTATGTAGTATTACCTTATGACGAATAAGGTTATGTAGTATTACCTTGTTACGTATAAGGTTATATATTATTACGTTCTTACGTATAACTTTATATAGTATAACGTACTAACGTATAACGATATATACTATTACGTACTAACATATAACGTTATATACTATTACGTTCTAATGTATAACATTATATACTATTACGTAATAACGTATAACGTTATGTAGTATTACCTTATAACGTATAACGTTATATACTATTACGTCATAACGTATAACGTTATGTACTATTACGTAATAACGTATAACGTTATATACTATTACGTTCTAATGTATAACGTTATATACTATTGCGTAATAACATATAACGTTATGTAGTATTACCTTATAACGTATAACGTTATATACTATTACGTCATAACGTATAACGTTATGTACTATTACGTAATAACGTATAACGATATATACTATTACGTACGAACGTATAACGTTATATACTATTACGTAATAACGTATAACGTTATGTAGTATTACCTTATAACGTATAACGTTATATACTATTACGTACTAACGTATAACGTTATGTACTATTACGTAATAACGTATAACGGTATATACTATTACGTACTAACGTATAACGTTATATACTATTACGTATTAATGTATAACGTTATGTAGTATTACCTTATGACGTATAACGTTATATAGTATTACCTTGTTACTTATAACGTTCTGTAGTATTTCCTTGTTACGTATAACGTTATATACTATTACGTAATAACGTATAACGTTATATAGTATTACGTACTAACGTATAACGATATATACTATTACGTACTAACGAATAACTTTATATACTATTACTTAATAACGTATAACGTTATGCAGTATTACCTTATAACGTATAACGTTATATGCTATTACGTTATAACGTATAACGTTATATACTATTACATACTAACGAATAACTTAATATACTATTACTTAATAACGTATAACGTTATGCAGTATTATCTTATAACGTATAACGTTATATGCTATTACGTTATAACGTATAACGTTATATACTATTACGTACTAACGTATAACTTTATATACTATTACGATCTAACGTATAACTTTATATAGTATTACGTACTAACGTATAACGTTATATAGTATTACCTTATTACGTAAATGTTATCTACTATTACGTTATAACGTAAAACGTTATGTAGTATTACGTGCTAACGTATAACGTTATATAGTAATACCTTATGACGTATAACGTTATGTAGTATTACCTTATGACGTACAACGTTATGTACTATCACCTTATGACGTATAACGTTATGTAGTATTACCTTATGACGTATAAGGTTATGTAGTATTATCTTGTTACGTATAAGATTATATACTATTATGTTCTAACGTATAACTTTATACAGTATCACGTACTAACGTATAACGTTATATACTATTACGTTCTAACGTAGAACTTTATACAGTATTACGTACTAACGTATATCGTTATATAGTATTACCTTATTACGTATAATGTTATCTACTATTACGTTATAACTTTAAACGTTATATACTATTACGTAATAACGTATAACGTTATAGAGTAATACCTCATGACGTATAACGTTATGTAGTATTACCTTATGACGAATAAGGTTATGTAGTATTACCTTGTTACGTATAAGGTTATATACTATTACGTTCTTACGTATAACTTTATATAGTATCACGTACTAACGTATAACGATATATACTATTACGTACTAACATATAACGTTATATACTATTACGTTCTAATGTATAACGTTATATACCATTACGTAATAACGTATAACGTTATGTAGTATTACCTTATAACGTATAACGTTATATACTATTACGTCATAACGTATAACGTTATGTAGTATTACGTGCTAACGTATAACGTTATAGAGTAATACCTCATGACGTATAACGTTATGTAGTATTACCTTATGACGAATAAGGTTATGTAGTATTACCTTGTTACGTATATGGTTATATACTATTACGTTCTAACGTATAACTTTATATAGTATCACGTACTAACGTATAACGATATATACTATTACGTACTAACATATAACGTTATATACTATTACGTTCTAATGTATAACGTTATATACTATTACGTAATAACGTCTAACGTTATGTAGTATTACCTTATAACGTATAACGTTATATAATATTACGTACTAACGTATAACGTTATGTACTATTACGTAATAACGTATAACGATATATACTATTACGTACTAACGTATAACGTTATATACTATTACGTATTAATGTGTAACGTTATATAGTGTTACGCTATGAGGTATAACGTTATATACAATTACGTTATAACGTAAAACGTTATGTACTATTACGTCATAACGTATAACGTTATATAGTATTACTTTATGACGTATAACGTTATGTAGTATTACCTTATGAAGTATAACGTTATGTATTATTACCTTATAACGTATAACGTTATATGCTATTACGTATTAATGTGTAACGTTATATAGTGTTACGCTATGTGGTATAACGTTATATACAATTACGTTATAACGTAAAACGTTATGTACTATTACGTAATAACGTATAACGTTATATAGTATTACCATATGACGTATAACGTTATGTAGTATAACGTACTAACGTATTACGTTATGTACTATTACGTATTAACGTATAACGTTATATACTATTACGCAATAACGTATAACGTTATATAGTATTACCAGATGACGTATAACGTTATGTAGTATTACGTACTAACGTATTACGTTATGTACTATTACGTATTAACGTATAACGTTATATACTATTGCGTACTAACGTATAACGTTATGTACTATTACGTAATAACGTATAACGTTATATACTATTGCGTACTAACGTATAACGTTATGTGCTATTACGTAATAACGTATAACGTTATATAGTATTACCATATGACGTATAACGGTATGTAGTACTACGTTCTAACGTATTACGTTATGTACTATTACGTAATAACGTATAACGTTATATACTATTACGTATTAATGTATAACGTTATATACTATTACGTTGTAACGTAAAACGATATGTAGTATTACCTTATGTCGTATAACGTTATATATTATTACGTACTAACGCATAACGTTATATACTATTAGGTATTAATGTTTAATGTTATGTAGTATAACTTATAACGTATAACGTTATATACTATTACGTACTAACGAATAACTTTATATACTATTACTTAATAACGAATAACGTTATGCAGTATTACCTTATAACGTATAACGTTATATGCTATTACGTTATAACGTATAACGTTATATACCATTACGTACTAACGTATAACGTTATATACTATTACGTTCTAACGTATAACATTATTTAGTATTACGTACTAACGTATAACGTTATAGAGTAATACCTCATGACGTATAACGTTATGTAGTATTACCTTATGACGAATAAGGTTATGTAGTATTACCTTGTTACGTATAAGGTTATATACTATTACGTTCTAACGTATAACTTTATATAGTATCACGTACTAACGTATAACGATATATACTATTACGTACTAACATATAACGTTATATACTATTACGTTCTAATGTATAGCGTTATATACTATTACGTAATAACGTCTAACGTTATGTAGTAAAACCTCATAACGTATAACGTTATATAATATTACGTACTAACGTATAACGTTATGTACTATTACGTAATAACGTATAACGATATATACTATTACTTAATAACGTATAACGTTATGCAGTATTATCTTATAACGTATAACGTTATATGCTATTACGTTATAACGTATAACGTTATGTACTATTACGTAATAACGTATAACGTTATATAGTATTACGTACTAACGTATAACGATATATACTATTACGTACTAACGAATAACTTTATATACTATTACTTAATAACGTATAACGTTATGCAGTATTATCTTATAACGTATAACGTTATATGCTATTACGTTATAACGTATAACGTTATATACTATTACGTACTAACGTATAACTTTATATACTATTACGATCTAACGTATAACTTTATATAGTATTACGTACTAACGTATAACGTTATATAGTATTACCTTATCACGTAAATGTTATCTACTATTACGTTATAACGTAAAACGTTATGTAGTATTACGTGCTAACGTATAACGTTATATAGTAATACCTTATGACGTATAACGTTATGTAGTATTACCTTATGACGTACAACGTTATGTACTATCACCTTATGACGTATAACGTTATGTAGTATTACCTTATGACGTATAAGGTTATGTAGTATTATCTTGTTACGTATAAGATTATATACTATTATGTTCTAACGTATAACTTTATACAGTATCACGTACTAACGTATAACGTTATATACTATTACGTTCTAACGTAGAACTTTATACAGTATTACGTACTAACGTATATCGTTATATAGTATTACCTTATTACGTATAACGTTATCTACTATTACGTTATAACTTTAAACGTTATATACTATTACGTAATAACGTATAACGTTATAGGGTAATACCTCATGACGTATAACGTTATGTAGTATTACCTTATGACGAATAAGGTTATGTAGTATTACCTTGTTACGTATAAGGTTATATACTATTACGTTCTTACGTATAACTTTATATAGTATCACGTACTAACGTATAACGATATATACTATTACGTACTAACATATAACGTTATATACTATTACGTTCTAATGTATAACGTTATATACTATTACGTAATAACGTATAACGTTATGTAGTATTACCTTATAACGTATAACGTTATATACTATTACGTCATAACGTATAACGTTATGTACTATTACGTAATAACGTATAACGATATATACTATTACGTACGAACGTATAACGTTATATACTATTACGTAATAACGTATAACGTTATGTAGTATTACCTTATAACGTATAACGTTATATACTATTACGTCATAACGTATAACGTTATGTACTATTACGTAATAACGTATAACGATATATACTATTACGTACGAACGTATAACGTTATATACTATTACGTAATAACGTATAACGTTATGTAGTATTACCTTATAACGTATAACGTTATAAACTATTACGTATTAATGTATAACGCTATATATTATTACGTTGTAACGTAAAACGTTATATACTATTACGTTCTAACGTATAACGTTATATACTATTACGTAATAACGTATAACGTTATGTAGTATTACCTTATAACGTATAACGTTATATACTATTACGTACTAACGTATAACGTTATGTACTATTACGTAATAACGTATAACGGTATATACTATTACGTACTAACGTATAACGTTAGATACTATTACGTATTAATGTATAACGTTATGTAGTATTACCTTATGACGTATAACGTTATATAGTATTACCTTGTTACTTATAACGTTCTGTAGTATTTCCTTGTTACGTATAACGTTATATACTATTACGTAATAACGTATAACGTTATATAGTATTACGTACTAACGTATAACGATATATACTATTACGTACTAACGAATAACTTTATATACTATTACTTAATAACGTATAACGTTATGCAGTATTACCTTATAACGTATAACGTTATATGCTATTACGTTATAACGTATAACGTTATATACTATTACATACTAACGAATAACTTAATATACTATTACTTAATAACGTATAACGTTATGCAGTATTATCTTATAACGTATAACGTTATATGCTATTACGTTATAACGTATAACGTTATATACTATTACGTACTAACGTATAACTTTATATACCATTACGTTCTAACGTATAACTTTATATAGTATTACGTACTAACGTATAACGTTATATAGTATTACCTTATTACGTTAATGTTATCTACTATTACGTTATAACGTAAAACGTTATGTAGTATTACGTGCTAACGTATAACGTTATATAGTAATACCTTATGACGTATAACGTTTTGTAGTACTACGTTCTAACGTATTACGTTATGTACTATTACGTAATAACGTATAACGTTATATACTATTACGTATTAATGTATAACGTTATATACTATTACGTTGTAACGTAAAACGATATGTAGTATTACCTTATGTCGTATAACGTTATATATTATTACGTACTAACGCATAACGTTATATACTATTAGGTATTAATGTTTAATGTTATGTAGTATAACTTATAACGTATAACGTTATATACTATTACGTACTAACGAATAACTTTATATACTATTACTTAATAACGAATAACGTTATGCAGTATTACCTTATAACGTATAACGTTATATGCTATTACGTTATAACGTATAACGTTATATACCATTACGTACTAACGTATAACGTTATATACTATTACGTTCTAACGTATAACATTATTTAGTATTACGTACTAACGTATAACGTTATAGAGTAATACCTCATGACGTATAACGTTATGTAGTATTACCTTATGACGAATAAGGTTATGTAGTATTACCTTGTTACGTATAAGGTTATATACTATTACGTTCTAACGTATAACTTTATATAGTATCACGTACTAACGTATAACGATATATACTATTACGTACTAACATATAACGTTATATACTATTACGTTCTAATGTATAGCGTTATATACTATTACGTAATAACGTCTAATGTTATGTAGTAAAACCTCATAACGTATAACGTTATATAATATTACGTACTAACGTATAACGTTATGTACTATTACGTAATAACGTATAACGATATATACTATTACTTAATAACGTATAACGTTATGCAGTATTATCTTATAACGTATAACGTTATATGCTATTACGTTATAACGTATAACGTTATGTACTATTACGTAATAACGTATAACGGTATATACTATTACGTACTAACGTATAACGTTATATACTATTACGTATTAATGTATAACGTTATGTAGTATTACCTTATGACGTATAACGTTATATAGTATTACCTTGTTACTTATAACGTTCTGTAGTATTTCCTTGTTACGTATAACGTTATATACTATTACGTAATAACGTATAACGTTATATAGTATTACGTACTAACGTATAACGATATATACTATTACGTACTAACGAATAACTTTATATACTATTACTTAATAACGTATAACGTTATGCAGTATTATCTTATAACGTATAACGTTATATGCTATTACGTTATAACGTATAACGTTATATACTATTACGTACTAACGTATAACTTTATATACTATTACGATCTAACGTATAACTTTATATAGTATTACGTACTAACGTATAACGTTATATAGTATTACCTTATCACGTAAATGTTATCTACTATTACGTTATAACGTAAAACGTTATGTAGTATTACGTGCTAACGTATAACGTTATATAGTAATACCTTATGACGTATAACGTTATGTAGTATTACCTTATGACGTACAACGTTATGTACTATCACCTTATGACGTATAACGTTATGTAGTATTACCTTATGACGTATAAGGTTATGTAGTATTATCTTGTTACGTATAAGATTATATACTATTATGTTCTAACGTATAACTTTATACAGTATCACGTACTAACGTATAACGTTATATACTATTACGTTCTAACGTAGAACTTTATACAGTATTACGTACTAACGTATATCGTTATATAGTATTACCTTATTACGTATAACGTTATCTACTATTACGTTATAACTTTAAACGTTATATACTATTACGTAATAACGTATAACGTTATAGAGTAATACCTCATGACGTATAACGTTATGTAGTATTACCTTATGACGAATAAGGTTATGTAGTATTACCTTGTTACGTATAAGGTTATATACTATTACGTTCTTACGTATAACTTTATATAGTATCACGTACTAACGTATAACGATATATACTATTACGTACTAACATATAACGTTATATACTATTACGTTCTAATGTATAACGTTATATACTATTACGTAATAACGTATAACGTTATGTAGTATTACCTTATAACGTATAACGTTATATACTATTACGTCATAACGTATAACGTTATGTACTATTACGTAATAACGTATAACGATATATACTATTACGTACGAACGTATAACGTTATATACTATTACGTAATAACGTATAACGTTATGTAGTATTACCTTATAACGTATAACGTTATATACTATTACGTCATAACGTATAACGTTATGTACTATTACGTAATAACGTATAACGATATATACTATTACGTACGAACGTATAACGTTATATACTATTACGTAATAACGTATAACGTTATGTAGTATTACCTTATAACGTATAACGTTATAAACTATTACGTATTAATGTATAACGCTATATATTATTACGTTGTAACGTAAAACGTTATATACTATTACGTTCTAACGTATAACGTTATATACTATTACGTAATAACGTATAACGTTATGTAGTATTACCTTATAACGTATAACGTTATATACTATTACGTACTAACGTATAACGTTATGTACTATTACGTAATAACGTATAACGGTATATACTATTACGTACTAACGTATAACGTTAGATACTATTACGTATTAATGTATAACGTTATGTAGTATTACCTTATGACGTATAACGTTATATAGTATTACCTTGTTACTTATAACGTTCTGTAGTATTTCCTTGTTACGTATAACGTTATATACTATTACGTAATAACGTATAACGTTATATAGTATTACGTACTAACGTATAACGATATATACTATTACGTACTAACGAATAACTTTATATACTATTACTTAATAACGTATAACGTTATGCAGTATTACCTTATAACGTATAACGTTATATGCTATTACGTTATAACGTATAACGTTATATACTATTACATACTAACGAATAACTTAATATACTATTACTTAATAACGTATAACGTTATGCAGTATTATCTTATAACGTATAACGTTATATGCTATTACGTTATAACGTATAACGTTATATACTATTACGTACTAACGTATAACTTTATATACCATTACGTTCTAACGTATAACTTTATATAGTATTACGTACTAACGTATAACGTTATATAGTATTACCTTATTACGTTAATGTTATCTACTATTACGTTATAACGTAAAACGTTATGTAGTATTACGTGCTAACGTATAACGTTATATAGTAATACCTTATGACGTATAACGTTATGTAGTATTACCTTATGACGTACAACGTTATGTACTATCACCTTATGACGTATAACGTTATGTAGTATTACCTTATGACGTATAAGGTTATGTAGTATTATCTTGTTACGTATAAGATTATATACTATTATGTTCTAACGTATAACTTTATATAGTATCACGTACTAACGTATAACGTTATATACTATTACGTTCTAACGTAGAACTTTATACAGTATTACGTACTAACGTATATCGTTATATAGTATTACCTTATTACGTATAACGTTATCTACTATTACGTTATAACTTTAAACGTTATATACTATTACGTAATAACGTATAACGTTATAGAGTAATACCTCATGACGTATAACGTTATGTAGTATTACCTTATGACGAATAAGGTTATGTAGTATTACCTTGTTACGTATAAGGTTATATACTATTACGTTCTTACGTATAACTTTATATAGTATCACGTACTAACGTATAACGATATATACTATTACGTACTAACATATAACGTTATATACTATTACGTTCTAATGTATAACATTATATACTATTACGTAATAACGTATAACGTTATGTAGTATTACCTTATAACGTATAACGTTATATACTATTACGTCATAACGTATAACGTTATGTACTATTACGTAATAACGTATAACGTTATATACTATTACGTTCTAATGTATAACGTTATATACTATTGCGTAATAACATATAACGTTATGTAGTATTACCTTATAACGTATAACGTTATATACTATTACGTCATAACGTATAACGTTATGTACTATTACGTAATAACGTATAACGATATATACTATTACGTACGAACGTATAACGTTATATACTATTACGTAATGACGTATAACGTTATGTAGTATTACCTTATAACGTATAACGTTATATACTATTACGTCATAACGTATAACGTTATGTACTATTACGTAATAACGTATAACGATATATACTATTACGTACGAACGTATAACGTTATATACTATTACGTAATAACGTATAACGTTATGTAGTATTACCTTATAACGTATAACGTTATATAGTATTACGTACTAACGTATAACGATATATACTATTACGTACTAACGAATAACTTTATATACTATTACTTAATAACGTATAACGTTATGCAGTATTACCTTATAACGTATAACGTTATATGCTATTACGTTATAACGTATAACGTTATATACTATTACATACTAACGAATAACTTAATATACTATTACTTAATAACGTATAACGTTATGCAGTATTATCTTATAACGTATAACGTTATATGGTATTACGTTATAACGTATAACGTTATATACGATTACGTACTAACGTATAACTTTATATACTATTACGATCTAACGTATAACTTTATATAGTATTACGTACTAACGTATAACGTTATATAGTATTACCTTATTACGTAAATGTTATCTACTATTACGTTATAACGTAAAACGTTATGTAGTATTACGTGCTAACGTATAACGTTATATAGTAATACCTTATGACGTATAACGTTATGTAGTATTACCTTATGACGTACAACGTTATGTACTATCACCTTATGACGTATAACGTTATGTAGTATTACCTTATGACGTATAAGGTTATGTAGTATTATCTTGTTACGTATAAGATTATATACTATTATGTTCTAACGTATAACTTTATACAGTATCACGTACTAACGTATAACGTTATATACTATTACGTTCTAACGTAGAACTTTATACAGTATTAAGTACTAACGTATATCGTTATATAGTATTACCTTATTACGTATAATGTTATCTACTATTACGTTATAACTTTAAACGTTATATACTATTACGTAATAACGTATAACGTTATAGAGTAATACCTCATGACGTATAACGTTATGTAGTATTACCTTATGACGAATAAGGTTATGTAGTATTACCTTGTTACGTATAAGGTTATATACTATTACGTTCTTACGTATAACTTTATATAGTATCACGTACTAACGTATAACGATATATACTATTACGTACTAACATATAACGTTATATACTATTACGTTCTAATGTATAACGTTATATACTATTACGTAATAACGTATAACGTTATGTAGTATTACCTTATAACGTATAACGTTATATACTATTACGTCATAACGTATAACGTTATGTACTATTACGTAATAACGTATAACGATATATACTATTACGTACGAACGTATAACGTTATATACTATTACGTAATAACGTATAACGTTATGTAGTATTACCTTATAACGTATAACGTTATATACTATTACGTCATAACGTATAACGTTATGTACTATTACGTAATAACGTATAACGATATATACTATTACGTACGAACGTATAACGTTATATACTATTACGTAATAACGTATAACGTTATGTAGTATTACCTTATAACGTATAACGTTATATACTATTACGTCATAACGTATAACGTTATATACTATTACGTACTAACGTATAACGTTATGTACTATTACGTAATAACGTATAACGATATATACCATTACGTACTAACGTATAACGTTATATACTATTTCGTTATAACGTAAAACGTTATGTACTATTACGTAATAGCGTATAACGTTATATAGTATTACCTTATGACGTATAACGTTATGTAGTATTTCCTTATGAAGTATAACGTTATGTATTATTACCTTATAACGTATAACGTTATATGCTATTACGTACTAACGTATAACGATATATACTGTTACGAACTAACGTATAACGTTATATAGTATTACGTACTAACGTATAACGATATATACTGTTACGAACTAACGTATAACGTTATATAGTATTACGTATTAATGTTTAACGTTATATAGTATAACATTATAACGTATAACGTTATGTAGTATTGCCTTATAACATATAACGTTATATACTATTACGTACTAACGTATTACGTTATGTACTATTACGTAATAACGTATAACGTTATATACTATTACGTATTAATGTATAACGTTATATAGTATTACATTATGACGTATAACGTTATGTAGTATTGCCTTATAACGTATAACGTTATGTATTTTTACGTACTAACGTATAACGTTATATATTATTACGTTATATCGTAAAACGTTATGTAGTATTACCTTATGACGTATAACGTTATATAGTATTACCTTGTTACTTATAACGTTCTGTAGTATTTCCTTGTTACGTATAACGTTATATACTATTACGTAATAACGTATAACGTTATATAGTATTACGTACTAACGTATAACGATATATACTATTACGTACTAACGAATAACTTTATATACTATTACTTAATAACGTATAACGTTATGCAGTATTACCTTATAACGTATAACGTTATATGCTATTACGTTATAACGTATAACGTTATATACTATTACATACTAACGAATAACTTAATATACTATTACTTAATAACGTATAACGTTATGCAGTATTATCTTATAACGTATAACGTTATATGCTATTACGTTATAACGTATAACGTTATATACTATTACGTACTAACGTATAACTTTATATACTATTACGATCTAACGTATAACTTTATATAGTATTACGTACTAACGTATAACGTTATATAGTATTACCTTATTACGTAAATGTTATCTACTATTACGTTATAACGTAAAACGTTATGTAGTATTACGTGCTAACGTATAACGTTATATAGTAATACCTTATGACGTATAACGTTATGTAGTATTACCTTATGACGTACAACGTTATGTACTATCACCTTATGACGTATAACGTTATGTAGTATTACCTTATGACGTATAAGGTTATGTAGTATTATCTTGTTACGTATAAGATTATATACTATTATGTTCTAACGTATAACTTTATACAGTATCACGTACTAACGTATAACGTTATATACTATTACGTTCTAACGTAGAACTTTATACAGTATTAAGTACTAACGTATATCGTTATATAGTATTACCTTATTACGTATAATGTTATCTACTATTACGTTATAACTTTAAACGTTATATACTATTACGTAATAACGTATAACGTTATAGAGTAATACCTCATGACGTATAACGTTATGTAGTATTACCTTATGACGAATAAGGTTATGTAGTATTACCTTGTTACGTATAAGGTTATATACTATTACGTTCTTACGTATAACTATATATAGTATCACGTACTAACGTATAACGATATATACTATTACGTACTAACATATAACGTTATATACTATTACGTTCTAATGTATAACGTTATATACTATTACGTAATAACGTATAACGTTATGTAGTATTACCTTATAACGTATAACGTTATATACTATTACGTCATAACGTATAACGTTATGTACTATTACGTAATAACGTATAACGATATATACTATTACGTACGAACGTATAACGTTATATACTATTACGTAATAACGTATAACGTTATGTAGTATTACCTTATAACGTATAACGTTATATACTATTACGTCATAACGTATAACGTTATGTACTATTACGTAATAACGTATAACGATATATACTATTACGTACGAACGTATAACGTTATATACTATTACGTAATAACGTATAACGTTATGTAGTATTACCTTATAACGTATAACGTTATATACTATTACGTCATAACGTATAACGTTATATACTATTACGTACTAACGTATAACGTTATGTACTATTACGTAATAACGTATAACGATATATACCATTACGTACTAACGTATAACGTTATATACTATTTCGTTATAACGTAAAACGTTATGTACTATTACGTAATAGCGTATAACGTTATATAGTATTACCTTATGACGTATAACGTTATGTAGTATTTCCTTATGAAGTATAACGTTATGTATTATTACCTTATAACGTATAACGTTATATGCTATTACGTACTAACGTATAACGATATATACTGTTACGAACTAACGTATAACGTTATATAGTATTACGTACTAACGTATAACGATATATACTGTTACGAACTAACGTATAACGTTATATACTATTACGTATTAATGTTTAACGTTATATAGTATAACATTATAACGTATAACGTTATGTAGTATTGCCTTATAACATATAACGTTATATACTATTACGTACTAACGTATTACGTTATGTACTATTACGTAATAACGTATAACGTTATATACTATTACGTATTAATGTATAACGTTATATAGTATTACATTATGACGTATAACGTTATGTAGTATTGCCTTATAACGTATAACGTTATGTATTTTTACGTACTAACGTATAACGTTATATATTATTACGTTATATCGTAAAACGTTATGTAGTATTACGTTATAACGCTTAACGTTATATACTATTACGTACTAACGTATAACGTTATATATTATTACGTTATATTGTAAAACGTCCTGTAGTATTGCCTGCTAACGTATAACGTTATAGAGTAATACCTTATCACGTATAACGTTATATAGTATTACATTATGACGTATAACGTTATGTAGTATTGCCTTATAACGTATAACGTTATATGCTATTACGTTATAACGTATAACGTTATATACCATTACGTACTAACGTATAACGTTATATACTATTACGTTCTAACGTATAAGTTTATTTAGTATTACGTACTAACGTATAACGTTATATGGTATTACCTTATTAGGTATAACGTTATATACTATTACGTTATAACGTAAAACGTTATGTAGTATTACGTGCTAACGTATAACGTTATAGAGTAATACCTCATGACGTATAACGTTATGTAGTATTACCTTATGACGAATAAGGTTATGTAGTATTACCTTGTTACGTATATGGTTATATACTATTACGTTCTAACGTATAACTTTATATAGTATCACGTACTAACGTATAACGATATATACTATTACGTACTAACATATAACGTTATATACTATTACGTTCTAATGTATAACGTTATATACTATTACGTAATAACGTCTAACGTTATGTAGTATTACCTTATAACGTATAACGTTATATAATATTACGTACTAACGTATAACGTTATGTACTATTACGTAATAACGTATAACGATATATACTATTACGTACTAACGTATAACGTTATATACTATTACGTATTAATGTGTATCGTTATATAGTGTTACGCTATGAGGTATAACGTTATATACAATTACGTTATAACGTAAAACGTTATGTACTATTACGTCATAACGTATAACGTTATATAGTATTACTTTATGACGTATAACGTTATGTAGTATTACCTTATGAAGTATAACGTTATGTATTATTACCTTATAACGTATAACGTTATATGCTATTACGTATTAATGTGTAACGTTATATAGTGTTACGCTATGTGGTATAACGTTATATACAATTACGTTATAACGTAAAACGTTATGTACTATTACGTAATAACGTATAACGTTATATAGTATTACCATATGACGTATAACGTTATGTAGTATAACGTACTAACGTATTACGTTATGTACTATTACGTATTAACGTATAACGTTATATACTATTACGCAATAACGTATAACGTTATATAGTATTACCAGATGACGTATAACGTTATGTAGTATTACGTACTAACGTATTACGTTATGTACTATTACGTATTAACGTATAACGTTATATACTATTGCGTACTAACGTATAACGTTATGTACTATTACGTAATAACGTATAACGTTATATACTATTGCGTACTAACGTATAACGTTATGTGCTATTACGTAATAACGTATAACGTTATATAGTATTACCATATGACGTATAACGGTATGTAGTACTACGTTCTAACGTATTACGTTATGTACTATTACGTAATAACGTATAACGTTATATACTATTACGTATTAATGTATAACGTTATATACTATTACGTTGTAACGTAAAACGATATGTAGTATTACCTTATGTCGTATACCGTTATATATTATTACGTACTAACGTATAACGTTATATACTATTAGGTATTAATGTTTAATGTTATGTAGTATAACTTATAACGTATAACGTTATATACTATTACGTACTAACGAATAACTTTATATACTATTACTTAATAACGAATAACGTTATGCAGTATTACCTTATAACGTATAACGTTATATGCTATTACGTTATAACGTATAACGTTATATACCATTACGTACTAACGTATAACGTTATATACTATTACGTTCTAACGTATAACTTTATTTAGTATTACGTACTAACGCATAACGTTATATAGTATTACCTTATTACGTATAACGTTATATACTATTACTTTATAACGTAAAACGTTATGTAGTATTACGTGCTAAGGTATAACGTTATAGAGTAATACCTCATGACGTATAACGTTATGTAGTATTACCTTATGACGAATAAGGTTATGTAGTATTACCTTGTTACGTATAAGGTTATATACTATTACGTTCTAACGTATAACTTTATATAGTATCACGTACTAACGTATAACGATATATACTATTACGTACTAACATATAACGTTATATACTATTACGTTCTAATGTATAGCGTTATATACTATTACGTAATAACGTCTAACGTTATGTAGTAAAACCTTATAACGTATAACGTTATATAATATTACGTACTAACGTATAACGTTATGTCCTATTACGTAATAACGTATAACGATATATACTATTACTTAATAACGTATAACGTTATGCAGTATTATCTTATAACGTATAACGTTATATGCTATTACGTTATAACGTATAACGTTATGTACTATTACGTAATAACGTATAACGGTATATACTATTACGTACTAACGTATAACGTTATATACTATTACGTATTAATGTATAACGTTATGTAGTATTACCTTATGACGTATAACGTTATATAGTATTACCTTGTTAATTATAACGTTCTGTAGTATTTCCTTGTTACGTATAACGTTATATACTATTACGTAATAACGTATAACGTTATATAGTATTACGTACTAACGTATAACGATATATACTATTACGTACTAACGAATAACTTTATATACTATTACTTAATAACGTATAACGTTATGCAGTATTATCTTATAACGTATAACGTTATATGCTATTACGTTATAACGTATAACGTTATATACTATTACGTACTAACGTATAACTTTATATACTATTACGATCTAACGTATAACTTTATATAGTATTACGTACTAACGTATAACGTTATATAGTATTACCTTATCACGTAAATGTTATCTACTATTACGTTATAACGTAAAACGTTATGTAGTATTACGTGCTAACGTATAACGTTATATAGTAATACCTTATGACGTATAACGTTATGTAGTATTACCTTATGACGTACAACGTTATGTACTATCACCTTATGACGTATAACGTTATGTAGTATTACCTTATGACGTATAAGGTTATGTAGTATTATCTTGTTACGTATAAGATTATATACTATTATGTTCTAACGTATAACTTTATACAGTATCACGTACTAACGTATAACGTTATATACTATTACGTTCTAACGTAGAACTTTATACAGTATTACGTACTAACGTATATCGTTATATAGTATTACCTTATTACGTATAACGTTATCTACTATTACGTTATAACTTTAAACGTTATATACTATTACGTAATAACGTATAACGTTATAGAGTAATACCTCATGACGTATAACGTTATGTAGTATTACCTTATGACGAATAAGGTTATGTAGTATTACCTTGTTACGTATAAGGTTATATACTATTACGTTCTTACGTATAACTTTATATAGTATCACGTACTAACGTATAACGATATATACTATTACGTACTAACATATAACGTTATATACTATTACGTTCTAATGTATAACGTTATATACTATTACGTAATAACGTATAACGTTATGTAGTATTACCTTATAACGTATAACGTTATATACTATTACGTCATAACGTATAACGTTATGTACTATTACGTAATAACGTATAACGATATATACTATTACGTACGAACGTATAACGTTATATACTATTACGTAATAACGTATAACGTTATGTAGTATTACCTTATAACGTATAACGTTATATACTATTACGTACTAACGTATAACGTTATGTACTATTACGTAATAACGTATAACGATATATACCATTACGTACTAACGTATAACGTTATATACTATTTCGTTATAACGTAAAACGTTATGTACTATTACGTAATAGCGTATAACGTTATATAGCATTACCTTATGACGTATAACGTTATGTAGTATTTCCTTATGAAGTATAACGTTATGTATTATTACCTTATAACGTATAACGTTATATGCTATTACGTACTAACGTATAACGATATATACTGTTACGAACTAACGTATAACGTTATATAGTATTACGTACTAACGTATAACGATATATACTGTTACGAACTAACGTATAACGTTATATACTATTACGTATTAATGTATAACGTTATATAGTATAACATTATGACGTATAACGTTATGTAGTATTGCCTTATAACATATAACGTTATATACTATTACGTACTAACGTATTACGTTATGTACTATTACGTAATAACGTATAACGTTATATACTATTACGTATTAATGTATAACGTTATATAGTATTACATTATGACGTATAACGTTATGTAGTATTGCCTTATAACGTATAACGTTATATGCTATTACGTTATAACGTATAACGTTATATACCATTACGTACTAACGTATAACGTTATATACTATTACGTTCTAACGTATAAGTTTATTTAGTATTACGTACTAACGTATAACGTTATATGGTATTACCTTATTACGTATAACGTTATATACTATTACGTTATAACGTAAAACGTTATGTAGTATTACGTGCTAACGTATAACGTTATAGAGTAATACCTCATGACGTATAACGTTATGTAGTATTACCTTATGACGAATAAGGTTATGTAGTATTACCTTGTTACGTATATGGTTATATACTATTACGTTCTAACGTATAACTTTATATAGTATCACGTACTAACGTATAACGATATATACTATTACGTACTAACATATAACGTTATATACTATTACGTTCTAATGTATAACGTTATATACTATTACGTAATAACGTCTAACGTTATGTAGTATTACCTTATAACGTATAACGTTATATAATATTACGTACTAACGTATAACGTTATGTACTATTACGTAATAACGTATAACGATATATACTATTACGTACTAACGTATAACGTTATATACTATTACGTATTAATGTGTAACGTTATATAGTGTTACGCTATGAGGTATAACGTTATATACAATTACGTTATAACGTAAAACGTTATGTACTATTACGTCATAACGTATAACGTTATATAGTATTACTTTATGACGTATAACGTTATGTAGTATTACCTTATGAAGTATAACGTTATGTATTATTACCTTATAACGTATAACGTTATATGCTATTACGTACTAACGTATAACGATATATACTATTACGTAATAACGTATAACGTCATATAGTATTACCATATGACGTATAACGTTATGTAGTATAACGTACTAACGTATTACGTTATGTACTATTACGTATTAACGTATAACGTTATATACTATTACGCAATAACGTATAACGTTATATAGTATTACCAGATGACGTATAACGTTATGTAGTATTACGTACTAACGTATTACGTTATGTACTATTACGTATTAACGTATAACGTTATATACTATTGCGTACTAACGTATAACGTTATGTACTATTACGTAATAACGTATAACGTTTTATACTATTGCGTACTAACGTATAACGTTATGTGCTATTACGTAATAACGTATAACGTTATATAGTATTACCATATGACGTATAACGTTATGTAGTACTACGTTCTAACGTATTACGTTATGTACTATTACGTAATAACGTATAACGTTATATACTATTACGTATTAATGTATAACGTTATATACTATTACGTTGTAACGTAAAACGATATGTAGTATTACCTTATGTCGTATACCGTTATATATTATTACGTACTAACGTATAACGTTATATACTATTAGGTATTAATGTTTAATGTTATGTAGTATAACTTATAACGTATAACGTTATATACTACTACGTACTAACGAATAACTTTATATACTATTACTTAATAACGAATAACGTTATGCAGTATTACCTTATAACGTATAACGTTATATGCTACTACGTTATAACGTATAACGTTATATACCATTACGTACTAACGTATAACGTTATATACTATTACGTTGTAACGTAAAACGATATGTAGTATTACCTTATGTCGTATACCGTTATATATTATTACGTACTAACGTATAACGTTATATACTATTACGTTCTAATGTATAGCGTTATATACTATTACGTAATAACGTCTAACGTTATGTAGTAAAACCTTATAACGTATAACGTTATATAATTTTACGTACTAACGTATAACGTTATGTACTATTACGTAATAACGTATAACGATATATACTATTACGTAATAACGTATAACGTTATATAGTATTACCATATGACGTATAACGTTATGTAGTATTACGTACTAACGTATTACGTTATGTACTATTACGTATTAACGTATAACGTTACATACTATTACGTAATAACGTATAACGTTATATAGTATTACCATATGACGTATAACGTTATGTAGTATTACGTACTAACGTATTACGTTATGTACTATTACGTATTAACGTATAACGTTACATACTATTACGTAATAACGTATAACGTTATATAGTATTACCATATGACGTATAACGTTATGTAGTATTACGTACTAACGTATTACGTTATGTACTATTACGTATTAACGTATAACGTTACATACTATTACGTAATAACGTATAACGTTGTATAGTATTACATTATGTCGTATAACGTTACGTAGTATTGCCTTATAACGTATAACGTTATATACTATTGCGTACTAACCTATAACGTTATGTACTATTGCGTACTAACGTATAACGTTTTATACTATTACGTATTAATGTATAACGTTATATAGTATTACATTATGACGTATAACGTTATGTAGTATTACCTTATAACGTATAACGTTATATGCTATTACGTACTAACGTATAACGATATATACTATTACGTAATAACGTATAACGTTATATAGTATTACCATATGACGTATAACGTTATGTAGTATTACGTACTAACGTATTACGTTATGTACTATTACGTATTAACGTATAACGTTTTATACTATTACGTATTAATGTATAACGTTATATAGTATTACATTATGACGTATAACGTTACGTAGTATTGCCTTATAACGTATAACGTTATATACTATTGCGTACTAACGTATAACGTTATGTACTATTACGTAATAACGTATAACGTTATATACTATTACGTACTAACGAATAACTTTAGATACTATTACGTTATAACGTATAACGTTATATAGCATTACAAACTAACGCACAACGATATATACTATTACGTACTAACGGACAACGTTATATACTATTACTTAATAACGTATAACGTTATGCAGTATTACCTTATAACGTATAACGTTATATGCTATTACGTTATAACGTATAACGTTATATACTATTACGTACTAACGTATAACTTTATATACTATTACGTTCTAACGTATAACTTTATATAGTATTACGTACTAACGTATAACGTTATATAGTACTACCTTATTACGTAAATGTTATCTACTATTACGTTGTAACGTAAAACGTTATGTAGTATTACGTGCTAACGTATAACGTTATATAGTAATACCTTATGACGTATAACGTTATGTAGTATTACCTTATGACGTATAACGTTATGTACTATCACCTTATGACGTATAACGTTATGTAGTATTACCTTATGACGTATAAGGTTATGTAGTATTACCTTGTTACGTATAAGATTATATACTATTACGTTCTAACGTATAACTTTATATAGTATCACGTACTAACGTATAACGTTATATACTATTACGTTCTAACGTAGAACTTTATACAGTATTACGTACTAACGTATATCGTTATATAGTATTACCTTATTACGTATAACGTTATCTACTATTACGTTATAACTTAAAACGTTATGTACTATTACGTAATAACGTATAACGTTATATAGTATTACCATATGAAGTATAACGTTATGTAGTATTACCTTATGTAGTACAACGTTAGTACTATCACCTTGTTACGTATAACGTTATGTAGTATTACCTTGTTACGTATAACGCTATATACTATTACGTACTAACGTATAACGTTATATACTATTACGTATTAATGTATAACGTTATATACTATTACGTACTAACGTATAACGTTATATACTATTACGTATTAATGTATAACGTTATATACTATTACGTTGTAACGTAAAACGATATGTAGTATTACCTTATGTCGTATACCGTTATATATTATTACGTACGAACGTATAACGTTATATACTATTAGGTATTAATGTTTAACGTTATGTAGTATAACTTATAACGTATAACGTTATATACTATTACGTACTAACGAATAAATTTATATACTATTACTTAATAACGTATAACGTTGTGCAGTATTACCTTATAACGTATAACGTATAACGTTATATACCATTACGTACTAACGTTTTACGTTATGTATTATTACCTTATAACGTATAACGTTATATGCTATTACATACTAACGTATAACGTTATATAGTATTACCATATGACGTATAACGTTATGTAGTGTTACGTACTAACGTATTACGTTATGTACTATTACCTAATAACGTCTAACGTTATATACAATTACGTATTAATGTATAACGTTATATGGTATTACATTATGACGTATAACGTTATGTAGTAATGCCTTATAACGTATAACGTTATATACTATTGCGTACTAACCTTTAACGCTATGTACTATTACGTTCTAACGTATAACTTTATATAGTATCACGTATTAACGTATAACGATATATACTATTACGTACTAACGTATAACGTCATATACTATTACGTATTAATGTGTAACGTTATATAGTGTTACGCTATGAGGTATAACGTTATATACAATTACGTTATAACGTAAAACGTTATGTACTATTACCTCATAACGTATAACGTTATATAGTACTACTTTATGACGTATAACGTTATGTAGTATTACCTTATGAAGTATAACGTTATGTATTATTACCTTATAACGTATAACGTTATATGCTATTACGTACTAACGTATAACGATATATACTATTACGTAATAACGTATAACGTTATATAGTATTACCATATGACGTATAACGTTATGTAGTACTACGTTCTAACGTATTACGTTATGTACTATTACGTAATAACGTATAACGTTATATACTATTACGTATTAATGTATAACGTTATATACTATTACGTTGTAACGTAAAACGATATGTAGTATTACCTTATGTCGTATACCGTTATATATTATTACGTACTAACGTATAACGTTATATACTATTAGGTATTAATGTTTAACGTTATGTAGTATAACTTATAACGTATAACGTTATACACTATTACGTACTAACGAATAACTTTATATACTATTACTTAATAACGAATAACGTTATGCAGTATTACCTTATAACGTATAACGTTATATGCTATTACGTTATAACGTATAACGTTATATACCATTACGTACTAACGTATAACGTTATATACTATTACGTTCTAACGTATAACTTTATTTAGTATTACGTACTAACGTATAACGTTATATAGTATTACCTTATTACGTATAACGTTATATACTATTACTTTATAACGTAAAACGTTATGTAGTATTACGTGCTAAGGTATAACGTTATAGAGTAATACCTCATGACGTATAACGTTATGTAGTATTACCTTATGACGAATAAGGTTATGTAGTATTACCTTGTTACGTATAAGGTTATATACTATTACGTTCTAACGTATAACTTTATATAGTATCACGTACTAACGTATAACGATATATACTATTACGTACTAACATATAACGTTATATACTATTACGTTCTAATGTATAGCGTTATATACTATTACGTAATAACGTCTAACGTTATGTAGTAAAACCTTATAACGTATAACGTTATATAATATTACGTACTAACGTATAACGTTATGTACTATTACGTAATAACGTATAACGATATATACTACTACGTAATAACGTATAACGTTATATAGTATTACCATATGACGGATAACGTTATGTAGTATTACGTACTAACGTATTACGATATGTACTATTACGTATTAACGTATAACGTTACATACTATTACGTAATAACGTATAACGATATGTACTATTACGTATTAACGTATAACGTTACATACTATTACGTAATAACGTATAACGTTATATAGTATTACCATATGACGTATAACGTTATGTAGTATTACGTACTAACGTATTACGTTATGTACTATTACGTATTAACGTATAACGTTTTATACTCTAACGTATTAATGTATAACGTTATATAGTATTACATTATGACGTATAACGTTACGTAGTATTGCCTTATAACGTATAACGTTATATACTATTGCGTACTAACGTATAACGTTATGTACTATTACGTAATAACGTATAACGTTATATACTATTACGTTGTAACGTAAAACGTTATGTAGTATTACCTTATGTCGTATACCGTTATATATTATTACGTACTAACGTATGACGTTATATACTATTACGTATTAATGTTTAACGTTATGTAGTATTACCTTATAACGTATAACATTATATACTATTACGTACTAACGAATAACTTTAGATACTATTACGTTATAACGTATAACGTTATATAGCATTACAAACTAACGCACAACGATATATACTATTACGTACTAACGGACAACGTTATATACTATTACGTACTAACGTATAATTTTTGATACTATTGCGTAATAATGTATATCGGTATATACTATTACTAAATAACGTATAACGTTATATAGTATTACCTTATTACGTATAACGCTATATACTATTACGTTATAACGCATAACGTTAAATACTATTACGTACTAACGAATAACTTTATATACTATTACTTAATAACGTATAACGTTATGCAGTATTACCTTATAACGTATAACGTTATATGCTATTACGTTATAACGTATAACGTTATATACTATTACGTACTAACGAATAACTTTATATACTATTACTTAATAACGTATAACGTTATGCAGTATTACCTTATAACGTATAACGTTATATGCTATTACGTTATAACGTATAACGTTATATACTATTACGTACTAACGTATAACTTTATATACTATTACGTTCTAACGTATAACTTTATATAGTATTACGTACTAACGTATAACGTTATATAGTACTACCTTATTACGTAAATGTTATCTACTATTACGTTATAACGTAAAACGTTATGTAGTATTACGTGCTAACGTATAACGTTATATAGTAATACCTTATGACGTATAACGTTATGTAGTTTACCTTATGACGTATAACGTTTTGTACTATCACCTTATGACGAATAACGTTATGTAGTATTACCTTATGACGTATAAGGTTATGTAGTATTACCTTGTTACGTATAAGATTATATACTATTACGTTCTAACGTAGAACTTTATACAGTATTACGTACTAACGTATATCGTTATATAGTATTACCTTATTACGTATAATGTTATCTACTATTACGTTATAACTTAAAACGTTATGTACTATTACGTAATAACGTATAACGTTATATAGTATTACCATATGAAGTATAACGTTATGTAGTATTACCTTATGAATTACAACGTTATGTACTATCACCTTGTTACGTATAACGTTATGTAGTATTACCTTGTTACGTATAATGCTATATACTATTACGTAATAACGTATAACGTTATATAGTATTAGGTACTAACGTATAACGATATATACTATTACGTACTAACGTATAACGTTATATACTATTACGTATTAATGTATAATGTTATATACTATTACGTTGTAACGTAAAACGATATGTAGTATTACCTTATGTCGTATACCGTTATATATTATTACGTACTAACGTATAACGTTATATACTATTAGGTATTAATGTTTAACGTTATGTAGTATAACTTATAACGTATAACGTTATATACTATTACGTACTAACGAGTAAATTTATATACTATTACTTAATAACGTATAACGTTGTGCAGTATTACCTTATAACGTATAACGTTATATGCTATTACGTTATAACGTATAACGTTATATACTATTACGTACTAACGTATTACGCTATGTACTATTACGTAATAACGTATAACGTTATATACTATTACGTATTAACGTATAATGTTATATAGTATTACCATATGACGTATAACGTTATGTAGTGTTACGTACTAACGTATTACGTTATGTACTATTACCTAATAACGTCTAACGTTATATACAATTACGTATTAATGTATAACGTTATATGGTATTACATTATGACGTATAACGTTATGTAGTAATGCCTTATAACGTATAACGTTATATACTATTGCGTACTAACCTATACCGCTATGTACTATTACGCAATAACGTATAACGTTATATAGTATTACCATATGACGTATAACGTTATGTAGTATTACCTTATGACGTATAACGTTATGTAGTATTACCTTGTTACGTACAAGATTATATACTATTACGTTCTAAATTATAACTTTATATAGTATCACGTACTAACGTATAACGTTATATACTATTACGTTCTAACGTAGAACTTTATACAGTGTTACGTACTAACGCATAACGTTATATAGTATTACCTTATTACGTATAACGTTATCTACTATTACGTTATTACGTAAAACGTTATGTACTATTACGTAATAACGTATAACGTTATATAGTATTACCTTATGACGGACAACGTTATGTAATATTACCGTATGAAGTATAACGTTATGTATTATTACCTTATAACGTATAACGTTATATGCTATTACGTACTAACGTAAAACGATAGATACTGTTACGAACTAACGTATAACGTTATATACTATTACGTATTAATGTATAACGTTATATAGTATTACATTATGACGTATAACGTTATGTAGTATTGCCTTATAACGTATAACGTTATATACTATTACGTACTAACGTATTACGTTATGTACTATTACGTAATAACGTATAACGTTATATACTATTACGTATTAATGTATAACGCTATATAGTAATACAATATAACGTATAATGTTATGTAGTATTGCCTTATAACGTATAACGTTATATACTATTGCGTACTAATGTACAACGTTATGTACTATTACGTAATAACGTATAACGTTATATAGTATTACCATATGAAGTATAACGTTATGTAGTATTACCTTATGAAGTACAACGTTATGTACTATCACCTTGTTACGTATAACGTTATGTAGTATTACCTTGTTACGTATAACGCTATATACTATTACGTAATAACGTACGAGGGTGATTCAAATGTAAACGAGACTTTATTTTCTGAGCGCGTAAATTTAAAGGGAGCGAGCGGACGCTTCTAGTGTGCATTGGTTGGGATGTCAGGAGTGGGGAGAGCAGGCCGTTGTCCAGTTCAGACACGTTTGGCGGTAGTATTCAAGATGTCAGAGCAACAAGTACACCTCTCAGTTGCGCAACGCATTATTATTAAATTTCTCACACATGAAGGCGTCAAACCAATAGAAATTCTGCAAAGATTGACTGCACAGTTCGGGGATCAGACACTGTCAAGGGCTCGCGTGTTTGCCTGGCATAAGAAGTTCAAGGAAGGACGTGAACTGGTTGAAAATGTGGAACATGATCGTCGTCCTCGAACCAGCATTACGGAGGAGAACATTCGCACGTTTTTTTCGACCGGCGTGGCGTTTTGCACATTGATTTTTTGCATGAGCGTCGCACAATAAATGCTGCTTATTACTGTGAGCTTTTGAGGGAGGCAAAGGTTGCTTATCGTTCGAAAAGGCGTAACCAACCGATTCGAGACGTCATTCTCCTCCACGACAACGCCAGGCCTCATACAGCAGCTCTAACCTGCACAACATTAGAGGAAATAAGGTGGACTCCACTTGATCATCCTCCCTACAGTCCTGAATCGCTTAAAGAAGCACTAGGAGGACAACGATTCCAAGACGACGCGGCGGTGGAGGCCTTTGTGCGCAATTGGCTTCTGACACAGCACTCTTCTTTTTACGATGCTGGGATCAAAAATCTCCCAATCCGCTGGGAAAAATGCATTTCCAAAGCAGGAGACTATGTTGAAAAATAATATGTGCTTGGCTATGTTATTTCACTGAATAAAATTATTTTAAAAATAAAGTCTCGTTTATATTCGAGTCACCCTCGTATAACGTTACATAGTATTAGGTACTAACGTATAACGATATATACTATTACGTACTAACGTATAACGTTATATACTATTACGTGTTATTGTATAACGTTATATACTATTACGTTGTAACGTAAAAAGATATGTAGTATTACCTTATGTCGTATACCGTTATATATTATTACGTACTAACGTATAACGACATATACTATTACGTACTAACGTATAACGTTATATATTATTACTTAATAACGTATAACGTTATGCAGTATTACCTTATAACGTATAACGTTATATGCTATTACGTTATAACGTATAACGTTATATACTATTACGTACTAACGTATAACTTTTTATACTATTACGTTCTAACGTATAACTTTATATAGTATTACGTACTAACGTATAACGTTATATAGTATTACCTTATTACGTAAATGTTATCTACTATTACGTTATAACGTAAAACGTTATGTAGTATTACGTGCTAACGTATAACGTTATATAGTAATACCTTATGACGTATAACGTTATGTAGTATTACCTTGTTACGTATAAGATTATATACTATTACGTTCTAACGTATAGCTTTATATAGTATCACGTACTAACGTATAACGTTATATACTATTACATTCAGACGTAGAACTTTATACAGTATTACGTACTAACGCATAACGTTATATAGTATTACCTTATTACGTATAACGTTATCTACTATTACGTTATAACGTAAAACGTTATGTACTATTACGTATTAATGTATAACGTTATATAGTATTACATTATGACGTATAACGTTATGTAGTATTGCCTTATAACGTATAACGTTATATACTATTACGTACTAACGTATTACGTTATGTACTATTACGTAATAACGTATAACGTTATATACTATTACGTATTAATGTATAACGCTATATAGTAATACATTATAACGTATAATGTTATGTAGTATTGCCTTATAACGTATAACGTTATATACTATTGCGTACTAACGTACAACGTTATGTACTATTACGTAATAACGTATAACGTTATATAGTATTACCATATGAATTATAACGTTATGTAGTATTACCTTATGAAGTACAACGTTATGTACTATCACCTTGTTACGTATAACGTTATGTAGTATTACCTTGTTACGTATAACGCTATATACTATTACGTAATAACGTATAACGTTACATAGTATTATGTACTAACGTATAACGATATATACTATTACGTACTAACGTATAACGTTATATACTATTACGTATTAATGTATAACGTTATATACTATTACGTTGTAACATAAAACGATATGTAGTATTACCTTATGTCGTATACCGTTATATATTATTACGTACTAACGTATAACGTTATATACTACTAGGTATTAATGTTTAACGTTATGTAGTATAACTTATAACGTATAACGTTATATACTATTACGTACTAACGAATAAATTTATATACTATTACTTAATAACGTATAACGTTGTGCAGTATTACCTTATAACGTATAACGTTATATGCTATTACGTTATAACGTATAACGTTATATACCATTACGTACTAACGTATAACGTTATATACTATTACGTTCTAACGTATAACTTTATATAGTATCACGTACTAACGTATAACGATATATAATATTACGTACTAACGTATAACGTTATGTACTATTACGTACCAACGTATAACGTTATATACTATTACGTATTAATGTATAACGTTATATACTATTACGTTATAACGTAAAACGTTATGTAGTATTACGTAATAACGTCTAACGTTATGTAGTATTACCTTATGACGTATAACGTTATGTATTATTACCTTATAACGTATAACGTTATATGCCATTACGTACTAACGTATAACGATATATACTATTACGTAATAACGTATAACGTTATATAGTATTACCATATGTCGTATAACGTTATGTAGTATTACGTACTAACGTATCACGTTATGTACTATTACGTATTTACGTACAACGTTGTATACTATTACGTATTAATGTATAACGTTATATAGTATTACATTATGACGTATAACGTTACGTAGTATTGCCTTATAACGTATAACGTTATATACTATTGCGTACTAACGTATAACGTTATGTACTATTACGAAATAACGTATAACGTTATCTACTATTGCGTACTAACGTATAACGTTATGTACTATTACGTAATAACGTATAACGTTATATGGTATCACCATATGACGTATAACGTTATGTAGTATTACCTTATGACGTATAACGTTATGTAGTATTACCTTGTTACGTATAAGATTATATACTATTACGTTCTAACGTATAACTTTATATAGTATCACGTACTAACGTATAACGTTATATACTATTACGTTCTAACGTAGAACTTTATACAGTATTACGTAGTAACGCATATCGTTATATAGTATTACCTTATTACGTATAACGTTATCTACTATTACGTTATAACTTAAAACGTTATGTACTATTACGTAATAACGTATAACGTTATATAGTATTACCATATGAAGTATAACGTTATGTAGTATTACCTTATGAAGTACAACGTTATGTACTATCACCTTGTTACGTATAACGTTATGTAGTATTACCTTGTTACGTATAACGCTATATACTATTACGTAATAACGTATAACGTTACATAGTATTAGGTACTAACGTATAAAGATATATACTATTACGTACTAACGTATAACGTTATATACTATTACGTACTAACGTATTACGTTATGTACTATTACGTAATAACGTATAACGTTATATACTATTACGTATTAATGTATAACGCTATATAGTATTACCATATGACGTATAACGTTATGTAGTGTTACGTACTAACGTATTACGTTATGTACTATTACCTAATAACGTCTAACGTTATCTACAATTACGTATTAATGTATAACGTTATATGGTATTACATCATGACGTATAACGTTATGTAGTAATGCCTTATAACGTATAACGTTATATACTATTGCGTACTAACCTATAACGCTATGTACTATTACGTAACAACGTATAACGTTATATAGTATTACCATATGACGTATAACGTTATGTACTATTACGTTATAACGTAAAACGTTATGTACTATTACGTATTAATGTATAACGTTATATAGTATTACATTATGACGTATAACGTTATGTAGTATTGCCTTATAACGTATAACGTTATATACTATTACGTACTAACGTATTACGTTATGTACTATTACGTAATAACGTATAACGTTATATACTATTACGTATTAATGTATAACGCTATATAGTAATACATTATAACGTATAATGTTATGTAGTATTGCCTTATAACGTATAACGTTATATACTATTGCGTACTAACGTACAACGTTATGTACTATTACGTAATAACGTATAACGTTATATAGTATTACCATATGAATTATAACGTTATGTAGTATTACCTTATGAAGTACAACGTTATGTACTATCACCTTGTTACGTATAACGTTATGTAGTATTACCTTGTTACGTATAACGCTATATACTATTACGTAATAACGTATAACGTTACATAGTATTATGTACTAACGTATAACGATATATACTATTACGTACTAACGTATAACGTTATATACTATTACGTATTAATGTATAACGTTATATACTATTACGTTGTAACATAAAACGATATGTAGTATTACCTTATGTCGTATACCGTTATATATTATTACGTACTAACGTATAACGTTATATACTACTAGGTATTAATGTTTAACGTTATGTAGTATAACTTATAACGTATAACGTTATATACTATTACGTACTAACGAATAAATTTATATACTATTACTTAATAACGTATAACGTTGTGCAGTATTACCTTATAACGTATAACGTTATATGCTATTACGTTATAACGTA
The DNA here is from genome assembly GCA_963971185.1 of Bombus muscorum. Lineage (NCBI taxonomy): Eukaryota > Metazoa > Arthropoda > Insecta > Hymenoptera > Apidae > Bombus > Bombus muscorum. Next base: position 3,834,501 of record OZ020141.1, read on the forward strand.
TAACGTTATATACCATTACGTACTAACGTATAACGTTATATACTATTACGTTCTAACGTATAACTTTATATAGTATCACGTACTAACGTATAACGATATATAATATTACGTACTAACGTATAACGTTATGTACTATTACGTACTAACGTATAACGTTATATACTATTACGTATTAATGTATAACGTTATATACTATTACGTTATAACGTAAAACGTTATGTAGTATTACGTAATAACGTCTAACGTTATGTAGTATTACCTTATGACGTATAACGTTATGTATTATTACCTTATAACGTATAACGTTATATGCCATTACGTACTAACGTATAACGATATATACTATTACGTAATAACGTATAACGTTATATAGTATTACCATATGACGTATAACGTTATGTAGTATTACGTACTAACGTATCACGTTATGTACTATTACGTATTTACGTACAACGTTGTATACTATTACGTATTAATGTATAACGTTATATAGTATTACATTATGACGTATAACGTTACGTAGTATTGCCTTATAACGTATAACGTTATATACTATTGCGTACTAACGTATAACGTTATGTACTATTACGAAATAACGTATAACGTTATCTACTATTGCGTACTAACGTATAACGTTATGTACTATTACGTAATAACGTATAACGTTATATGGTATCACCATATGACGTATAACGTTATGTAGTATTACCTTATGACGTATAACGTTATGTAGTATTACCTTGTTACGTATAAGATTATATACTATTACGTTCTAACGTATAACTTTATATAGTATCACGTACTAACGTATAACGTTATATACTATTACGTTCTAACGTAGAACTTTATACAGTATTACGTAGTAACGCATATCGTTATATAGTATTACCTTATTACGTATAACGTTATCTACTATTACGTTATAACTTAAAACGTTATGTACTATTACGTAATAACGTATAACGTTATATAGTATTACCATATGAAGTATAACGTTATGTAGTATTACCTTATGAAGTACAACGTTATGTACTATCACCTTGTTACGTATAACGTTATGTAGTATTACCTTGTTACGTATAACGCTATATACTATTACGTAATAACGTATAACGTTACATAGTATTAGGTACTAACGTATAAAGATATATACTATTACGTACTAACGTATAACGTTATATACTATTACGTACTAACGTATTACGTTATGTACTATTACGTAATAACGTATAACGTTATATACTATTACGTATTAATGTATAACGCTATATAGTATTACCATATGACGTATAACGTTATGTAGTGTTACGTACTAACGTATTACGTTATGTACTATTACCTAATAACGTCTAACGTTATCTACAATTACGTATTAATGTATAACGTTATATGGTATTACATCATGACGTATAACGTTATGTAGTAATGCCTTATAACGTATAACGTTATATACTATTGCGTACTAACCTATAACGCTATGTACTATTACGTAACAACGTATAACGTTATATAGTATTACCATATGACGTATAACGTTATGTACTATTACGTTATAACGTAAAACGTTATGTACTATTACGTATTAATGTATAACGTTATATAGTATTACATTATGACGTATAACGTTATGTAGTATTGCCTTATAACGTATAACGTTATATACTATTACGTACTAACGTATTACGTTATGTACTATTACGTAATAACGTATAACGTTATATACTATTACGTATTAATGTATAACGCTATATAGTAATACATTATAACGTATAATGTTATGTAGTATTGCCTTATAACGTATAACGTTATATACTATTGCGTACTAACGTACAACGTTATGTACTATTACGTAATAACGTATAACGTTATATAGTATTACCATATGAATTATAACGTTATGTAGTATTACCTTATGAAGTACAACGTTATGTACTATCACCTTGTTACGTATAACGTTATGTAGTATTACCTTGTTACGTATAACGCTATATACTATTACGTAATAACGTATAACGTTACATAGTATTATGTACTAACGTATAACGATATATACTATTACGTACTAACGTATAACGTTATATACTATTACGTATTAATGTATAACGTTATATACTATTACGTTGTAACATAAAACGATATGTAGTATTACCTTATGTCGTATACCGTTATATATTATTACGTACTAACGTATAACGTTATATACTACTAGGTATTAATGTTTAACGTTATGTAGTATAACTTATAACGTATAACGTTATATACTATTACGTACTAACGAATAAATTTATATACTATTACTTAATAACGTATAACGTTGTGCAGTATTACCTTATAACGTATAACGTTATATGCTATTACGTTATAACGTATAACGTTATATACCATTACGTACTAACGTATAACGTTATATAATATTACGTTCTAACGTATAACTTTATATAGTATCACGTACTAACGTATAACGATATATAATATTACGTACTAACGTATAACGTTATGTACTATTACGTACTAACGTATAACGTTATATACTATTACGTATTAATGTATAACGTTATATACTATTACGTTATAACGTAAAACGTTATGTAGTATTACGTAATAACGTCTAACGTTATGTAGTATTACCTTATGACGTATAACGTTATGTATTATTACCTTATAACGTATAACGTTATATGCCATTACGTACTAACGTATAACGATATATACTATTACGTAATAACGTATAACGTTATATAGTATTACCATATGACGTATAACGTTATGTAGTATTACGTACTAACGTATCACGTTATGTACTATTACGTATTTACGTACAACGTTGTATACTATTACGTATTAATGTATAACGTTATATAGTATTACATTATGACGTATAACGTTACGTAGTATTGCCTTATAACGTATAACGTTATATACTATTGCGTACTAACGTATAACGTTATGTACTATTACGAAATAACGTATAACGTTATCTACTATTGCGTACTAACGTATAACGTTATGTACTATTACGTAATAACGTATAACGTTATATGGTATCACCATATGACGTATAACGTTATGTAGTATTACCTTATGACGTATAACGTTATGTAGTATTACCTTGTTACTTATAACGTTCTGTAGTATTACCTTATTACGTACAACGTTATATACTATTACGTAATAACGTATAACGTTATATAGTATTACGTACTAACGTATAACGATATATACTATTACGTACTAACGAATAACTTTATATACTATTACTTAATAACGTATAACGTTATGCAGTAGTACCTTATAACGTATAACGTTATATGCTATTACGTTATAACGTATAACGTTATATACTATTACGTACTAACGTATAACGTTATATAGTATTACCTTATTACGTAAATGTTATCTACTATTACGTTATAACGTAAAACGTTATGTAGTATTACGTGCTAACGTATAACGTTATATAGTAATACCTTATGACGTATAACGTTATGTAGTATTACCTTACGACGTATAACGTTATGTAATTTAACCTTATGACGTATAACGTTATGTAGTATTACCTTATGACGTATAAGGTTATGTAGTATTACCTTGTTACGTATAAGATTATATACTATTACGTTCTAACGTATAACTTTATATAGTATCACGTACTAACGTATAACGTTATATACTATTACATCCAGACGTAGAACTTTATACAGTATTACGTACTAACGCATAACGTTATATAGTATTACCTTATTACGTATAACGTTATCTACTATTACGTTATAACGTAAAACGTTATGTACTATTACGTAATAACGTATAACGTTATATAGTATTACCTTATGACGTACAACGTTATGTAATATTACCGTATGAAGTATAACGTTATGTATTATTACCTCATAACGTATAACGTTATATGCTATTACGTACTAACGTAAAACGATAGATACTGTTACGAACTAACGTATAACGTTATATACTATTACGTATTAATGTATAACGTTATATAGTATTACATTATGACGTATAACGTTATGTAGTATTGCCTTATAACGTATAACGTTATATACTATTACGTACTAACGTATTACGTTATGTACTATTACGTAATAACGTATAACGTTATGTAGTATTACCTTCTTACGTATAACGTTCTGTAGTATTACCTTGTTACGTATAACGTTATATACAATTACGTAATAACGTATAACATTATATAGTATTACGTACTAACGTATAACGATATATACTATTACGTACTAACGTATAATGTTATATAGTATTACGTACTAACGTATAACGATATATACTATTACGTACTAACGTATAACGTTATATAGTATTACCATATGACGTATAACGGTATGTAGTATTACGTACTAACGTATTACGTTATGTACTATTACGTAATAACGTATAAGGTTATATAGTACTACCATATGACGTATAACGGTATGTAGTATTACGTACTAACGTATTACGTTATGTACTATTACGTAATAACGTATAACGGTATATACTATTTCGTATTAATGTATAACGTTATATAATATTACATTATGACGTATAACGTTATGTAGTAACGCCTTACAACGTATAACGTTATATACTATTGCGTACTAACGTATAACGTTATGTACTATTACGTAATAACGTATAACGTTATATAGTATTACCATATGACGTATAACGTTATGTAGTATTACCTTACGAAGTATAACGTTATGTATTATTACCTTATGACGTATAACGTTATATGCTATTACGTACTAACGTATAACGATATATACTATTACGAACTAACGTATTACGTTATGTACTATTACGTAATAACGTATAACGTTATATACTATTTCGTATTAATGTATAACGTTATATAATATTACATTATGACGTATAACGTTATGTAGTAATGCCTTACAACGTATAACGTTATATACTATTGCCTACTAACGTATAACGATATATACTATTACGAACTAACGTATTACGTTATGTACTATTACGTAATAACGTATAACGTTGTATAGTATTACCATATGACGTATAACGTTATGTAGTATTACCTTATAACGTATAACGTTATATACTATTACGTAATAACGTATAACGTTATATAGTATTACCATATGACGTATAACGTTATGTACGAGGGTGATTCAAATATAAACGAGACTTTATTTTTAAAATAATTTTATTCAGTGAAATAACATAGCCAAGCACATATTATTTTTCAACATAGTCTCCTGCTTTGGAAATGCATTTTTCCCAGCGGATTGGGAGATTTTTGATCCCAGCATCGTAAAAAGAAGAGTGCTGTGTCAGAAGCCAATTGCGCACAAAGGCCTCCACCGCCGCGTCGTCTTGGAATCGTTGTCCTCCTAGTGCTTCTTTAAGCGGTCCGAAGAGATGGAAATCGCAGGGCGATAGGTCAGGACTGTAGGGAGGATGATCAAGTGGAGTCCACCTTATTTCCTCTAATGTTGTGCAGGTTAGAGCTGCTGTATGAGGCCTGGCGTTGTCGTGGAGGAGAATGACGTCTCGAATCGGTTGGTTACGCCTTTTCGAACGATAAGCAACCTTTGCCTCCCTCAAAAGCTCACAGTAATAAGCAGCATTTATTGTGCGACGCTCATGCAAAAAATCAATGTGCAAAACGCCACGCCGGTCGAAAAAAACGTGCGAATGTTCTCCTCCGTAATGCTGGTTCGAGGACGACGATCATGTTCCACATTTTCAACCAGTTCACGTCCTTCCTTGAACTTCTTATGCCAGGCAAACACGCGAGCCCTTGACAGTGTCTGATCCCCGAACTGTGCAGTCAATCTTTGCAGAATTTCTATTGGTTTGACGCCTTCATGTGTGAGAAATTTAATAATAATGCGTTGCGCAACTGAGAGGTGTACTTGTTGCTCTGACATCTTGAATACTACCGCCAAACGTGTCTGAACTGGACAACGGCCTGCTCTCCCCACTCCTGACATCCCAACCAATGCACACTAGAAGCGTCCGCTCGCTCCCTTTAAATTTACGCGCTCAGAAAATAAAGTCTCGTTTATATTTGAATCACCCTCGTAGTATTACGTACTAACGTATTACGTTATGTACTATTACGTAATAACGTATAAGGTTATATAGTATTACCATATGACGTATAACGGTATGTAGTATTACGTACTAACGTATTACGTTATGTACTATTACGTAGTAACGTATAACGTTATATACTATTTCGTATTAATGTATAACGTTATATAATATTACATTATGACGTATAACGTTATGTAGTAACGCCTTACAACGTATAACGTTATATACTATTGCGTACTAACGTATTACGTTATGTACTATTACGTAATAACGTATAAGGTTATATAGTATTACCATATGACGTATAACGGTATGTAGTATTACCTACTAACGTATTACGTTATGTACTATTACGTAATAACGTATAACGTTATATACTATTTCGTATTAATGTATAACGTTATATAATATTACATTATGACGTATAACGTTATGTAGTAATGCCTTACAACGTATAACGTTATATACTATTGCGTACTAACGTATAACGTTATGTACTATTACGTAATAACGTATAACGTTATATAGTATTACCATATGACGTATAACGTTATGTAGTATTACCTTATAACGTATAACGTTATATACTATTACGTACTAACGTATAACGTTATATACTATTACGTAATAACGTATAACGTTATATAGTATTACCATATGACATATAACGTTATGTAGTATTACCTTATAACGTATAACGTTATATACTATTACGTAATAACGTATAACGTTATATACTATTTCGTATTAATGTATAACGTTATATAATATTACATTATGACGTATAACGTTATGTAGTATTACGTACTAACGTATTACGTTATGTACTATTACGTAATAACGTATAAGGTTATATAGTATTACCATATGACGTATAACGGTATGTAGTATTACGTACTAACGTATTACGTTATGTACTATTACGTAATAACGTATAACGGTATATACTATTTCGTATTAATGTATAACGTTATATAATATTACATTATGACGTATAACGTTATGTAGTAACGCCTTACAACGTATAACGTTATATACTATTGCGTACTAACGTGTAACTTTATGTACTATTACGTAATAACGTATAACGTTATATAGTATTACCTTATGACGTATAACGTTATGTAGTATTACCTTACGAAGTATAACGTTATGTATTATTACCTTATGACGTATAACGTTATATGCTATTACGTACTAACGTATAACGATATATACTATTACGAACTAACGTATTACGTTATGTACTATTACGTAATAACGTATAACGTTATATACTATTACGTATTAATGTATAACGTTATATAGTATTACATTATGACGTATAACGTTACGTAGTATTGCCTTATAACGTATAACGTTATATACTATTACGTACTAACGTATTACGTTATGTACTATTACGTAATAACGTATAACGTTATATACTATTACGTATTAATGTATAACGTTATATAGTATTACATTATGACGTATAACGTCATGTAGTAATGCCTTATAACGTATAACGTTATGTACTATTGCGTACTAACGTATAACGTTATGAACTATTACGTAATAACGTATAACGTTATGTAGTATTACCTTCTTACGTATAACGTTCTGTAGTATTACCTTGTTACGTATAACGTTATATACAATTACGTAATAACGTATAACATTATATAGTATTACGTACTAACGTATAACGATATATACTATTACGTACTAACGTATAATGTTATATAGTATTACGTACTAACGTATAACGATATATACTATTACGTACTAACGTATAACGTTATATAGTATTACCATATGACGTATAACGGTATGTAGTATTACGTACTAACGTATTACGTTATGTACTATTACGTAATAACGTATAAGGTTATATAGTACTACCATATGACGTATAACGGTATGTAGTATTACGTACTAACGTATTACGTTATGTACTATTACGTAATAACGTATAACGGTATATACTATTTCGTATTAATGTATAACGTTATATAATATTACATTATGACGTATAACGTTATGTAGTAACGCCTTACAACGTATAACGTTATATACTATTGCGTACTAACGTATAACGTTATGTACTATTACGTAATAACGTATAACGTTATATAGTATTACCATATGACGTATAACGTTATGTAGTATTACCTTACGAAGTATAACGTTATGTATTATTACCTTATGACGTATAACGTTATATGCTATTACGTACTAACGTATAACGATATATACTATTACGAACTAACGTATTACGTTATGTACTATTACGTAATAACGTATAACGTTATATACTATTTCGTATTAATGTATAACGTTATATAATATTACATTATGACGTATAACGTTATGTAGTAATGCCTTACAACGTATAACGTTATATACTATTGCCTACTAACGTATAACGATATATACTATTACGAACTAACGTATTACGTTATGTACTATTACGTAATAACGTATAACGTTGTATAGTATTACCATATGACGTATAACGTTATGTAGTATTACGTACTAACGTATTACGTTATGTACTATTACGTAATAACGTATAAGGTTATATAGTATTACCATATGACGTATAACGGTATGTAGTATTACGTACTAACGTATTACGTTATGTACTATTACGTAGTAACGTATAACGTTATATACTATTTCGTATTAATGTATAACGTTATATAATATTACATTATGACGTATAACGTTATGTAGTAACGCCTTACAACGTATAACGTTATATACTATTGCGTACTAACGTATTACGTTATGTACTATTACGTAATAACGTATAAGGTTATATAGTATTACCATATGACGTATAACGGTATGTAGTATTACCTACTAACGTATTACGTTATGTACTATTACGTAATAACGTATAACGTTATATACTATTTCGTATTAATGTATAACGTTATATAATATTACATTATGACGTATAACGTTATGTAGTAATGCCTTACAACGTATAACGTTATATACTATTGCGTACTAACGTATAACGTTATGTACTATTACGTAATAACGTATAACGTTATATAGTATTACCATATGACGTATAACGTTATGTAGTATTACCTTATAACGTATAACGTTATATACTATTACGTACTAACGTATAACGTTATATACTATTACGTAATAACGTATAACGTTATATAGTATTACCATATGACATATAACGTTATGTAGTATTACCTTATAACGTATAACGTTATATACTATTACGTAATAACGTATAACGTTATATACTATTTCGTATTAATGTATAACGTTATATAATATTACATTATGACGTATAACGTTATGTAGTATTACGTACTAACGTATTACGTTATGTACTATTACGTAATAACGTATAAGGTTATATAGTATTACCATATGACGTATAACGGTATGTAGTATTACGTACTAACGTATTACGTTATGTACTATTACGTAATAACGTATAACGGTATATACTATTTCGTATTAATGTATAACGTTATATAATATTACATTATGACGTATAACGTTATGTAGTAACGCCTTACAACGTATAACGTTATATACTATTGCGTACTAACGTGTAACTTTATGTACTATTACGTAATAACGTATAACGTTATATAGTATTACCTTATGACGTATAACGTTATGTAGTATTACCTTACGAAGTATAACGTTATGTATTATTACCTTATGACGTATAACGTTATATGCTATTACGTACTAACGTATAACGATATATACTATTACGAACTAACGTATTACGTTATGTACTATTACGTAATAACGTATAACGTTATATACTATTTCGTATTAATGTATAACGTTATATAATATTACATTATGACGTATAACGTTATGTAGTAATGCCTTACAACGTATAACGTTATATACTATTGCCTACTAACGTATAACGATATATACTATTACGAACTAACGTATTACGTTATGTACTATTACGTAATAACGTATAACGTTATATAGTATTACCATATGACGTATAACGTTATGTAGTATTACCTTATAACGTATAACGTTATATACTATTACGTAATAACGTATAACGTTATATAGTATTACCATATGTCGTATAACGTTATGTAGTATTACGTACTAACGTATTACGTTATGTACTATTACGTAATAACGTATAAGGTTATATAGTATTACCATATGACGTATAACGGTATGTAGTATTACGTACTAACGTATTACGTTATGTACTATTACGTAATAACGTATAACGTTATATACTATTTCGTATTAATGTATAACGTTATATAATATTACATTATGACGTATAACGTTATGTAGTAACGCCTTACAACGTATAACGTTATATACTATTGCGTACTAACGTATTACGTTATGTACTATTACGTAATAACGTATAAGGTTATATAGTATTACCATATGACGTATAGCGGTATGTAGTATTACCTACTAACGTATTACGTTATGTACTATTACGTAATAACGTATAACGTTATATACTATTTCGTATTAATGTATAACGTTATATAATATTACATTATGACGTATAACGTTATGTAGTAATGCCTTACAACGTATAACGTTATATACTATTGCGTACTAACGTATAACGTTATGTACTATTACGTAATAACGTATAACGTTATATAGTATTACCATATGACGTATAACGTTATGTAGTATTACCTTATAACGTATAACGTTATATACTATTACGTACTAACGTATAACGTTATATAGTGTTACGTATTAATGTATAACGTTATTTAGTATTACATTATGACGTATAACGTTACGTAGTATTGCCTTATAACGTATAACGTTATATACTATTACGTACTAACGTATTACGTTATGTACTATTACGTAATAACGTATAACGTTATATACTATTGCGTACTAACGTATAACGTTATGAACTATTACGTAATAACGTATAACGTTATGTAGTATTACCTTCTTACGTATAACGTTCTGTAGTATTACCTTGTTACGTATAACGTTATATACAATTACGTAATAACGTATAACATTATATAGTATTACGTACTAACGTATAACGATATATACTATTACGTACTAACGTATAATGTTATATAGTATTACGTACTAACGTATAACGATATATACTATTACGTACTAACGTATAACGTTATATAGTATTACCATATGACGTATAACGGTATGTAGTATTACGTACTAACGTATTACGTTATGTACTATTACGTAATAACGTATAAGGTTATATAGTACTACCATATGACGTATAACGGTATGTAGTATTACGTACTAACGTATTACGTTATGTACTATTACGTAATAACGTATAACGGTATATACTATTTCGTATTAATGTATAACGTTATATAATATTACATTATGACGTATAACGTTATGTAGTAACGCCTTACAACGTATAACGTTATATACTATTGCGTACTAACGTATAACGTTATGTACTATTACGTAATAACGTATAACGTTATATAGTATTACCATATGACGTATAACGTTATGTAGTATTACCTTACGAAGTATAACGTTATGTATTATTACCTTATGACGTATAACGTTATATGCTATTACGTACTAACGTATAACGATATATACTATTACGAACTAACGTATTACGTTATGTACTATTACGTAATAACGTATAACGTTATATACTATTTCGTATTAATGTATAACGTTATATAATATTACATTATGACGTATAACGTTATGTAGTAATGCCTTACAACGTATAACGTTATATACTATTGCCTACTAACGTATAACGATATATACTATTACGAACTAACGTATTACGTTATGTACTATTACGTAATAACGTATAACGTTATATAGTATTACCATATGACGTATAACGTTATGTAGTATTACCTTATAACGTATAACGTTATATACTATTACGTAATAACGTATAACGTTATATAGTATTACCATATGACGTATAACGTTATGTAGTATTACGTACTAACGTATTACGTTATGTACTATTACGTAATAACGTATAAGGTTATATAGTATTACCATATGACGTATAACGGTATGTAGTATTACGTACTAACGTATTACGTTATGTACTATTACGTAATAACGTATAACGTTATATACTATTTCGTATTAATGTATAACGTTATATAATATTACATTATGACGTATAACGTTATGTAGTAACGCCTTACAACGTATAACGTTATATACTATTGCGTACTAACGTATTACGTTATGTACTATTACGTAATAACGTATAAGGTTATATAGTATTACCATATGACGTATAACGGTATGTAGTATTACCTACTAACGTATTACGTTATGTACTATTACGTAATAACGTATAACGTTATATACTATTTCGTATTAATGTATAACGTTATATAATATTACATTATGACGTATAACGTTATGTAGTAATGCCTTACAACGTATAACGTTATATACTATTGCGTACTAACGTATAACGTTATGTACTATTACGTAATAACGTATAACGTTATATAGTATTACCATATGACGTATAACGTTATGTAGTATTACCTTATAACGTATAACGATATATACTATTACGTACTAACGTATAACGTTATATACTATTACGTAATAACGTATAACGTTATATAGTATTACCATATGACATATAACGTTATGTAGTATTACCTTATAACGTATAACGTTATATACTATTACGTAATAACGTATAACGTTATATACTATTTCGTATTAATGTATAACGTTATATAATATTACATTATGACGTATAACGTTATGTAGTATTACGTACTAACGTATTACGTTATGTACTATTACGTAATAACGTATAAGGTTATATAGTATTACCATATGACGTATAACGGTATGTAGTATTACGTACTAACGTATTACGTTATGTACTATTACGTAATAACGTATAACGGTATATACTATTTCGTATTAATGTATAACGTTATATAATATTACATTATGACGTATAACGTTATGTAGTAACGCCGTACAACGTATAACGTTATATACTATTGCGTACTAACGTGTAACTTTATGTACTATTACGTAATAACGTATAACGTTATATAGTATTACCTTATGACGTATAACGTTATGTAGTATTACCTTACGAAGTATAACGTTATGTATTATTACCTTATGACGTATAACGTTATATGCTATTACGTACTAACGTATAACGATATATACTATTACGAACTAACGTATTACGTTATGTACTATTACGTAATAACGTATAACGTTATATACTATTTCGTATTAATGTATAACGTTATATAATATTACATTATGACGTATAACGTTATGTAGTAATGCCTTACAACGTATAACGTTATATACTATTGCCTACTAACGTATAACGATATATACTATTACGAACTAACGTATTACGTTATGTACTATTACGTAATAACGTATAACGTTATATAGTATTACCATATGACGTATAACGTTATGTAGTATTACCTTATAACGTATAACGTTATATACTATTACGTAATAACGTATAACGTTATATAGTATTACCATATGACGTATAACGTTATGTAGTATTACGTACTAACGTATTACGTTATGTACCATTACGTAATAACGTATAAGGTTATATAGTATTACCATATGACGTATAACGGTATGTAGTATTACGTACTAACGTATTACGTTATGTACTATTACGTAATAACGTATAACGTTATATACTATTTCGTATTAATGTATAACGTTATATAATATTACATTATGACGTATAACGTTATGTAGTAACGCCTTACAACGTATAACGTTATATACTATTGCGTACTAACGTATTACGTTATGTACTATTACGTAATAACGTATAAGGTTATATAGTATTACCATATGACGTATAACGGTATGTAGTATTACCTACTAACGTATTACGTTATGTACTATTACGTAATAACGTATAACGTTATATACTATTTCGTATTAATGTATAACGTTATATAATATTACATTATGACGTATAACGTTATGTAGTAATGCCTTACAACGTATAACGTTATATACTATTGCGTACTAACGTATAACGTTATGTACTATTACGTAATAACGTATAACGTTATATAGTATTACCATATGACGTATAACGTTATGTAGTATTACCTTATAACGTATAACGTTATATACTATTACGTACTAACGTATAACGTTATATACTATTACGTAATAACGTATAACGTTATATAGTATTACCATATGACATATAACGTTATGTAGTATTACGTACTAACGTATTACGTTATGTACTATTACGTAATAACGTATAAAGTTATATACTGTTTCGTACTAACGTATAACGTTATATACTATTACGTATTAATGTATAATGTTATATACTATTACGTTGTAACGTAAAACGATATGTAGTATTACCTTATGTCGTATACCGTTATATATTATTACGTACAAACGTATAACGTTATATACTATTACGTATTAATGTATAACGTTATATAGTAATACATTATGACGTATAACGTTATGTAGTATTACCTTATGACGTATAAGGTTATGTAGTATTACGTGCTAACGTATAACGTTATAAAGTAATACCTTATGACGTATAACGTTATGTAGTATTACCTTATGACGTATAAGGTTATGTAGTATTACCTTGTTACGTATAAGGTTATATACTATTACGTTCTAACGTATAACTTCATATAGTATCACCTACTAACGTATAACGAAATATACTATTACGTACTAACATATAACGTTATATACTATTACGTTCTAACGTATAACGTTACATACTATTACGTAATAACGTATAACGTTATGTAGTATTACCTTATAACGTATGACGTTATATACTATTACGTAATAACGTCTAACGTTATATAGTATTACCATATGACGTATAACGTTATGTAGTATTACGTACTAACGTATTACGTTATGTACTATTACGTAATAACGTATAACGTTATATAGTATTACCATATGACGTATAACGTTATATACTATTACGTAATAACGTATAACGTTATATAGTATTACCATATGACGTATAACGTTATGTATTATTACGTACTAACGTATTACGTTATGTACTATTACGTAATAACGTATAAGGTTATATAGTATTACCATATGACGTATAACGGTATGTAGTATTACGTACTAACGTATTACGTTATGTACTATTACGTAATAACGTATAACGTTATATACTATTTCGTAATAATGTGTAACGTTATATAATATTACATTATGACGTATAACGTTATGAGGTATTGCCTTATAACGTATAACGTTATACACTATTGCCTACTAACGTATAACGATATATACTATTACGAACTAACGTATTACGTTATGTACTATTACGTAATAACGTATAACGTTATATAGTATTACCATATGACGTATAACGTTATGTAGTATTACGTTATGTACTATTACGTAATAATGTATAACGTTATATAGTATTACCTTATGACGTATAACGTTATGTAGTATTACCTTACGAAGTATAACGTTATGTATTATTACCTTATGACGTATAACGTTATATGCTATTACGTACTAACGCATAACGATATATACTATTACGAACTAACGTATTACGTTATGTACTCTTACGTAATAACGTATAACGTTATATAGTATTACATTGTGACGTATAACGTTATGTAGTATTACCTTATGTCGTATACCGTTATATATTATTACGTACTAACGTATAACGTTATATACTATTACGTATTAATGTTTAACGTTATGTAGTATTACCTTATAACGTATAATGTTATATACCATTACGTACTAACGAATAACTTTTTATACTATTACTTAATAACGTATAACGTTATGCAGTATTACCTTATAACGTATAACGTTATATGCTACAACGTTATAACGTAGAACGTTATATACTGTTACGTACTAACGTATATCGTTATACACTATTGCGTTCTATCGTATAACATTATATAGCATTACGTTCTAACGCATAACCTTATATAGTGTTACGTATTAATGTATAACGTTATTTAGTATTACATTATGACGTATAACGTTATATAGTATTACCATATGACGTATAACGTTATGTAGTATTACCTTATGACGTATAACGTTATGTAGTATTACCTTGTTACGTATAACGTTCTGTAGTATTACCTTGTTACGTATAACGTTATATACAATTACGTAATAACGTATAACGTTATATACTATTACGTACTAATGTATAACGATATATACTATTACGTACTAACGTATCACGTTATGTCCTGTTATGTAATAACGTATAACGTTATATACTATTACGTATTAATGTATAACGTTATATAGTATTACATTATGACGTATAACGTTACGTAGTATTGCTTTATAACGTATAACGTTATATACTATTGCGTATTAATGTATAACGTTATATAGTATTACATTATGGCGTATAACGTTACGTAGTATTGCTTTATAACGTATAACGTTATATACTATTGCGTACTAACGTATAACGTTATGTACTATTACATAATAACGTATAACGTTATATACTATTACTTAATAACGTATAACGTTATGCAGTATTACCTTATAACGTATAACGTTATGTAGTATTACCTTACGATGTATAACGTTATGTATTATTACCTTATAACGAATAACGTTATATGCTATTACGTACTAACGTATAACGATATATACTATTACGAACTAACGTATTACGTTATGTCCTATTACGTAATAACGTATAACGTTATATACTATTACGTATTAATGTATAACGTTATATAGTATTACATTATGACGTATAACGTTACGTAGTATTGCTTTATAACGTATAACGTTATATACTATTGCGTACTAACGTATAACGTTATGTACTATTACGTAATAACGTAGAACGTTATATAGTATTACGATATGACGTATAACGTTATGTAGTATTACCATACGATGTATAACGTTATGTATTATTACCTTATAACGAATAACGTTATATGCTATTACGTACTAACGTATAACGATATATACTATTACGAACTAACGTATTACGTTATGTACTATTACATAATAACGTATAACGTTATATACTATTACTTATAAATGTTTAACGTTATGCAGTATTACCTTAAAACGTATAATGTTATATACCATTACGTACTAGCGAATAACTTTATATACTATTACTTAATAACGTATAACGTTATGCAGTATTACCTTATAACGTATAACGTTATATGCTACAACGTTACAACGTATAACGTTATATACTGTTACGTACTAACGTATAACGTTATATACTATTGCGTTCTATCGTATAACATTATATAGCATTACGTTCTAACGTATAACGTTATATAGTGTTACCTATTAATGTATAACGTTATTTAGTATTACATTATGACGTATAACGTTACGTAGTATTGCCTTATAATGTATAACGTTATATACTATTACGTACTGACGTATTACGTTATGTACTATTACGTAATAACGTATAACGTTATATACTATTACGTAATAACGTATAACGTTATATAGTATTACCATATGACGTATAACGTTATATAGTATTACCATATGACGTATAACGTTATATAGTATTACCATATGACGTATAACGTTATATAGTATTACCATATGACGTATAACGTTATGTGGTATTACGTACTAACGTATTACGTTATGTACTATTACGTAATAACGTGTAACGCTATATACTATTTCGTACTAACGTATAACGTTATATACTATTACGTATTATTGTATAATGTTATATACTATTACGTTGTAACGTAAAACGATATGTAGTATTACCTTATGTCGTATACCGTTATATATTATTACGTACTAACGTATTACGTTATATACTATTACGTATTAATGTATAACGATATATAGTATTACATTATGACGTATAACGATACGTAGTTTTGCCTTATAACGTATAACGTTACATACTATGGCGTACTAACGTATAACGTTATGTAGTATTACGTACTAACGTATTACTTTATGTACTATTACGTAATAACGTATAACGTTATATACTATTACGTATTAATGTATAACGTTATATTGTATTACATTATGACGTATGACGTTATGTAGTATTGCCTTATAACGTATAACGTTATATGCTATTACGTTATAACGTATAACGTTATATAGTATTACGTACTAACGTATAACGATATATACTATCACGTACTAACGTATAACGTTATACACTATTACGTACTAACGTATAACGATATATACTATTACGTAATACCGTATAACGTTATATACTATTACGTTCTAACGTATAACTTTGTATAGTATTACGTACTAACGTACAACGTTATATAGTATTACCTTATGACGTATAACGTTATGTAGTATTACGTACTAACGTATAACGTTATATACTATTACGTAATAACGTATAACGTTATATAGTATTACCATATGACGTATAACGTTATGTAGTATTACGTACTAACGTATTACGTTATGTACTATTACGTAATAACGTATAACGTTATATACTATTTCGTATTAATGTATAACGTTATATAATATTACATTATGACGTATAACGTTATGTAGTATTGCCTTATAACGTATAACGTTATATACTATTGCCAACTAACGTATAACGATATATACTATTACGAACTAACGTATTACGTTATGTACTATTACGTAATAACGTATAACGTTATATAGTATTACCATATGACGTATAACGTTATGTAGTATTACGTACTAACGTATTACGTTATGTACTATTCCGTAATAACGTATAACGTTATATAGTATTACCTTATGACGTATAACGTTATGTAGTATTACCTTACGAAGTATAACGTTATGTATTATTACCTTATAACGTATAACGTTATATGCTATTACGTACTAACGTATAACGATATATACTATTACGAACTAACGTATTACGTTATGTACTATTACGTAATAACGTATAACGTTATATAGTATTACATTATGACGTATAACGTTATGTAGTATTACCTTATGTCGTATACCGTTATATATTATTACGTACTAACGTATAACGTTATATACTATTACGTATTAATGTTTAACGTTATGTAGTATTACCTTATAACGTATATCGATATATAATATTTCGTACTAACGAATAACTTATTATACTATTACTTAATGACGTATAACGTTATGCAGTATTACCTTATCACGTATAACGTTATGCAGTATTACCTTATAACATATAACGTTATATACTGTTACGTACTAACGTATAACGTTATATACTATTACGTTCTAACGTATAACTTTATATAGTATTACGCACTAACGTATAACGTTATATAGTATTACCTTATTACGTATAACGTTATATACTATTGCGTACTAACGTATAACGTTATGTACTATTACGTAATAACGTAGAACGTTATATAGTATTACCATATGACGTATAACGTTATGTAGTATTACCTCATGACGTATAACGTTATGTAGAATTACCTTGGTACGTATAACGTTCTGTAGTAATACCTTGTTACGTATAACGTTATATACTATTACGTAATAACGTATAACGTTACATAGTATTACCTTATGCCGTATAACGTTATGTAGTATTACCTTATATCTTATAACGTTATATGCTATTACGTACTAACGTATAACGATATATACTATTACGAACTAACGTATAACGTTATATACTATTGAGCATTAATGTATAACGTTATATAGTATTACATTATGACGTATAACGTTATGTAGTATTGCCTTATAACGTATAACGTTATATACTATTACGTATTAATGTATAAAGTTATACAGTATTACATTATGACGTATAACGTTATGTAGTATTGCCTTATAACGTATAACGCTATATACTATTACGAACTAACGTATAACGTTATATACTATTACGTATTAATGTATAACGTTATATGGTATTACATTATGACGTATAACGTTATGTAGTATTGCCTTATAACGTATAACGTTATATACTATTGCGTAATAATGTATAACGTTATATAGTATTACATTATGACGTATACCGTTATATATTATTACGTACTAACGTATAACGTTATATACTATTACGTACTAACGTATAACGTCATATACTATAACGTTCTAACGTATAACTTTATATAGTATTACGCACTAACGTATAACGTTATATAGTATTACGTACTAACGTATAACGTTATATACTATTGCGTAATAATGTATAACGGTATATACTATTACTTAATAACGTATAACGTTATGTAGTATTACCTTATAATGCATAACGTTATATACTATTACGTTATAACGTATAAGGTTATATACTACTACGTACTAACGTATAACGTTATATACTATTACGTCCTAACGTATTACTTTATATAGTTTTACGCACTAACGTATAACGTTATATAGTATTACCTTATATCTTATAACGTTATATGCTATTACGTACTAACGTATAACAATATATACTATTACGAACTAACGTATAACGTTATATACTATTAGGCATTAATGTA
Organism: Bombus muscorum; assembly: GCA_963971185.1. Taxonomy (NCBI): domain Eukaryota; kingdom Metazoa; phylum Arthropoda; class Insecta; order Hymenoptera; family Apidae; genus Bombus; species Bombus muscorum. The sequence continues at coordinate 3,855,092 of OZ020141.1, forward strand.
TAACGTTATATAGTATTACATTATGACGTATAACGTTATGTAGTATTGCCTTATAACGTATAACGTTATATACTATTACGTATTAATGTATAACGTTATACAGTATTACATTATGACGTATAACGTTATGTAGTATTGCCTTATAACGTATAACGTTATATACTATTGCGTACTAACGTATAACGTTATGTACTATTACGTAATAACGTAGAACGTTATATAGTATTACGATATGACGTATTACGTTATGTAGTATTACCTTATGACGTATAACGTTATGTAGACTTACCTTGGTACGTATAACGTTCTGTAGTAATACCTTGTTACGTATAACGTTATATACTATTACGTAATAACGTATAACGTTATATAGTATTACCTTATGCCGTATAACGTTATGTAGTATTACCTTATATCTTATAACGTTATATGCTATTACGTACTAACGTATAACGATATATACTATTACGAACTAACGTATAACGTTATATACTATTAAGCATTAATGTATAACGTTATATAGTATTACATTATGACGTATAACGTTATGTAGTATTGCCTTATAACGTATAACGTTATATACTATTACCTTATAACGTATAACGTTATATACTATTACGTTATAACGTATAACGTTATATACTATTACGTACTAACGTATAACGTTATATACTATTACGTTCTAACGTATAACTTTATATAGTATTACGCACTAACGTATAACGTTATATAGTATTACCTTATTACGTATAACGTTATATACTATTGCGTACTAACGTATAACGTTATGTACTATTACGTAATAACGTAGAACGTTATATAGTATTACCATATGACGTATAACGTTATGTAGTATTACCTTATGACGTATAACGTTATGTAGAATTACCTTGGTACGTATAACGTTCTGTAGTAATACCTTGTTACGTATAACGTTATATACTATTACGTAATAACGTATAACGTTATATAGTATTACCTTATGCCGTATAACGTTATGTAGTATTACCTTATGACGTATAACGTTATGTAGAATTACCTTGGTACGTATAACGTTCTGTAGTAATACCTTGTTACGTATAACGTTATATGCTATTACGTACTAACGTATAACGATATATACTATTACGAACTAACGTATAACGTTATATACTATTGAGCATTAATGTATAACGTTATATAGTATTACATTATGACGTATACCGTTATATATTATTACGTACTAACGTATAACGTTATATACTATTACGTACTAACGTATAACGTTATATACTATAACGTTCTAACGTATAACTTTATATAGTATTACGCACTAACGCATAACGTTATATAGTATTACGTACTAACGTATAACGTTATATACTATTGCGTAATAATGTATAACGGTATATACTATTACTTAATAACGTATAACGTTATGGAGTATTACCTTATAATGTATAACGTTATATACTATTACGTTATAACGTATAAGGTTATATACTACTACGTACTAACGTATAACGATATATACTATTACGAACTAACGTATAACGTTATGTACTATTACGTAATAACGTATAACGTTATATAGTATTACGATATGACGTATAACGTTATGTAGTATTACCATATGACGTATAACGTTATGTTGTATTACCTTGTTGCGTATAACGTTCTGTAGTATTACCTTGTTACGTATAACGTTATGTACTATTGCGTACTAACGTATAACGTTATGTACTATTACGTAATAACGTATAACGTTATATCGTATTACCATATGACGTATAACGTTATGTAGTATTGCCTTGTAACGTATAACGTTATATACTATTACGTATTAATGTATAACGTTATACAGTATTACATTATGACGTATAACGTTATGTAGTATGGCCTTATAACGTATAACGTTATATACTATTACGTTCTAACGTATTACTTTATATAGTTTTACGCACTAACGTATAACGTTATATAGTATTACCTTATATCTTATAACGTTATATGCTATTACGTACTAACGTATAACAATATATACTATTACGAACTAACGTATAACGTTATATACTATTAGGCATTAATGTATAACGTTATATAGTATTACATTATGACGTATAACGTTATGTAGTATTGCCTTATAACGTATAACGTTATATACTATTACGTATTAATGTATAACGTTATACAGTATTACATTATGACGTATAACGTTATGTAGTATTGCCTTATAACGTATAACGTTATATACTATTGCGTACTAACGTATAACGTTATGTACTATTACGTAATAACGTAGAACGTTATATAGTATTACGATATGACGTATTACGTTATGTAGTATTACCTTATGACGTATAACGTTATGTAGAATTACCTTGGTACGTATAACGTTCTGTAGTAATACCTTGTTACGTATAACGTTATATACTATTACGTAATAACTTATAACGTTATATAGTATTACCTTATGCCGTATAACGTTATGTAGTATTACCTTATATCTTATAACGTTATATGCTAATACGTACTAACGTATAACGATATATACTATTACGAACTAACGTATAACGTTATATACTATTAAGCATTAATGTATAACGTTATATAGTATTACATTATGACGTATAACGTTATGTAGTATTGCCTTATAACGTATAACGTTATATACTATTACGTATTAATGTATAACGTTATACAGTATTACATTATGACGTATAACGTTATGTAGTATGGCCTTATAACGTATAACGTTATATACTATTGCGTACTAACGTATAACGTTATGTACTATTACGTAATAACGTATAACGTTATATAGTATTACGATATGACGTATAACGTTATGTAGTATTACCATATGACGTATAACGTTATGTTGTATTACCTTGTTACGTATAACGTTCTGTAGTATTACCTTGTTACGTATAACGTTATGTACTATTGCGTACTAACGTATAACGTTATGTACTATTACGTAATAACGTATAACGTTATATCGTATTACCATATGACGTATAACGTTATGTAGTATTGCCTTGTAACGTATAACGTTATATACTATTACGTATTAATGTATAACGTTATACAGTATTACATTATGACGTATAACGTTATGTAGTATGGCCTTATAACGTATAACGATATATACTATTACGTACTAACGTATAACGATATATACTATTACGTACTAACGTATAACGTCATATACTATTGCGTAATAATGTATAACGTTATATACTATTGCGTAATAATGTATAACGTTATGTAGTATTACCTTGTAACGTATAACGTTATATACTATTACGTTATAACGTATAACTTTATATACTATTACGTACTAACGTATAACGTTATATACTATTACGTTCTAACGTATAACTTTATATGGTATTACGCACTAACGTATAACGTTATATAGTATTTCCTTATTACGTATAACGTTACATACTATTACGTTATAACGCATAATGTTAAATACTATTACGTAAACTTGTATAACGCTATATACTATTACGTTATAACGTATAAGGTTATATACTAGTTCGTAATAACGTATAACGTTATGTAGTATTACCTTATAACGTGTAACGTTATATACTATTACGTACTAACGTATAACGTTATGTACTATTACGTAATAACGTATAACGTTATATACTATTACGTATTAATGTATAACGTTATATAGTATTACATTATGACGTATAACGTTATGTAGTATTGCCTTATGACGTATAACGTTATGTAGAAATACCTTGTTACGTATAACGTTCTGTAGTATTACCTTGTTACGTATAACGTTATATACTATTACGTAATAACGTATAACGTTATATAGTATTACGTACTAACGTATAACGATATATACTATTACGTACTAACGTATAACGTTATATACTATTACGTACTAACGTATAACGATATGTACTATTACGTACTAACGTATAACGTTATATACTATTTCGTATTAATGTTTAACGTTATGCAGTATTAGCTTATAACGTATAACGTTATATACTATTACGTACTAACGAATAACTTTACATACTATTACTTACTAACGTATAACGTTATCCAGTATTACCTTATAACGTATAACGTTATATGCTATTACGTTATAAAGTATAACGTTGTATACTATTACGTACTAACGTATAACGTTATATACTATTACGTATTAATGTATAACGTTATATAGTGTTACCTTATGAGGTATAACGTTATATACTATTTCGTTATAACGTAAAACGTTATGTACTATTACGTAATAACGTATAACGTTATATAGCATTACCTTATGACGTATAACGTTATGTAGTATTACCCTATGAAGTATAACGTTATGTATTATTACCTTATAACGTATAACGTTATATGCTATTACGTACTAACGTATAACGATATATACTATTACGAACTAACGTACAACGTTATATACTATTATGTATTAATGTATAACGTTATATGGTATTACATTATGACGTATAACGTTATGTAGTATTGCCTATATAACGTATAACGTTATATACTATTGCGTAATAATGTATAACGTTATATAGTATTACATTATGACGTATACCGTTATATATTATTACGTACTAACGTATAACGTTATATACTATTACGTACTAACGTATAACGTTATATACTATAACGTTCTAACGTATAACTTTATATAGTATTACGCACTAACGTATAACGTTATATAGTATTACGTACTAACGTATAACGTTATATACTATTGCGTAATAATGTATAACGGTATATACTATTACTTAATAACGTATAACGTTATGTAGTATTAAATTATAATGTATAACGTTATATACTATTACGTTATAACGTATAAGGTTATATACTTCTACGTACTAACGTATAACGTTATATACTATTACGTTCTAACGTATTACTTTATATAGTTTTACGCACTAACGTATAACGTTATATAGTATTACCTTATGCCGTATAACGTTATGTAGTATTACCTTATATCTTATAACGTTATATGCTATTACGTACTAACGTATAACGATATATACTATTACGAACTAACGTATAACGTTATATACTATTAATCATTAATGTATAACGTTATATAGTATTACATTATGACGTATAACGTTATGTAGTATTGCCTTATAACGTATAACGTTATATACTATTACGTATTAATGTATAACGTTATACAGTATTACATTATGACGTATAACGTTATGTAGTATGGCCTTATAACGTATAACGTTATATACTAATGCGTACTAACGTATAACGTTATGTACTATTACGTAATAACGTAGAACGTTATATAGTATTACGATATGACGTATAACGTTATGTAGTATTACCATATGACGTATAACGTTATGTTGTATTACCTTGTTACGTATAACGTTCTGTAGTATTACCTTGTTACGTATAACGTTATGTACTATTGCGTACTAACGTATAACGTTATGTACTATTACGTAATAACGTATAACGTTATATCGTATTACCATATGACGTATAACGTTATGTAGTATTGCCTTATAACGTATAACGTTATATACTATTACGTATTAATGTATAACGTTATACAGTATTACATTATGACGTATAACGTTATGTAGTATGGCCTTATAACGTATAACGATATATACTATTACGTACTAACGTATAACGTCATATACTATTGCGTAATAATGTATAACGTTATATACTATTGCGTAATAATGTATAACGTTATGTAGTATTACCTTATAACGTATAACGTTATATACTATTACGTTATAACGTATAACTTTATATACTATTACGTACTAACGTATAACGTTATATACTATTACGTTCTAACGTATAACTTTATATGGTATTACGCACTAACGTATAACGTTATATAGTATTTCCTTATTACGTATAACGTTATATACTATTACGTTATAACGCATAATGTTAAATACTATTACGTAAACTTGTATAACGCTATATACTATTACGTTATAACGTATAAGGTTATATACTAGTTCGTAATAACGAATAACGTTATGTAGTATTACCTTATAACGTGTAACGTTATATACTATTACGTACTAACGTATAACGTTATATACTACTACGTATTAATGTATAACGTTGTATAGTGTTACCTTATGAGGTATAACGTTATATACTATTTCGTTATAACGTAAAACGTTATGTACTATTACGTAATAACGTATAACGTTATATAGCATTACCTTATGACGTATAACGTTATGTAGTATTACCCTATGAAGTATAACGTTATGTATTATTACCTTATAACGTATAACGTTATATGCTATTACGTACTAACGTATAACGATATATACGAGGGTGACTCAAATATAAACGAGACTTTATTTTTAAAATAATTTTATTCAGTGAAATAACATAGCCAAGCACATATTATTTTTCAACATAGTCTCCTGCTTTGGAAATGCATTTTTCCCAGCGGATTGGGAGATTTTTGATCCCAGCATCGTAAAAAGAAGAGTGCTGTGTCAGAAGCCAATTGCACACAAAGGCCTCCACCGCCGCGTCGTCTTGGAATCGTTGTCCTCCTAGTGCTTCTTTAAGCGGTCCGAAGAGATGGAAATCGCAGGGCGATAGGTCAGGACTGTAGGGAGGATGATCAAGTGGAGTCCACCTTATTTCCTCTAATGTTGTGCAGGTTAGAGCTGCTGTATGAGGCCTGGCGTTGTCGTGGAGGAGAATGACGTCTCGAATCGGTTGGTTACGCCTTTTCGAACGATAAGCAACCTTTGCCTCCCTCAAAAGCTCACAGTAATAAGCAGCATTTATTGTGCGACGCTCATGCAAAAAATCAATGTGCAAAACGCCACGCCGGTCGAAAAAAACGTGCGAATGTTCTCCTCCGTAATGCTGGTTCGAGGACGACGATCATGTTCCACATTTTCAACCAGTTCACGTCCTTCCTTGAACTTCTTATACCAGGCAAACACGCGAGCCCTTGACAGTGTCTGATCCCCGAACTGTGCAGTCAATCTTTGCAGAATTTCTATTGGTTTGACGCCTTCATGTGTGAGAAATTTAATAATAATGCGTTGCGCAACTGAGAGGTGTACTTGTTGCTCTGACATCTTGAATACTACCGCCAAACGTGTCTGAACTGGACAACGGCCTGCTCTCCCCACTCCTGACATCCCAACCAATGCACACTAGAAGCGGCCGCTCGCTCCCTTTAAATTTACGCGCTCAGAAACAAAAGTCTCGTTTATATTTGATTCACCCTCGTACTATTACGAACTAACGTATAACGTTATATACTATTACGTATTAATGTATAACGTTATATGGTATTACATTATGACGTATAACGTTATGTAGTATTGCCTTATAACGTATAACGTTATATACTATTGCGTAATAATGTATAACGTTATATAGTATTACATTATGACGTATACCGTTATATATTATTACGTACTAACGTATAACGTTATATACTATTACGTACTAACGTATAACGTTATATACTATAACGTAGTAACGTATAACTTTATATAGTATTACGCACTAACGTATAACGTTATATAGTATTACGTACTAACGTATAACGTTATATACTATTGCGTAATAATGTATAACGGTATATACTATTACTCAATAACGTATAACGTTATGTAGTATTAAATTATAATGTATAACGTTATATACTATTACGTTATAACGTATAAGGTTATATACTACTACGTACTAACGTATAACGTTATATACTATTACGTTCTATCGTATTACTTTATATAGTTTTACGCACTAACGTATAACGTTATATAGCATTACATTATGACGTATAACGTTATGTAGTATTGCCTTATAACGTATAACGTTATATACTATTACGTATTAATGTATAACGTTATACAGTATTACATTATGACGTATAACGTTATGTAGTATTGCCTTATAACGTATAACGTTATATACTATTGCGTACTAACGTATAACGTTATGTACTATTACGTAATAACGTAGAACGTTATATAGTATTACGATATGACGTATAACGTTATGTAGTATTACCTTATGACGTATAACGTTATGTAGAATTACCTTGGTACGTATAACGTTCTGTAGTAATACCTTGTTACGTATAACGTTATATACTATTACGTAATAACGTATAACGTTATATAGTATTACCTTATGCCGTATAACGTTATGTAGTATTACCTTACATCTTATAACGTTATATGCTATTACGTACTAACGTATAACGATATATACTATTACGAACTAACGTATAACGTTATATACTATTAAGCATTAATGTATAACGTTATATAGTATTACATTATGACGTATAACGTTATGTAGTAAGGCCTTATAACGTATAACGATATATACTATTACGTACTAACGTATAACGATATATACTATTACGTACTAACGTATAACGTCATATACTATTGCGTAATAATGTATAACGTTATATACTATTGCGTAATAATGTATAACGATATGTAGTATTACCTTATAACGTATAACGTTATATACTATTACGTTATAACGTATAACTTTATATACTATTACGTACTAACGTATAACGTTATATACTATTACGTTCTAACGTATAACTTTATATGGTATTACGCACTAACGTATAACGTTATATAGTATTTCCTTATTACGTATAACGTTATATACTATTACGTTATAACGCATAATGTTAAATACTATTACGTAAACTTGTATAACGTTATATACTATTACGTACTAACGTATAACGTTATGTACTATTACGTAATAACGTATAACGTTATATACTATTACGTATTAATGTATAACGTTATATAGTATTACATTATGACGTATAACGTTATGTAGTATTGCCTTATGACGTATAACGTTATGTAGAAATACCTTGTTACGTATAACGTTCTGTAGTATTACCTTGTTACGTATAACGTTATATACTATTACGTAATAACGTATAACGTTATATAGTATTACGTACTAACGTATAACGATATATACTATTACGTACTTACGTATAACGTTATATACTATTACGTACTAACGTATAACGATATGTACTATTACGTACTAACGTATAACGTTATATAGTATTTCGTAATAATGTTTAACGTTATGCAGTATTAGCTTATAACGTATAACGTTATATGCTACTACGTTATAACGTATAACGTTATATACTGTAACGTATAACATTATATAGTATTACGTACTAAAGTATAACGTTATATAGTGTGACGTATTAATGTATAACGTTATTTAGTATTACATTATGACGTATAACGTTACGTAGTATTGCCTTATAACGTATAACGTTATATACTATTACGTACTAACGTATTACGTTATGTACTATTACGTAATAACGTATAACGTTATATACTATTACGTATTAATGTATAACGTTATATAGTATTACATTATGACGTATAACGTCATGTAGTAATGCCTTATAACGTATAACGTTATGTACTATTGCGTACTAACTTATAACGTTATGTACTATTACGTAATAACGTATAACGTTATGTAGTATTACCTTGTTACGTATAACGTTCTGTAGTATTACCTTGTTACGTATAACGTTATATACAATTACGTAATAACGTATAACATTATATAGTATTACGTACTAACGTATAACGATATATACTATTACGTACTAACGAATGACTTTATATACTATTACTTAATAACGTATAACGTTATATACTATGACGTTCTAACGTATAACTTTATATAGTATTACGTACTAACGTATAACGTTATATAGTATTACCTTATTACGTATAACGTTATCTACTATTACGTTATAACGTAAAACGTTATGTAGTATTACCTTATGACGTATAAGGTTATGTAGTATTACCTTGTTACGTATAAGGTTATATACTATTACGTTCTAACGTATAACGTTATAGAGTAATACCTTATGACGTATAACGTGATGTAGTATTACCTTATGACGTATAAGGTTATGTAGTATTACCTTGTTACGTATAAGGTTATATACTATTACGTTCTAACGTATAACTTTATATAGTATCACCTACTAACGTATAACGAAATATACTATTACGTACTAACATATAACGTTATATACTATTACGTTCTAACGCATAACGTTATATACTATTACGTAATAACGTATAACGTTATGTAGTATTACCTTATAACGTATAACGTTATATACTATTACGTAATAACGTCTAACGTTATGTAGTATTACGTTATAACGTATAACGTTATATACTATTACGTACTAACGTATAACGTTATATAGTATTACCATATGACGTATAACGTTATGTAGTATTACGTACTAACGTATTACGTTATGTACTATTACGTAATAACGTATAACGTTATATAGTATTACCATATGACGTATAACGTTATGTAGTATTACGTACTAACGTATTACGTTATGTACTATTACGTATTAATGTTTAACGTTTTGTAGTATTACCTTATAACGTATAACGTTATATAATATTTCGAACTAACGAATAACTTTATATACTATTACTTAATAACGTATAACGTTATGCAGTATTACCTTATAACGTATAACGTTATATGCTACTACGTTATAACGTATAACGTTATATAGTGTTACGTATTAATGTATAACGTTATTTAGTATTACATTATGCCGTATAACGTTACGTAGTATTGCCTTATAACGTATAACGTTATATACTATTGCGTACTAACGTATAACGTTATATTCTATTACGTTCTAACGTATAACTTTATATAGTATTACGTACTAACGTATAACATTATATAGTATTACCTTATTACGTACAATGTTATCTACTATTACGTTATAACGTAAAACGTTATGTAGTATTACGTGCTAACGTATAACGTTATAGAGTAATACCTTATGACGTATAACGTTATGTAGTATTACCTTATGACGTATAAGGTTATGTAGTATTACCTTGTTACGTATAAGGTTATATACTATTACGTTCTAACGTATAACTTTATATAGTATCACGTACTAACGTATAACGAAATATACTATTACGTACTAACATATAACGTTATATACTATTACGTTGTAACGTATAACGTTATATACTATTACGTAATAACGTATAACGTTATATAGTATTACCATATAACGTATAACGTTATGTAGTATTACCTTACGAAGTATAACGTTATGTATTATTACCTTGTAACGTATAACGTTATATACTATTACGTATTAATGTATAACGTTATATAGTATTACATTATGACGCGTAACGTTATGTAGTATTACCTTATGTCGTATACCGTTATATATTATTACGTACTAACGTATAACGTGATATACCATTACGAATTAATGTTTAACGTTATGTAGTATTACCTTATAACGTATAACGTTATATAATATTTCGTACTAACGAATAACTTTATATACTATTACTTAGTAACGTATAACGTTATGCAGTATTACCTTATAACGTATAACGTTATTGCTACTACGTTATAACGTATAACGTTATATACTGTAACGTATAACATTATATAGTATTACGTACTAAAGTATAACGATATATACTATTACGTACTAACGTATAACGTTATATAGTATTACCATATGACGTATAACGTTATGTAGTATTACCTTATGACGAATAACGTTATGTAGTATTACCTTGTTACGTATAACGTTCTGTAGTATTACCTTGTTACGTATAACGTTATATACCATTACGTACTAACGAATAACTTTATATACTATTACTGAATAACGTATAACGTTATGCAGTATTACCTTATAACGTATAACGTTATATGCTATTACGTTATAACGTATAACGTTATATACTATTACGTACTAACGTATAACGTTATATAGTATTACCTTATTACGTATAACGTTATCTACTATTACGTTATAACGTAAAACGTTATGTAGTATTACGTGCTAACGTATAACGTTATAGAGTAATACCTTATGACGTATAACGTTATGTAGTATTACCTTATGACGTATAACGTTATATACTATTACGTACTAACGTATAACGTTATATACTATTACGTAGTAACGTATAACGTTATATAGTATTACCATATGACGTATAACGTTATGTAGTATTACGTAATAACGTATAACGTTATATACTATTTCGTATTAATGTATAACGTTATATAATATTACGTAATAACGTATAACATTATATAGTATTACATTATGGCGTATAACGTTACGTAGTATTGCTTTATAACGTATAACGTTATATACTATTGCGTACTAACGTATAACGTTATGTACTATTACATAATAACGTATAACGTTATATACTATTACTTAATAACGTATAACGTTATGCAGTATTACCTTATAACGTATAACGTTATGTAGTATTTCCTTACGATGTATAACGTTATGTATTATTACCTTATAACGAATAACGTTATATGCTATTACGTACTAACGTATAACGATATATACTATTACGAACTAACGTAATACGTTATATACTATTGCGTACTAACGTATAACGTTATGTACTATTACATAATAACGTATAACGTTATATACTATTACTTATAAATGTTTAACGTTATGCAGTATTACCTTATAACGTATAATGTTATATACCATTACGTACTAGCGAATAACTTTATATACTATTACTTAATAACGTATAACGTTATGCAGTATTACCTTATAACGTATAACGTTATATGCTACAACGTTACAACGTATAACGTTATATACTGTTACGTACTAACGTATAACGTTATATACTATTGCGTTCTATCGTATAACATTATATAGCATTACGTTCTAACGTATAACGTTATATAGTGTTACCTATTAATGTATAACGTTATTTAGTATTACATTATGACGTATAACGTTACGTAGTATTGCCTTATAATGTATAACGTTATATACTATTACGTACTGACGTATTACGTTATGTACTATTACGTAATAACGTATAACGTTATATACTATTACGTACTAACGTATAACGTTATATAGTATTACATTATGACGTATAACGTTATGTAGTAATGCCTTATAACGTATAACGTTATATACTATTGCGTACTAACGTATAACGTTATGTACTATTACGTAATAACGTATAACGTTATATAGTATTACCATATGACGTATAACGTTATATAGTATTACGTACTAACGTATTACGTTATGTACTATTACGTAATAACGTGTAACGCTATATACTATTTCGTACTAACGTATAACGTTATATACTATTACGTATTATTGTATAATGTTATATACTATTACGTTGTAACGTAAAACGATATGTAGTATTACCTTATGTCGTATACCGTTATATATTATTACGTACTAACGTATTACGTTATATACTATTACGTATTAATGTATAACGTTATATAGTATTACATTATGACGTATAACGATACGTAGTTTTGCCTTATAACGTATAACGTTACATACTATGGCGTACTAACGTATAACTTTATGTAGTATTACGTACTAACGTATTACGTTATGAACTATTACGTAATAACGTATAACGTTATATACTATTACGTATTAATGTATAACGTTATATAGTATTACATTATGACGTATAACGTTATGTAGTATTGCCTTATAACGTATAACGTTATATGCTATTACGTTATAACGTATAACGTCATATAGTATTACGTACTAACGTATAACGATATATACTATCACGTACTAACGTATAACGTTATACACTATTACGTACTAACGTATAACGATATATACTATTACGTAATACCGTATAACGTTATATACTATTACGTTCTAACGTATAACTTTGTATAGTATTACGTACTAACGTACAACGTTATATAGTATTACCTTATGACGTATAACGTTATGTAGTATTACGTACTAACGTATAACGTTATATACTATTACGTAATAACGTATAACGTTATATAGTATTACCATATGACGTATAACGTTATGTAGTATTACGTACTAACGTATTACGTTATGTATTATTAAGTAATAACGTATAACGTTATATACTATTTCGTATTAATGTATAACGTTATATAATATTACATTATGACGTATAACGTTATGTAGTATTGCCTTATAACGTATAACGTTATATACTATTGCCAACTAACGTATAACGATATATACTATTACGAACTAACGTATTACGTTATGTACTATTACGTAATAACGTATAACGTTATATAGTATTACCATATGACGTATAACGTTATGTAGTATTACGTACTAACGTATTACGTTATGTACTATTACGTAATAACGTATAACGTTATATAGTATTACCTTATGACGTATAACGTTATGTAGTATTACCTTACGAAGTATAACGTTATGTATTATTACCTTATAACGTATAACGTTATATGCTATTACGTACTAACGTATAACGATATATACTATTACGAACTAACGTATTACGTTATGTACTATTACGTAATAACGTATAACGTTATATAGTATTACATTATGACGTATAACGTTATGTAGTATTACCTTATGTCGTATACCGTTATATATTATTACGTACTAACGTATAACGTTATATACTATTACGTATTAATGTTTAACGTTATGTAGTATTACCTTATAACTTATAACGATATATAATATTTCGTACTAACAAATAACTTTTTATACTATTACTTAATAACGTATAACGTTCTGCAGTATTACCTTATAACATATAACGTTATATGCTACAACGTTATAACATATAACGTTATATACTGTTACGTACTAACGTATAACGTTATACACTATTGCGTTCTATCGTATAACATTATATAGTATTACGTTCTAACGTATAACATTATATAGTGTTACGTATTAATGTATAACGTTATTTAGTATTACATTATGACGTATAACGTTACGTAGTATTGCCTTATAACGTATAACGTTATATACTATTACGTACTGACGTATTACGTTATGTACTATTACGTAATAACGTATAACGTTATATACTATTACGTATTAATGTATAACGTTATATAGTATTACATTATGACGTATAACGTTATGTAGTAATGCCTTATAACGTATAACGTTATATACTATTGCGTACTAACGTATAACGTTAGGTGCTATTACGTAATAACGTATAACGTTATATAGTATTACCATATGACGTATAACGTTATGTAGTATTACCTTATGACGTATAACGTTATGTAGTATTACCTTGTTACGTATAACGTTATATACAATTACGTAATAACGTATAACGTTATATAGTATTACGTACTAACGTATAACGATATATACTTTTACGTACTAACGTATAACGTTATATAGTATTATGTACTAACGTATAACGATATATACTATTACGTACTAACGTATAACGTTATATACTATTACGTACTAATGTATAACGATATATACTATTACGTACTAACGCATAACGTTATATACTATTACGTATTAATGTATAATGTTATATACTATTACGTTGTAACGTAAAACGATATGTAGTATTACCTTATGTCGTATACCGTTATATAATATTACGTACTAACGTATAACGTTATATACTATTACGTATTAGTGTTTAACGTTATGTAGTATTACCTTATAACGTATAACGTTATATACTATTTCGTACTAACGAATAACTTTATATACTATTACTTAATGACGTATAACGTTATGCAGTATTACCTTATCACGTATAACGTTATGTAGTATTACCTTACGAAGTATAACGTTATGTATTATTACCTTATTACGTATAACGTTATATGCTATTACGTACTAACGTATAACGATATATACTATTACGAACTAATGCATTACGTTATGTCCTATTACGTAATAACGTATAACGTTATATACTATTACGTATTAATGTATAACGTTATATAGTATTACATTATGACGTATAACGTTACGTAGTATTGCCTTATAACGTATAACGTTATATACTATTGGGTACTAACGTATAACGTTATGTACTATTACGTAATAACGTATAACGTTATATACTATTACTTATAAATGTTTAACGTTATGCAGTATTACCTTATAACGTATAACGTTATATACCATTACGTACTAGCGAATAACTTTATATACTATTACTTAATAACGTATAACGTTATGCAGTATTACCTTATTACGTATAACGTTATCTACTATTACGTTATAACGTAAAACGTTATGTAGTACTACGTGCTAACGTATAACGTTATAGAGTAATACCTTATGACGTATAACGTTATGTAGTATTACCATATGACGTATAAGGTTATGTAGTATTACCTTGTTACTTATAAGGTTATATACTATTACGTTCTAACGTATAATATTATATAGTATCACGTACTAACGTATAACGAAATATACTACTACGTACTAACATATAACGTTATATACTATTACGTTCTAACGTATAACGTTATATACTATTACGTAATAACGTATAACGTTATATAGTATTACCTTATGACGTATAACGTTATATAGTATTACGTACTAACGTATTACGTTATGTACTATTACGTAATAACGTATAACGTTATATACTATTACGTATTAATGTATAACGTTATATAATATTACATTATGACGTATAACGTTATGTACTATTACGTAATAACGTATAACGTTATATAGTATTACCATATGACGTATAACGTTATGTACTATTACGTAATAACGTATAACGTTATATAGTATTACCATATGACGTATAACGTTATGTAGTATTACCTTATGACGTATAACTTTATGTAGCATTACCTTGTTACGTATAACGCTCTGTAGTATTACCTTGTTACGTATAACGTTATATACTATCACGTAATAACGTATAACGTTATATAGTATTACGTACTAACGTATAACGATATATACTATTACGTACCAACGTATAACGTTATATACTATTACGCACTAACGTATTACGATATATACTATTCCGTACTAACGTATAACGTTATATACTATTACGTATTAATGTATAATGTTACATACTATTACGTTGTAACGTAAAACGATATGTAGTATTACCTTATGTCGTATACCGTTATATATTATTACGTACTAACGTATAACGTTATATACTATTACGTATTAATGTATAACGTTATATAGTATTACATTATGACGTATAACGTTACGTAGTATTGCCTTATAACGTATAACGTTATATACTATTGCGTACTAACGTATAACGTTATGGACTATTACGTAATAACGTATAACGTTATATACTATTACGTACTAACGTATAACGTTATATACTATAACGTTCTAACGTATAACTTTATATAGTATTACGCACTAACGTATAACGTTATATAGTATTACGTACTAACGTATAACGTTATATACTATTGCGTAATAATGTATAACGGTATATACTATTACTTAATAACGTATAACGTTATGTAGTATTAAATTATAATGTATAACGTTATATACTATTACGTTATAACGTATAAGGTTATATACTACTACGTACTAACGTATAACGTTATATACTATTACGTTCTAACGTATTACTTTATATAGTTTTACGCACTAACGTATAACGTTATATAGTATTACCTTATATCTTATAACGTTATATGCTATTACGTACTAACGTATAACGATCTATACTATTACGAACTAACGTATAACGTTATATACTATTAAGCATTAATGTATAACGTTATATAGTATTACATTATGACGTATAACGTTATGTAGTATTGCCTTATAACGTATAACGTTATATACTATTACGTATTAATGTATAACGTTATACAGTATTACATTATGACGTATAACGTTATGTAGTATTGCCTTATAACGTATAACGTTATATACTATTGCGTACTAACGTATAACGTTATATACTATTGCGTACTAACGTATAACGTTATGTACTATTACGTAATATCGTAGAACGTTATATAGTATTACGATATGACGTATAACGTTATGTAGAATTACCTTGGTACGTATAACGTTCTGTAGTAATACCTTGTTACGTATAACGTTATATACTATTACGTAATAACGTATAACGTTATATAGTATTACCTTATGCCGTATAACGTTATGTAGTATTACCTTATATCTTATAACGTTATATGCTATTACGTACTAACGTATAACGATATATACTATTACGAACTAACGTATAACGTTATATACTATTAATCATTAATGTATAACGTTATATAGTATTACATTATGACGTATAACGTTATGTAGTATTGCCTTATAACGTATAACGTTATATACTATTACGTATTAATGTATAACGTTATACAGTATTACATTATGACGTATAACGTTATGTAGTATGGCCTTATAACGTATAACGTTATATACTAATGCGTACTAACGTATAACGTTATGTACTATTACGTAATAACGTAGAACGTTATATAGTATTACGATATGACGTATAACGTTATGTAGTATTACCATATGACGTATAACGTTATGTTGTATTACCTTGTTACGTATAACGTTCTGTAGTATTACCTTGTTACGTATAACGTTATGTACTATTGCGTACTAACGTATAACGTTATGTACTATTACGTAATAACGTATAACGTTATATCGTATTACCATATGACGTATAACGTTATGTAGTATTGCCTTATAACGTATAACGTTATATACTATTACGTATTAATGTATAACGTTATACAGTATTACATTATGACGTATAACGTTATGTAGTATGGCCTTATAACGTATAACGATATATACTATTACGTACTAACGTATAACGTCATATACTATTGCGTAATAATGTATAACGTTATATACTATTGCGTAATAATGTATAACGTTATGTAGTATTACCTTATAACGTATAACGTTATATACTATTACGTTATAACGTATAACTTTATATACTATTACGTACTAACGTATAACGTTATATACTATTACGTTCTAACGTATAACTTTATATGGTATTACGCACTAACGTATAACGTTATATAGTATTTCCTTATTACGTATAACGTTATATACTATTACGTTATAACGCATAATGTTAAATACTATTACGTAAACTTGTATAACGCTATATACTATTACGTTATAACGTATAAGGTTATATACTAGTTCGTAATAACGAATAACGTTATGTAGTATTACCTTATAACGTGTAACGTTATATACTATTACGTACTAACGTATAACGTTATATACTACTACGTATTAATGTATAACGTTATATAGTGTTACCTTATGAGGTATAACGTTATATACTATTTCGTTATAACGTAAAACGTTATGTACTATTACGTAATAACGTATAACGTTATATAGCATTACCTTATGACGTATAACGTTATGTAGTATTACCCTATGAAGTATAACGTTATGTATTATTACCTTATAACGTATAACGTTATATGCTATTACGTACTAACGTATAACGATATATACTATTACGAACTAACGTATAACGTTATATACTATTACGTATTAATGTATAACGTTATATGGTATTACATTATGACGTATAACGTTATGTAGTATTGCCTTATAACGTATAACGTTATATACTATTGCGTAATAATGTATAACGTTATATAGCATTACCTTATGACGTATAACGTTATGTAGTATTACCCTATGAAGTATAACGTTATGTATTATTACCTTATAACGTATAACGTTATATGCTATTACGTACTAACGTATAACGTTATATACTATTACGTACTAACGTATAACGTTATATACTATAACGTAGTAACGTATAACTTTATATAGTATTACGCACTAACGTATAACGTTATATAGTATTACGTACTAACGTATAACGTTATATACTATTGCGTAATAATGTATAACGGTATATACTATTACTCAATAACGTATAACGTTATGTAGTATTAAATTATAATGTATAACGTTATATACTATTACGTTATAACGTATAAGGTTATATACTACTACGTACTAACGTATATCGTTATATACTATTACGTTCTAACGTATTACTTTATATAGTTTTACGCACTAACGTATAACGTTATATAGCATTACATTATGACGTATAACGTTATGTAGTATTGCCTTATAACGTATAACGTTATATATTATTACGTATTAATGTATAACGTTATACAGTATTACATTATGACGTATAACGTTATGTAGTATTGCCTTATAACGTATAACGTTATATAGTATTGCGTACTAACGTATAACGTTATGTACTATTACGTAATAACGTAGAACGTTATATAGTATTACGATATGACGTATAACGTTATGTAGTATTACCTTATGACGTATAACGTTATGTAGAATTACCTTGGTACGTATAACGTTCTGTAGTAATACCTTGTTACGTATAACGTTATATACTATTACGTAATAACGTATAACGTTATATAGTATTACCTTATGCCGTATAACGTTATGTAGTATTACCTTACATCTTATAACGTTATATGCTATTACGTACTAACGTATAACGATATATACTATTACGAACTAACGTATAACGTTATATACTATTAAGCATTAATGTATAACGTTATATAGTATTACATTATGACGTATAACGTTATGTAGTAAGGCCTTATAACGTATAACGATATATACTATTACGTACTAACGTATAACGATATATACTATTACGTACTAACGTATAACGTCATATACTATTGCGTAATAATGTATAACGTTATATACTATTGCGTAATAATGTATAACGATATGTAGTATTACCTTATAACGTATAACGTTATATACTATTACGTTATAACGTATAACTTTATATACTATTACGTACTAACGTATAACGTTATATACTATTACGTTCTAACGTATAACTTTATATGGTATTACGCACTAACGTATAACGTTATATAGTATTTCCTTATTACGTATAACGTTATATACTATTACGTTATAACGCATAATGTTAAATACTATTACGTAAACTTGTATAACGTTATATACTATTACGTACTAACGTATAACGTTATGTACTATTACGTAATAACGTATAACGTTATATACTATTACGTATTAATGTATAACGTTATATAGTATTACATTATGACGTATAACGTTATGTAGTATTGCCTTATGACGTATAACGTTATGTAGAAATACCTTGTTACGTATAACGTTATATACTATTACGTAATAACGTATAACGTTATATAGTATTACGTACTAACGTATAACGATATATACTATTACGTACTAACGTATAACGTTATATACTATTACGTACTAACGTATAACGATATGTACTATTACGTACTAACGTATAACGTTATATACTATTTCGTAATAATGTTTAACGTTATGCAGTATTAGCTTATAACGTATAACGTTATATGCTACTACGTTATAACGTATAACGTTATATACTGTAACGTATAACATTATATAGTATTACGTACTAAAGTATAACGTTATATAGTGTGACGTATTAATGTATAACGTTATTTAGTATTACATTATGACGTATAACGTTACGTAGTATTGCCTTATAACGTATAACGTTATATACTATTACGTACTAACGTATTACGTTATGTACTATTACGTAATAACATATAACGTTATGTAGTATTACCTTGTTACGTATAACGTTCTGTAGTATTACCTTGTTACGTATAACGTTATATACAATTACGTAATAACGTATAACATTATATAGTATTACGTACTAACGTATAACGATATATACTATTACGTACTAACGAATGACTTTATATACTATTACTTAATAACGTATAACGTTATATACTATGACGTTCTAACGTATAACTTTATATAGTATTACGTACTAACGTATAACGTTATATAGTATTACCTTATTACGTATAACGTTATCTACTATTACGTTATAACGTAAAACGTTATGTAGTATTACCTTATGACGTATAAGGTTATGTAGTATTACCTTGTTACGTATAAGGTTATATACTATTACGTTCTAACGTATAACGTTATAGAGTAATACCTTATGACGTATAACGTGATGTAGTATTACCTTATGACGTATAAGGTTATGTAGTATTACCTTGTTACGTATAAGGTTATATACTATTACGTTCTAACGTATAACTTTATATAGTATCACCTACTAACGTATAACGAAATATACTATTACGTACTAACATATAACGTTATATACTATTACGTTCTAACGCATAACGTTATATACTATTACGTAATAACGTATAACGTTATGTAGTATTACCTTATAACGTATAACGTTATATACTATTACGTAATAACGTCTAACGTTATGTAGTATTACGTTATAACGTATAACGTTATATACTATTACGTACTAACGTATAACGTTATATAGTATTACCATATGACGTATAACGTTATGTAGTATTACGTACTAACGTATTACGTTATGTACTATTACGTAATAACGTATAACGTTATATAGTATTACCATATGACGTATAACGTTATGTAGTATTACGTACTAACGTATTACGTTATGTACTATTACGTATTAATGTTTAACGTTTTGTAGTATTACCTTATAACGTATAACGTTATATAATATTTCGAACTAACGAATAACTTTATATACTATTACTTAATAACGTATAACGTTATGCAGTATTACCTTATAACGTATAACGTTATATGCTACTACGTTATAACGTACAACGTTATATAGTGTTACGTATTAATGTATAACGTTATTTAGTATTACATTATGACGTATAACGTTACGTAGTATTGCCTTATAACGTATAACGTTATATACTATTGCGTACTAACGTATAACGTTATATTCTATTACGTTCTAACGTATAACTTTATATAGTATTACGTACTAACGTATAACATTATATAGTATTACCTTATTACGTACAATGTTATCTACTATTACGTTATAACGTAAAACGTTATGTAGTATTACGTGCTAACGTATAACGTTATAGAGTAATACCTTATGACGTATAACGTTATGTAGTATTACCTTATGACGTATAAGGTTATGTAGTATTACCTTGTTACGTATAAGGTTATATACTATTACGTTCTAACGTATAACTTTATATAGTATCACGTACTAACGTATAACGAAATATACTATTACGTACTAACATATAACGTTATATACTATTACGTTGTAACGTATAACGTTATATACTATTACGTAATAACGTATAACGTTATATAGTATTACCATATAACGTATAACGTTATGTAGTATTACCTTACGAAGTATAACGTTATGTATTATTACCTTGTAACGTATAACGTTATATACTATTACGTATTAATGTATAACGTTATATAGTATTACATTATGACGCGTAACGTTATGTAGTATTACCTTATGTCGTATACCGTTATATATTATTACGTACTAACGTATAACGTGATATACCATTACGAATTAATGTTTGACGTTATGTAGTATTACCTTATAACGTATAACGTTATATAATATTTCGTACTAACGAATAACTTTATATACTATTACTTAGTAACGTATAACGTTATGCAGTATTACCTTATAACGTATAACGTTATTGCTACTACGTTATAACGTATAACGTTATATACTGTAACGTATAACATTATATAGTATTACGTACTAAAGTATAACGATATATACTATTACGTACTAACGTATAACGTTATATAGTATTACCATATGACGTATAACGTTATGTAGTATTACCTTATGACGAATAACGTTATGTAGTATTACCTTGTTACGTATAACGTTCTGTAGTATTACCTTGTTACGTATAACGTTATATACCATTACGTACTAACGAATAACTTTATATACTATTACTGAATAACGTATAACGTTATGCAGTATTACCTTATAACGTATAACGTTATATGCTATTACGTTATAACGTATAACGTTATATACTATTACGTACTAACGTATAACGTTATATAGTATTACCTTATTACGTATAACGTTATCTACTATTACGTTATAACGTAAAACGTTATGTAGTATTACGTGCTAACGTATAACGTTATAGAGTAATACCTTATGACGTATAACGTTATGTAGTATTACCTTATGACGTATAACGTTATATACTATTACGTACTAACGTATAACGTTATATACTATTACGTAATAACGTATAACGTTATATAGTATTACCATATGACGTATAACGTTATGTAGTATTACGTAATAACGTATAACGTTATATACTATTTCGTATTAATGTATAACGTTATATAATATTACGTAATAACGTATAACGTTATATAGTATTACATTATGGCGTATAACGTTACGTAGTATTGCTTTATAACGTATAACGTTATATACTATTGCGTACTAACGTATAACGTTATGTACTATTCCATAATAACGTATAACGTTATATACTATTACTTAATAACGTATAACGTTATGCAGTATTACCTTATAACGTATAACGTTATGTAGTATTTCCTTACGATGTATAACGTTATGTATTATTACCTTATAACGAATAACGTTATATGCTATTACGTACTAACGTATAACGATATATACTATTACGAACTAACGTATTACGTTATATACTATTGCGTACTAACGTATAACGTTATATAGTATTACCATATGACGTATAACGTTATGTAGTATTACGTACTAACGTATTACGTTATGTACTATTACGTAATAACGTATAACGTTATATAGTATTACCATATGACGTATAACGTTATGTAGTATTACGTACTAACGTATTACGTTATGTACTATTACGTATTAATGTTTAACGTTTTGTAGTATTACCTTATAACGTATAACGTTATATAATATTTCGAACTAACGAATAACTTTATATACTATTACTTAATAACGTATAACGTTATGCAGTATTACCTTATAACGTATAACGTTATATGCTACTACGTTATAACGTATAACGTTATATAGTGTTACGTATTAATGTATAACGTTATTTAGTATTACATTATGACGTATAACGTTACGTAGTATTGCCTTATAACGTATAACGTTATATACTATTGCGTACTAACGTATAACGTTATATTCTATTACGTTCTAACGTATAACTTTATATAGTATTACGTACTAACGTATAACATTATATAGTATTACCTTATTACGTACAATGTTATCTACTATTACGTTATAACGTAAAACGTTATGTAGTATTACGTGCTAACGTATAACGTTATAGAGTAATACCTTATGACGTATAACGTTATGTAGTATTACCTTATGACGTATAAGGTTATGTAGTATTACCTTGTTACGTATAAGGTTATATACTATTACGTTCTAACGTATAACTTTATATAGTATCACGTACTAACGTATAACGTGATATACCATTACGAATTAATGTTTAACGTTATGTAGTATTACCTTATAACGTAAAACGTTATATAATATTTCGAACTAACGAATAACTTTATATACTATTACTTAGTAACGTATAACGTTATGCAGTATTACCTTATAACGTATAACGTTATTGCTACTACGTTATAACGTATAACGTTATATACTGTAACATATAACATTATATAGTATTACGTACTAAAGTATAACGATATATACTATTACGTACTAACGTATAACGTTATATAGTATTACCATATGACGTATAACGTTATGTAGTATTACCTTATGACGAATAACGTTATGTAGTATTACCTTGTTACGTATAACGTTCTGTAGTATTACCTTGTTACGTATAACGTTATATACCATTACGTACTAACGAATAACTTTATATACTATTACTGAATAACGTATAACGTTATGCAGTATTACCTTATAACGTATAACGTTATATGCTATTACGTTATAACGTATAACGTTATATACTATTACGTACTAACGTATAACGTTATATAGTATTACCTTATTACGTATAACGTTATCTACTATTACGTTATAACGTAAAACGTTATGTAGTATTACGTGCTAACGTATAACATTATAGAGTAATACCTTATGACGTATAACGTTATGTAGTATTACCTTATGACGTATAACGTTATATACTATTACGTACTAACGTATAACGTTATATACTATTACGTAATAACGTATAACGTTATATAGTATTACCATATGACGTATAACGTTATGTAGTATTACGTAATAACGTATAACGTTATATACTATTTCGTATTAATGTATAACGTTATATAATATTACGTAATAACGTATAACGTTATATAGTATTACATTA
Source organism: Bombus muscorum (assembly GCA_963971185.1). NCBI lineage: Eukaryota > Metazoa > Arthropoda > Insecta > Hymenoptera > Apidae > Bombus > Bombus muscorum. The sequence continues at coordinate 3,881,261 of OZ020141.1, forward strand.
TGGCGTATAACGTTACGTAGTATTGCTTTATAACGTATAACGTTATATACTATTGCGTACTAACGTATAACGTTATGTACTATTACATAATAACGTATAACGTTATATACTATTACTTAATAACGTATAACGTTATGCAGTATTACCTTATAACGTATAACGTTATGTAGTATTTCCTTACGATGTATAACGTTATGTATTATTACCTTATAACGAATAACGTTATATGCTATTACGTACTAACGTATAACGATATATACTATTACGAACTAACGTATTACGTTATATACTATTGCGTACTAACGTATAACGTTATGTACTATTACATAATAACGTATAACGTTATATACTATTACTTATAAATGTTTAACGTTATGCAGTATTACCTTATAACGTATAATGTTATATACCATTACGTACTAGCGAATAACTTTATATACTATTACTTAATAACGTATAACGTTATGCAGTATTACCTTATAACGTATAACGTTATATGCTACAACGTTACAACGTATAACGTTATATACTGTTACGTACTAACGTATAACGTTATATACTATTGCGTTCTATCGTATAACATTATATAGCATTACGTTCTAACGTATAACGTTATATAGTGTTACCTATTAATGTATAACGTTATTTAGTATTACATTATGACGTATAACGTTACGTAGTATTGCCTTATAATGTATAACGTTATATACTATTACGTACTGACGTATTACGTTATGTACTATTACGTAATAACGTATAACGTTATATACTATTACGTACTAACGTATAACGTTATATAGTATTACATTATGACGTATAACGTTATGTAGTAATGCCTTATAACGTATAACGTTATATACTATTGCGTACTAACGTATAACGTTATGTACTATTACGTAATAACGTATAACGTTATATAGTATTACCATATGACGTATAACGTTATATAGTATTACGTACTAACGTATTACGTTATGTACTATTACGTAATAACGTGTAACGCTATATACTATTTCGTACTAACGTATAACGTTATATACTATTACGTATTATTGTATAATGTTATATACTATTACGTTGTAACGTAAAACGATATGTAGTATTACCTTATGTCGTATACCGTTATATATTATTACGTACTAACGTATTACGTCATATACTATTACGTATTAATGTATAACGTTATATAGTATTACATTATGACGTATAACGATACGTAGTTTTGCCTTATAACGTATAACGTTACATACTATGGCGTACTAACGTATAACGTTATGTAGTATTACGTACTAACGTATTACGTTATGAACTATTACGTAATAACGTATAACGTTATATACTATTACGTATTAATGTATAACGTTATATAGTATTACATTATGACGTATAACTTTATGTAGTATTGCCTTATAACGTATAACGTTATATGCTATTACGTTATAACGTATAACGTCATATAGTATTACGTACTAACGTATAACGATATATACTATCACGTACTAACGTATAACGTTATACACTATTACGTACTAACGTATAACGATATATACTATTACGTAATACCGTATAACGTTATATACTATTACGTTCTAACGTATAACTTTGTATAGTATTACGTACTAACGTACAACGTTATATAGTATTACCTTATGACGTATAACGTTATGTAGTATTACGTACTAACGTATAACGTTATATACTATTACGTAATAACGTATAACGTTATATAGTATTACCATATGACGTATAACGTTATGTAGTATTACGTACTAACGTATTACGTTATGTATTATTAAGTAATAACGTATAACGTTATATACTATTTCGTATTAATGTATAACGTTATATAATATTACATTATGACGTATAACGTTATGTAGTATTGCCTTATAACGTATAACGTTATATACTATTGCCAACTAACGTATAACGATATATACTATTACGAACTAACGTATTACGTTATGTACTATTACGTAATAACGTATAACGTTATATAGTATTACCATATGACGTATAACGTTATGTAGTATTACGTACTAACGTATTACGTTATGTACTATTACGTAATAACGTATAACGTTATATAGTATTACCTTATGACGTATAACGTTATGTAGTATTACCTTACGAAGTATAACGTTATGTATTATTACCTTATAACGTATAACGTTATATGCTATTACGTACTAACGTATAACGATATATACTATTACGAACTAACGTATTACGTTATGTACTATTACGTAATAACGTATAACGTTATATAGTATTACATTATGACGTATAACGTTATGTAGTATTACCTTATGTCGTATACCGTTATATATTATTACGTACTAACGTATAACGTTATATACTATTACGTATTAATGTTTAACGTTATGTAGTATTACCTTATAACTTATAACGATATATAATATTTCGTACTAACGAATAACTTTTTATACTATTACTTAATAACGTATAACGTTCTGCAGTATTACCTTATAACATATAACGTTATATGCTACAACGTTATAACATATAACGTTATATACTGTTACGTACTAACGTATAACGTTATACACTATTGCGTTCTATCGTATAACATTATATAGTATTACGTTCTAACGTATAACGTTATATAGTGTTACGTATTAATGTATAACGTTATTTAGTATTACATTATGACGTATAACGTTACGTAGTATTGCCTTATAACGTATAACGTTATATACTATTACGTACTGACGTATTACGTTATGTACTATTACGTAATAACGTATAACGTTATATACTATTACGTATTAATGTATAACGTTATATAGTATTACATTATGACGTATAACGTTATGTAGTAATGCCTTATAACGTATAACGTTATATACTATTGCGTACTAACGTATAACGTTAGGTGCTATTACGTAATAACGTATAACGTTATATAGTATTACCATATGACGTATAACGTTATGTAGTATTACCTTATGACGTATAACGTTATGTAGTATTACCTTGTTACGTATAACGTTATATACAATTACGTAATAACGTATAACGTTATATAGTATTACGTACTAACGTATAACGATATATACTTTTACGTACTAACGTATAACGTTATATAGTATTATGTACTAACGTATAACTATATATACTATTACGTACTAACGTATAACGTTATATACTATTACGTACTAATGTATAACGATATATACTATTACGTACTAACGCATAACGTTATATACTATTACGTATTAATGTATAATGTTATATACTATTACGTTGTAACGTAAAACGATATGTAGTATTACCTTATGTCGTATACCGTTATATAATATTACGTACTAACGTATAACGTTATATACTATTACGTATTAGTGTTTAACGTTATGTAGTATTACCTTATAACGTATAACGTTATATACTATTTCGTACTAACGAATAACTTTATATACTATTACTTAATGACGTATAACGTTATGCAGTATTACCTTATCACGTATAACGTTATGTAGTATTACCTTACGAAGTATAACGTTATGTATTATTACCTTATAACGTATAACGTTATATGCTATTACGTACTAACGTATAACGATATATACTATTACGAACTAACGTATAACGTTATATACTATTACGTACTAACGTATTACGATATATACTATTCCGTACTAACGTATAACGTTATATACTATTACGTATTGATGTATAACGTTATATAGTATTACATTATGACGTATAGCGTTACATAGTATTGCCTTATAACGTATAACGTTATATACTATTGCGTACTAACGTATAACGTTATGTACTATTACGTAATAACGTATAACGTTATATACTATTACTTATAAATGTTTAACGTTATGCAGTATTACCTTATAACGTATAACGTTATATGCCATTACGTACTAGCGAATAACTTTATATACTATTACTTAATAATGTATAACGTTATGCAGTATTACCTTATAACGTATATCGTTATATACTATTTCGTACTAACGAATAACTTTATATACTATTACTTAATAACGTATAACGTTATCCAGGATTACCTTATATGCTATTACGTTATAACGTATAACGTTATATACTATTACGTACTAACGTATAACGATATATACTATTACGTACTAACGTATAACGTTATATACTATTACGTACTAACGTATAACGATATATACTATTACGTAATACCGGATAACGTTATATACTATTACGTTATAACGTAAAAAGTTATGTAGTATTACGTGCTAACGTATAACGTTATAGAGGCATACCTTATGACGTATAACGTTATGTAGTATTACCTTATGACGAATAAGGTTATGTAGTATTACCTTGTTACGTATACGGTTATATACTATTACGTTCTAACGTATAACTTTGTATAGTATTACGTACTAATGTATAACGTTATATAGCATTACCTTATGAGGTATAACGTTATGTAGTATTACGTACTAACGTATGACGTTATGTACTATTACGTAATAACGTATAACGTTGTATGCTATTACGTATTAATGTTTAACGTTATGTAGTATTACCTTATAACGTATAACGTCATATACTATTACGTACTAACGAATAACTTCATATACTATTACTTAATAACGTACAACGTTATATACTATTACGTGCTAACGTATAACTTTGTATAGTATTACGTACTAACGTATAACGTTATATAGCATTACCTTATGACGTATAACGTTATATAATATTTCGTACTAACGAATAACTTTATATACTATTACTTAATAACGTATAACGTTATGCAGTATTACCTTATAACGTATAACGTTATATGCTATTACGTTATAACGTATAACGTTACATACTGTTACGTACTAACGTATAACGTTATATAGTGTTACGTAATAATGTATAACGTTATATAGTATTACATTATGACGTATAACGTTACGTAGTATTGCCTTATAACGTATAACGTTATATACTATTGCGTACTAACGTATAACGTTATGAACTATTACGTAATAACGTATAACGTTATATAGTATTACCATATGACGTATAACGTTATGTAGTATTACATACTAACGTATTACGTTATGTACTATTACGTAATAACGTATAACGTTATATACTATTACGTATTAATGTATAACGTTATATAATATTACATTATGACGTATATCGTTATGTAGTATTGCCTTATAACGTATAACGTTTTATACTATTGCGTACTAACGTATGACGTTATGTACCATTACGTAGTAACGTATAACGTTATATAGTATTACCATATGACATATAACGTTATGTACTATTACGTAATAACGTATAAAGTTTAATAGTATTACCATATGACGTATAACGTTATGTAGTATTACGTACTAACGTATTACGTTATGTACTATTACGTAATAACGTATAACGTTATATAGTATTACCTTATGACGTATAACGTTATTTAGTATTACCTTACGAAGTATAACGTTATGTATTATTACCTTATAACGTATAACGTTATATGCTATTACGTTTTAACGTATAACGATATGTACTATTACGAACTAACGTATTACGTTATGTACTATTACGTAATAACGTCTAACGTTATGTATTATTACCTTATAACGTATAACGTTATATGCTATTACGTTCTAACGTATAACGTTATATACTATTACGTAATAACGTATAACGTTATATAGTATTACGTTAGGACGTATAACGTTATATAGTATTACGTACTAACGTATTACGTTATGTACTATTACGTAATAACGTATAACGTTATATACTATTACGTATTAATGTATAACGTTATATAATATTACATTATGATGTATAACGTTATGTAGTATTGCCTTATAATGTATAACGTTATATACTACTGCGTACTAACGTATAACGTTATGTACTATTACGTAATAACGTATAACGTTATATAGTATTACCATATGACGTATAACGTTATGTACTATTACGTAATAACGTATAACGTTATATAGTATTACCATATGACGTATAACGTTATGTAGTATTACCTTGTTACGTATAACGCTCTGTAGTATTACCTTGTTACGTATAACGTTATATACTATCACGTAATAACGTATAACGTTATATAGTATTACGTACTAACGTATAACGATATATACTATTACGTACTAACGTATAACGTTATACACTATTACGTACTAACGTATTACGATATATACTATTCCGTACTAACGTATAACGTTATATACTATTACGTACTAACGTATTACGATATATACTATTCCGTACTAACGTATAACGTTATATACTATTACGTAGTAATGTATAATGTTATATAATATTACGTTGTAACGTAAAACGATATGTAGTATTACCTTATGTCGTATACCGTTATATATTATTACGTACTAACGTATAACGTTATATACTATTACGTATTAATGTTTAAGGTTATGTAGTATTACCTTATAACGTATAACGTTATATACTATTTCGTACTAACGAATAACTTTATATACTATTACTTAATAACGTATAACGTTATCCAGGATTACCTTATATGCTATTACGTTATAACGTATAACGTTATATACTATTACGTACTAACGTATAACGATATATACTATTACGTACTAACGTATAACGTTATATACTATTACGTACTAACGTATAACGATATATACTATTACGTAATACCGGATAACGTTATATACTATTACGTTATAACGTAAAAAGTTATGTAGTATTACGTGCTAACGTATAACGTTATAGAGGCATACCTTATGACGTATAACGTTATGTAGTATTACCTTATGACGAATAAGGTTATGTAGTATTACCTTGTTACGTATACGGTTATATACTATTACGTTCTAACGTATAACTTTGTATAGTATTACGTACTAATGTATAACGTTATATAGCATTACCTTATGAGGTATAACGTTATGTAGTATTACCTTATGACGAATAAGGTTATGTAGTATTACCTTGTTACGTATACGGTTATATACTATTACGTTCTAACGTATAACTTTGTATAGTATTACTTAATAACGTACAACGTTATATAGCATTACCTTATGACGTATAACGTTATGTAGTATTGCCTTATAATGTATAACGTTATATACTACTGCGTACTAACGTATAACGTTATGTACTATTACGTAATAACGTATAACGTTATATAGTATTACCATATGACGTATAACGTTATGTACTATTACGTAATAACGTATAACGTTATATAGTATTACCATATGACGTATAACGTTATGTAGTATTACCTTATGACGTATAACTTTATGTAGTATTACCTTGTTACGTATAACGCTCTGTAGTATTACCTTGTTACGTATAACGTTATATACTATCACGTAATAACATATAACGTTATACACTATTACGTACTAACGTATTACGATATATACTATTCCGTACTAACGTATAACGTTATATACTATTACGTACTAACGTATTACGATATATACTATTCCGTACTAACGTATAACGTTATATACTATTACGTAGTTATGTATAATGTTATATAATATTACGTTGTAACGTAAAACGATATGTAGTATTACCTTATGTCGTATACCGTTATATATTATTACGTACTAACGTATAACGTTATATACTATTACGTATTAATGTTTAAGGTTATGTAGTATTACCTTATAACGTATAACGTTATATACTATTTCGTACTAACGAATAACTTTATATACTATTACTTAATAACGTATAACGTTATCCAGTATTACCTTATATGCTATTACGTTATAACGTATAACGTTATATACTATTACGTACTAACGTATAACGATATATACTATTACGTAATACCGGATAACGTTATATACTATTACGTTATAACGTAAAAAGTTATGTAGTATTACGTGCTAACGTATAACGTTATGTAGTATTACCTTATGACGAATAAGGTTATGTAGTATTACCTTGTTACGTATACGGTTATATACTATTACGTTCTAACGTATAACTTTGTATAGTATTACGTACTAATGTATAACGTTATATAGCATTACCTTATGAGGTATAACGTTATGTAGTATTACGTACTAACGTATGACGTTATGTACTATTACGTAATAACGTATAACGTTGTATGCTATTACGTATTAATGTTTAACGTTATGTAGTATTACCTTATAACGTATAACGTCATATACTATTACGTACTAACGAATAACTTCATATACTATTACTTAATAACGTACAACGTTATATACTATTACGTTCTAACGTATAATTTTGTATAGTATTACGTACTAACGTATAACGTTATATAGCATTACCTTAAGACGTATAACGTTATGTAGTATTACGTACTAACGTATGACGTTATATACTATTGCGTACTAACGTATAACGTTATGTACTATTACGTAATAACGTATAACGTTATATAGTATTACCATATGACATATAACGTTATGTACTATTACGTAATAACGTATAAAGTTTAATAGTATTACCATATGACGTATAACGTTATGTAGTATTACCTTATGACGTATAACGTTATATGCTATTACGTTATAACGTATAACGTTCTATACTGTTACGTACTAACGTATAACGTTATATAGTGTTACGTAATAATGTATAACGTTATATAGTATTACATTATGACGTATAACGTTACGTAGTATTGCCTTATAACGTATAACGTTATATACTATTGCGTACTAACGTATAACGTTATGAACTATTACGTAATAACGTATAACGTTATATAGTATTACCATATGACGTATAACGTTATGTAGTATTACATACTAACGTATTACGTTATGTACTATTACGTAATAACGTATAACGTTATATACTATTACGTATTAATGTATAACGTTATATAATATTACATTATGACGTATATCGTTATGTAGTATTGCCTTATAACGTATAACGTTATATACTATTGCGTACTAACGTATGACGTTATGTACCATTACGTAGTAACGTATAACGTTATATAGTATTACCATATGACATATAACGTTATGTACTATTACGTAATAACGTATAAAGTTTAATAGTATTACCATATGACGTATAACGTTATGTAGTATTACGTACTAACGTATTACGTTATGTACTATTACGTAATAACGTATAACGTTATATAGTATTACCTTATGACGTATAACGTTATGTAGTATTACCTTACGAAGTATAACGTTATGTATTATTACCTTATAACGTATAACGTTATATGCTATTACGTACTAACGTATAACGGTATGTACTATTACGAACTAACGTATTACGTTATGTACTATTACGTAATAACGTATAACGTTATATAGTATTACATTATGACGTATAACGTTATGTAGTATTACCTTATGTCGTATACCGTTATATATTATTACGTACTAACGTGTAACGTTATATACTATTACGTGTTAATGTTTAACGTTATGTAGTATTACCTTATAACGTATAACGATATATAATATTTCGTACTAACGAATAACTTTTTATACTACTACTTAATAACGTATAAAGTTATGCAGTATTACCTTATAACGTATAACGTTATATACTGTTACGTACTAACGTATAACGTTATATACTATTGCGTTCTATCGTATAACATTATATAGTATTACGTTCTAACGTATAACGTTATATAGTGTTACGTATTATTGTATAACGTTATTTAGTATTACATTATGACGTACAACGTTACGTAGTATTGCCTTATAACGTATAACGTTATATACTATTACGTACTGACGTATTACGTTATGTACTATTACGTAATAACGTATAACGTTATATACTATTACGTATTAATGTATAACGTTATATAGTATTACATTATGACGTATAGCGTTATGTAGTAATGCCTTATAACGTATAACGTTATATACTATTACGTACTGACGTATTACGTTATGTACTATTACGTAATAACGTATAACGTTATATACTATTACGTATTAATGTATAACGTTATATAGTATTACATTATGACGTAGAGCGTTATGTAGTAATGCCTTATAACGTATAACGTTATATACTATTGCGTACTAACGTATAACGTTATGTACTATTACGTAATAACGTATAACGTTATATAGTATTACCATATGACGTATAACGTTATGTAGTATTACCTTATGACGTATAACGTTATGTAGTATTACCTTGTTACGTATAACGTTCTGTAGTATTACCTTGTTACGTATAACGTTATATACAATTACGTAATAACGTATAACGTTATATAGTATTACGTACTAACGTATAACGATATATACTATTACGTATTAACGTATAACGTTATATAGTATTACGTACTAACGTATAACTATATATACTATTACGTACTAACGTATAACGTTATATACTATTACGTACTAATGTATAACGATATATACTATTACGTACTAACGCATAACGTTATATACTATTACGTATTAATGTATAATGTTATATACTATTACGTTGTAACGTAAAACGATATGTAGTATTACCTTATGTCGTATACCGTTATATAATATTACGTACTAACGTATAACGTTATATACTACTGCGTACTAACGTATAACGTTATGTACTATTACGTAATAACTTATAACGTTATATAGTATTACCATATGACGTATAACGTTATGTACTATTACGTAATAACGTATAACGTTATATAGTATTACCATATGACGTATAACGTTATATAGTATTACGTACTAACGTATAACGATATATACTATTACGTACTAACGTATAACGTTTTATACTAATACGTACTAACGTATTACGATATATACTATTCCGTACTAACGTATAACGTTATATACTATTACGTATTAATGTATAATGTTATATACTATTACGTTGTAACGTAAAACGATATGTAGTATTACCTTATGTCGTATACCGTTATATATTATTATGTACTAACGTATAACGTTATATACTATTACGTATTAATGTTTAACGTTATGTAGTATTACCTTATAACGTATAACGTTATATGCTATTACGTTATAACGTATAACGTTATATACTATTACGTACTAACGTATAACGTTATATACTATTACGTACTAAGGTATAACGATATATACTATTACGTAATACCGTATAACGTTATATACTATTACGTACTAAGGTATAACGATATATACTATTACGTTATAACGTAAAAAGTTATGTAGTATTACGTGCTAACGTATAACGTTATAGAGTAATACCTTATGACGTATAACGTTATGTAGTATTACCTTATGACGTATAAGGTTATGTAGTATTACCTTGTTACGTATAAGTTTATATACTATTACGTTCTAACGTATAACTTTATATAGTATCACCTACTAACGTATAACGAAATATACTATTACGTACTAACATATAACGTTATATACTATTACGTTCTAACGTATAACGTTATATACTATTACGTAACAACGTATAACGTTATATAGTATTACCTTATTACGTATAACGTTATCTACTATCACGTTATAACGTAAAAAGTTATGTAGTATTACGTGCTAACGTATAACGTTATAGAGTAATACCTTATGACGTATAACGTTATGTAGTATTACCTTATGACGTATAAGGTTATGTAGTATTACCTTGTTACGTATAAGTTTATATACTATTACGTTCTAACGTATAACTTTATATAGTATCACCTACTAACGTATAACGAAATATACTATTACGTAATAACATATAACGTTATATACTATTACGTTCTAACGTATAACGATATATACTCTTACGTAATAACGTATAACGTTATATAGTATTACCTTATTACGTATAACGTTATCTACTATCACGTTATAACGTAAAACGTTATGTAGTATTACGTGCTAACGTATAACGTTATAGAGTAATACCTTATGACGTATAACGTTATGTAGTATTACCTTATGACGTATAAGGTTATGTAGTATTACCTTGTTACGTATAAGGTTATATACTATTACGTTCTAACGTATAACTTTATATAGTATCACTTACTAATGTATAACGAAATATACTATTACGTACTAACATATAACGTTATATACTATTACATTCTAACGTATAACGTTATATAGTATTACGTAATAACGTATAACGTTATATAGTATTACCATATGACGTATAACGTTATGTAGTATTGCGTACTAACGTATTACGTTATGTACTATTACGTAATAACGTATAACGTTATATACTATTACGTATTAATGTATAACGTTATATAATATTACATTATGACGTATAACGTTATGTAGGATTGAATATAACGTATAAAGTTATATACTATTGCGTACTAACGTATAACGTTATGTACTATTACGTAATAACGTACAACGTTATATAGTATTACCATATGACGTATAACGTTATGTACTATTACGTAATGACGTATAACGTTATATAGTATTACCATATGACGTATAACGTTATGTAGTATTACCTTATGACGTATAACTTTATGTAGTATTACCTTGTTACGTATAACGCTCTGTAGTATTACCTTGTTACGTATAACGTTATATACTATCACGTAATAACGTATAACGTTATATAGTATTACGTACTAACGTATAACGATATATACTATTACGTACTAACGTATAACGTTATATACTATTACGTTGTAACGTAAAACGATATGTAGTATTACCTTATGCCGTATACCGTTATATATTATTACGTACTAACGTATAACGTTATATACTATTACATATAAATATTTAACGTTATGCAGTATTACCTTATAACGTATAACGTTATATGCTATTAAGTTATAACGTATAACGTTATATACTATTACGTACTAACGTATAACGTTATATAGTATTACCATATGACGTATAACATTATATTGTATTACGTACTAACGTATAACGTTATATAGTATTACGCTATGAGGTATAACGTTATATACTATTACGTTATAGCGTAAAACGTTATGTAGTATTACGTACTAACGTATAACGTTATATACTATTACGTACTAACGTACAACGACATATACTATTACGTAATAACGTATAACGTTATATACTATTACGTTCTAACGTATAACATTATATAGTATTACGTACTAACGTATTACGATATATACTATTACGTACTAACGTATAACGTTATATACTATTACGTATTAATGTATAATGTTATATACTATTACGTTGCAACGTAAAACGATATGTAGTATTACCTCATGTCGTATCCCGTTATATATTATTACGTACTAACGTATAACGTTATATACTATTACGTATTAATGTTTAACGTTATGTAGTATTACCTTATAACGTATAACGTTATATAGTATTACCTTATGACGTATAACGTTACGTAGTATTGCCTTACGAAGCATAACGTTATGTATTATTACCTTATAACGTATAACGTTATATACTGTTACGTACTAACGTATAACGTTATGTAGTATTACCTTATGACGTATAACGTTATGTAGTATTACCTTATGACGTATAACGTTATGTAGTATTACCTTGTTACGTATAACGTTCTGTAGTATTACCTTGTTACGTATAACGTTATATACAATTACGCAATAACGTATAACGTTATATAGTATTACGTACTAACGTATAACGTTATATACTATCACGTATTAATGTTTAACGTTATGTAGTACTACGTACTAACGTATAACGTTATATACTATTACGTATTAATGTATAATGTTATATACTATTACGTTGTAACGTAAAACGACATGTAGTATTACCTTATGTCGTATACCGTTATATATTATTACGTACTAACGTATAACGTTATATACTATTACGTTCTATCGTATAACATTATATAGTGTTACGTACTAACGTATAACGTGATATAGTATTACCTTATTACGTATAACGTTATCTACTATTACGTTATAACGTAAAACGTTATGTAGTATTACGTGCTAACGTATAACGTTATGGAGTAATACCTTATGAAGCATTAGGTTATGTAGTATTACCTTGTTACGTATAAGGTCATATACTATTACGTTCTAACGTATAACTTTATATAGTATCACGTACTAACGTATTACGATATATACTATTACGTACTAACGTATAACGTTATATACTATTACGTATTAATGTATAATGTTATATACTATTACGTTGTAACGTAAAACGATATGTAGTATTACCTTATGTCGTATACCGTTATATATTATTACGTACTAACGTATAACGTTATATACTATTACGTATTAATGTTTAACGTTATGTAGTATTACCTTATAACGTATAACGTTATATGCTATTACGTTATAACGTATAACGTTATATACTATTACGTACTAACGTATAACGTTATATACTATTACGTACTAAGGTATAACGATATATACTATTACGTAATACCGTATAACGTTATATACTATTACGTACTAAGGTATAACGATATATACTATTACGTTATAACGTAAAAAGTTATGTAGTATTACGTGCTAACGTATAACGTTATAGAGTAATACCTTATGACGTATAACGTTATGTAGTATTACCTTATGACGTATAAGGTTATGTAGTATTACCTTGTTACGTATAAGTTTATATACTATTACGTTCTAACGTATAACTTTATATAGTATCACCTACTAACGTATAACGAAATATACTATTACGTACTAACATATAACGTTATATACTATTACGTTCTAACGTATAACGTTATATACTATTACGTAATAACGTATAACGTTATATAGTATTACCTTATTACGTATAACGTTATCTACTATCACGTTATAACGTAAAAAGTTATGTAGCATTACGTGCTAACGTATAACGTTATAGAGTAATACCTTATGACGTATAACGTTATGTAGTATTACCTTATGACGTATAAGGTTATGTAGTATTACCTTGTTACGTATAAGTTTATATACTATTACGTTCTAACGTATAACTTTATATAGTATCACCTACTAACGTATAACGAAATATACTATTACGTAATAACATATAACGTTATATACTATTACGTTCTAACGTATAACGATATATACTATTACGTAATAACGTATAACGTTATATAGTATTACCTTATAACGTATAACGTTATCTACTATCACGTTATAACGTAAAACGTTATGTAGTATTACGTGCTAACGTATAACGTTATAGAGTAATACCTTATGACGTATAACGTTATGTAGTATTACCTTATGACGTATAAGGTTATGTAGTATTACCTTGTTACGTATAAGGTTATATACTATTACGTTCTAACGTATAACTTTATATAGTATCACTTACTAATGTATAACGAAATATACTATTACGTACTAACATATAACGTTATATACTATTACATTCTAACGTATAACGTTATATAGTATTACGTAATAACGTATAACGTTATATAGTATTACCATATGACGTATAACGTTATGTAGTATTGCGTACTAACGTATTACGTTATGTACTATTACGTAATAACGTATAACGTTATATACTATTACGTATTAATGTATAACGTTATATAATATTACATTATGACGTATAACGTTATGTAGGATTGAATATAACGTATAAAGTTATATACTATTGCGTACTAACGTATAACGTTATGTACTATTACGTAATAACGTACAACGTTATATAGTATTACCATATGACGTATAACGTTATGTACTATTACGTAATGACGTATAACGTTATATAGTATTACCATATGACGTATAACGTTATGTAGTATTACCTTGTGACGTATAACTTTATGTAGTATTACCTTGTTACGTATAACGCTCTGTAGTATTACCTTGTTACGTATAACGTTATATACTATCACGTAATAACGTATAACGTTATATAGTATTACGTACTAACGTATAACGATATATACTATTACGTACTAACGTATAACGTTATATACTATTACGTATTAATGTTTAACGTTATGTAGTATTACCTTATAACGTATAACGTTATATAGTATTACCTTATGACGTATAACGTTACGTAGTATTGCCTTACGAAGCATAACGTTATGTATTATTACCTTATAACGTATAACGTTATATACTGTTACGTACTAACGTATAACGTTATATAGTATTGCCATAAGACGTATAACGTTATGTACTATTACGTACTAACGTATAACGTTATATACTATTACGTATTAATGTATAGTGTTATATACTATTACGTTGTAACGTAAAACGACATGTAGTATTACCTTATGTCGTATACCGTTATATATTATTACGTACTAACGTATAACGTTATATACTATTACGTTCTATCGTATAACATTATATAGTATTACGTACTAACGTATAACGTGATATAGTATTACCTTATTACGTACAACGTTATCTACTATTACGTTATAACGTAAAACGTTATGTAGTATTACGTGCTAACGTATAACGTTTTGGAGTAATACCTTATGACGCATAAGGTTATGTAGTATTACCTTGTTACGTATAAGGTCATATACTATTACGTTCTAACGTATAACTTTATATAGTATCACGTACTAACGTATAACGAAATATACTATTACGTACTAACATATAACGTTATATACTGTTACGTTCTAACGTATAACGTTATATACTATAACGTAATAACGTCTAACGTTATGTAGAATTACCTAATAACGTATAACGTTATATACTATTACGTACTAACATATAACGTTATGTACTATTACGAAGTAACGTATAACGATATATACTGTTACGAACTAACGTATAACGTCATATACTATTACGTATTAATGTATAACGTTATATAGTATTACATTATGACGTATAACGTTATGTAGTAATGCCTTATAACGTATAACGTTATATACTATTGCGTACTAACGTATATCGTTATGTACCATTACGTAATAACGTATAACGTTATATAGTATTACCATATGACGTTTAACGTTATGTAGTATTACCTTACGACGTATAACGTTATGTAGTATTACCTTGTTACGTATAACGTTCTGCAGTATTACCTTGTTACGTATAACGTTATATACTATTACGTACTAATGTATAACGATATATACTACTACGTACTAACGTATAACGTTATATACTATTATGTATTAATGTATAACGTTATATAATATTACATTATTACGTATAACGTTATGTAGTATTGCCTTATAACGAATAACGTTATATGATATTACGTAATAACGTATAACGATATATACTATTGCGTAATAACATATAACGTTATATACTATTACGTTCTAACGTATAACGTTATATACTATTACGTAATAACGTATAACGTCATATAGTATTACCATATGACGTATATCGTTATGTAGTATTACGTACTAACGTATTACGTTATGTACTATTACGTAATAACGTATAACGTTATGTAGTATTACCTTGATACGTTTAACGTTATATAGTATTACCTTGTTACGTATAACGTTATGTAGTATTACCTTGTTACTTATAACGTTATATACTATTACGTAAAAACGTATAACGTTATATACTATTACGTGTTATTGTATAACGTAATATACTATTACGTTGTAACGTAAAACGATATGTAGTATTACCGTATGTCGTATAACGTTATATATTATTACGTACTAACGTATAACGTTATATACTATTACAAATTAATGTTTAACGTTATGTAGTATTACCTTATAACGTGTAACGTTATATACTATTACGTACTAACGAATAACTTTGTATACTATTACGTTATAACGTATAACGTTATATAGTATTACGTACTAACGTATAACGTTATATAGTATTACGTACTAACGTATAACGTTATATACTATTACGTACTAACGTATAACGTTATATACTATTACGTTCTAACGTATAACTTTATATAGTATTACGTACTAACGTATAACGGTATATAGTATTACGTACTAACGTATAACGTTATATACTGTTACAAATTAATGTTTAACGTTATGTAGTTTTACCTTATAACGTGTAACGTTATATACTATTACGTACTAACGAATAACTTTGTATACTATTACGTTATAACGTATAACGTT
Organism: Bombus muscorum; assembly: GCA_963971185.1. NCBI lineage: Eukaryota > Metazoa > Arthropoda > Insecta > Hymenoptera > Apidae > Bombus > Bombus muscorum. The sequence continues at coordinate 3,899,258 of OZ020141.1, forward strand.
ATATAGTAATACGTACTAACGTATAACGTTATGTACTATTACGTAATAACGTATAACGTTATATACTATTACGTACTAACGTATAACGTTACATACTATTACGTTCTAACGTATAACTTTATATAGTATTACGTACTAACGTATAACGGTATATAGTATTACGTACTAACGTATAACGTTATATACTATTACAAATTAATGTTTAACGTTATGTAGTTTTACCTTATAACGTGTAACGTTATATACTATTACGTACTAACGTATAACGTTATATACTATTACGTTATAACGTATAACTTTATATAGTATTACGTACTAACGTATAACATTATATAGTATTACCTTATTACGTATAACGTTATATACAATCACGTTATATCGTATAACGATATATACTATTACGTATTAATGTATAACGTTATATAGTATTACCTTATTACGTATAACGTTATGTACTATTACGTAATAACGTATAACGCTATATACTATTACGGTATAACGTATAACGTTATATACTATTACGTACTAACGTATTACGTTGTGTTCTATAACGTAATAACGTATAACGTTATATAGTATTACCATATGACGTATAACGTTATGTAGTATTACCTTATGACGTATAACGTTATATACTATCACGTTATAACGTAAAACGATATGTAGTATTACGTGCTAACGTATAACGTTATAGAGTAATACCTTATGACGTATAACGTTATGTAGTATTACCTAATAACGTATAACGTTATGTAGTATTACCTTATGACGTATAACGTCATGTAGTATTACCTTGTTACGTATAACGTTATATACTATTACGTAAAAACGTATAACGTTATATACTATTACGTGTTAATGTATAACGTTATATACTATTACGTTGTAACGTAAAACGATATGTAGTATTACCGTATGTCGTATAACGTTATATATTATTACGTACTAACGTATAACGTTATATACTATTACAAATTCATGTTTAACGTTATGTAGTATTACCTTATAACGTGTAACGTTATATACTATTACGTACTAACGAATAACTTTGTATACTATTACGTTATAACGTATAACGTTATATAGTATTACGTACTATCGTATAACGTTATGTACTATTACGTAATAACGTATAACGCTATATACTATTACGTTATAACGTATAACGTTATATACTATTACGTAATAACGAATAACGTTATATACTATTACGTAATAACGAATAACGTTATATACTGTTACGTACTAACGTATAACGTTATGTACTATTACGTAATAACGTATAACGTTATATACTATTACGTATTAATGTATAACGTTATATAGTATTACATTATGACGTATAACGTTATATACTATTACGTATTAATGTATAACGTTATATAGTATTACATTATGACGTATAACGTTATGTAGTATTGCCTTGTAACGTATAACGTTATATACTATTACGTACTAACGTATTACGTTATGTACTATAACGTAATAACGTATAACGTTATATAGTATTACCATATGACGTATAACGTTATGTAGTATTACCTTATGACGTATAACGTTATATACTATCACATTATAACGTAAAACGATATGTAGTATTACGTGCTAACGTATAACGTTATAGAGTAATACCTTATGACGTATAACGTTATGTACTATTACCTAATAACGTATAACGTTATGTAGTATTACCTTATGACGTATAACGTTATGTAGTATTACCTTGATACGTTTAACGTTATATAGTATTACCTTGTTACGTATAACGTTATGTAGTATTACCTTGTTACGTATAACGTTATATACTATTACGTGTTAATGTATAACGTTATATACTATTACGTTGTAACGTAAAACGATATGTAGTATTACCGTATGTCGTAAAACGTTATATATTATTACGTACTAACGTATAACGTTATATACTATTACAAATTAATGTTTAACGTTATGTAGTATTACCTTATAACGTGTAACGTTATATACTATTACGTACTAACGAATAACTTTGTATACTATTACGTTATAACGTATAACGTTATATAGTATTACGTACTAACGTATAACGTTATATAGTATTACGTACTAACGTATAACGTTATATACTATTACGTACTAACGTATAACGTTATATACTATTACATTCTAACGTATAACTTTATATAGTATTACCTTATAACGTATAACGTTATATGCTATTAAGTTATAACGTATAACGTTATATACTATTACGTACTAACGTATAACGTTATATAGTATTACCATATGACGTATAACATTATATTGTATTACGTACTAACGTATAACGTTATATAGTATTACGCTATGAGGTATAACGTTATATACTATTACGTTATAGCGTAAAACGTTATGTAGTATTACGTACTAACGTATAACGTTATATACTATTACGTACTAACGTACAACGATATATACTATTACGTAATAACGTATAACGTTATATACTATTACGTTCTAACGTATAACATTATATAGTATTACGTACTAACGTATTACGATATATACTATTACGTACTAACGTATAACGTTATATACTATTACGTATTAATGTATAATGTTATATACTATTACGTTGCAACGTAAAACGATATGTAGTATTACCTCATGTCGTATCCCGTTATATATTATTACGTACTAACGTATAACGTTATATACTATTACGTATTAATGTTTAACGTTATGTAGTATTACCTTATAACGTATAACGTTATATAGTATTACCTTATGACGTATAACGTTACGTAGTATTGCCTTACGAAGCATAACGTTATGTATTATTACCTTATAACGTATAACGTTATATACTGTTACGTACTAACGTATAACGTTATATAGTATTGCCATAAGACGTATAACGTTATGTACTATTACGTACTAACGTATAACGTTATATACTATTACGTATTAATGTATAGTGTTATATACTATTACGTTGTAACGTAAAACGACATGTAGTATTACCTTATGTCGTATACCGTTATATATTATTACGTACTAACGTATAACGTTATATACTATTACGTTCTATCGTATAACATTATATAGTGTTACGTACTAACGTATAACGTGATAAAGTATTACCTTATTACGTATAACGTTATCTACTATTACGTTATAACGTAAAACGTTATGTAGTATTACGTGCTAACGTATAACGTTATGGAGTAATACCTTATGAAGCATTAGGTTATGTAGTATTACCTTGTTACGTATAAGGTCATATACTATTACGTTCTAACGTATAACTTTATATAGTATCACGTACTAACGTATTACGATATATACTATTACGTACTAACGTATAACGTTATATACTATTACGTATTAATGTATAATGTTATATACTATTACGTTGTAACGTAAAACGATATGTAGTATTACCTTATGTCGTATACCGTTATATATTATTACGTACTAACGTATCACGTTATATACTATTACGTATTAATGTTTAACGTTATGTAGTATTACCTTATAACGTATAACGTTATATGCTATTACGTTATAACGTATAACGTTATATACTATTACGTACTAACGTATAACGTTATATACTATTACGTACTAAGGTATAACGATATATACTATTACGTTATAACGTAAAAAGTTATGTAGTATTACGTGCTAACGTATAACGTTATAGAGTAATACCTTATGACGTATAACGTTATGTAGTATTACCTTATGACGTATAAGGTTATGTAGTATTACCTTGTTACGTATAAGTTTATATACTATTACGTTCTAACGTATAACTTTATATAGTATCACCTACTAACGTATAACGAAATATACTATTACGCAATAACATATAACGTTATATACTATTACGTTCTAACGTATAACGATATATACTATTACGTAATAACGTATAACGTTATATAGTATTACCTTATAACGTATAACGTTATCTACTATCACGTTATAACGTAAAACGTTATGTAGTATTACGTGCTAACGTATAACGTTATAGAGTAATACCTTATGACGTATAACGTTATGTAGTATTACCTTATGACGTATAAGGTTATGTAGTATTACCTTGTTACGTATAAGGTTATATACTATTACGTTCTAACGTATAACTTTATATAGTATCACTTACTAATGTATAACGAAATATACTATTACGTACTAACATATAACGTTATATACTATTACATTCTAACGTATAACGTTATATAGTATTACGTAATAACGTATAACGTTATATAGTATTACCATATGACGTATAACGTTATGTAGTATTGCGTACTAACGTATTACGTTATGTACTATTACGTAATAACGTATAACGTTATATACTATTACGTATTAATGTATAACGTTATATAATATTACATTATGACGTATAACGTTATGTAGGATTGAATATAACGTATAAAGTTATATACTATTGCGTACTAACGTATAACGTTATGTACTATTACGTAATAACGTACAACGTTATATAGTATTACCATATGACGTATAACGTTATGTACTATTACGTAATGACGTATAACGTTATATAGTATTACCATATGACGTATAACGTTATGTAGTATTACCTTATGACGTATAACTTTATGTAGTATTACCTTGTTACGTATAACGCTCTGTAGTATTACCTTGTTACGTATAACGTTATATACTATCACGTAATAACGTATAACGTTATATAGTATTACGTACTAACGTATAACGATATATACTATTACGTACTAACGTATAACGTTATATACTATTACGTATTAATGTTTAACGTTATGTAGTATTACCTTATAACGTATAACGTTATATAGTATTACCTTATGACGTATAACGTTACGTAGTATTGCCTTACGAAGCATAACGTTATGTATTATTACCTTATAACGTATAACGTTATATACTGTTACGTACTAACGTATAACGTTATATAGTATTGCCATAAGACGTATAACGTTATGTACTATTACGTACTAACGTATAACGTTATATACTATTACGTATTAATGTATAGTGTTATATACTATTACGTTGTAACGTAAAACGACATGTAGTATTACCTTATGTCGTATACCGTTATATATTATTACGTACTAACGTATAACGTTATATACTATTACGTTCTATCGTATAACATTATATAGTATTACGTACTAACGTATAACGTGATATAGTATTACCTTATTACGTATAACGTTATCTACTATTACGTTATAACGTAAAACGTTATGTAGTATTACGTGCTAACGTATAACGTTATGGAGTAATACCTTATGACGCATAAGGTTATGTAGTATTACCTTGTTACGTATAAGGTCATATACTATTACGTTCTAACGTATAACTTTATATAGTATCACGTACTAACGTATAACGAAATATACTATTACGTACTAACATATAACGTTATATACTGTTACGTTCTAACGTATAACGTTATATACTATAACGTAATAACGTCTAACGTTATGTAGAATTACCTAATAACGTATAACGTTATATACTATTACGTACTAACATATAACGTTATGTACTATTACGAAGTAACGTATAACGATATATACTGTTACGAACTAACGTATAACGTCATATACTATTACGTATTAATGTATAACGTTATATAGTATTACATTATGACGTATAACGTTATGTAGTAATGCCTTATAACGTATAACGTTATATACTATTGCGTACTAACGTATATCGTTATGTACCATTACGTAATAACGTATAACGTTATATAGTATTACCATATGACGTTTAACGTTATGTAGTATTACCTTACGACGTATAACGTTATGTAGTATTACCTTGTTACGTATAACGTTCTGCAGTATTACCTTGTTACGTATAACGTTATATACTATTACGTACTAATGTATAACGATATATACTACTACGTACTAACGTATAACGTTATATACTATTATGTATTAATGTATAACGTTATATAATATTACATTATTACGTATAACGTTATGTAGTATTGCCTTATAACGAATAACGTTATATGATATTACGTAATAACGTATAACGATATATACTATTGCGTAATAACATATAACGTTATATACTATTACGTTCTAACGTATAACGTTATATACTATTACGTAATAACGTATAACGTCATATAGTATTACCATATGACGTATATCGTTATGTAGTATTACGTACTAACGTATTACGTTATGTACTATTACGTAATAACGTATAACGTTATGTAGTATTACCTTGATACGTTTAACGTTATATAGTATTACCTTGTTACGTATAACGTTATGTAGTATTACCTTGTTACGTATAACGTTATATACTATTACGTAAAAACGTATAACGTTATATACTATTACGTGTTATTGTATAACGTAATATACTATTACGTTGTAACGTAAAACGATATGTAGTATTACCGTATGTCGTATAACGTTATATATTATTACGTACTAACGTATAACGTTATATACTATTACAAATTAATGTTTAACGTTATGTAGTATTACCTTATAACGTGTAACGTTATATACTATTACGTACTAACGAATAACTTTGTATACTATTACGTTATAACGTATAACGTTATATAGTATTACGTACTAACGTATAACGTTATATAGTATTACGTACTAACGTATAACGTTATATACTATTACGTACTAACGTATAACGTTATATACTATTACGTTCTAACGTATAACTTTATATAGTATTACGTACTAACGTATAACGGTATATAGTATTACGTACTAACGTATAACGTTATATACTATTACAAATTAATGTTTAACGTTATGTAGTTTTACCTTATAACGTGTAACGTTATATACTATTACGTACTAACGAATAACTTTGTATACTATTACGTTATAACGTATAACGTTATATAGTAATACGTACTAACGTATAACGTTATGTACTATTACGTAATAACGTATAACGTTATATACTATTACGTACTAACGTATAACGTTACATACTATTACGTTCTAACGTATAACTTTATATAGTATTACGTACTAACGTATAACGTTATATACTATTACAAATTCATGTTTAACGTTATGTAGTATTACCTTATAACGTGTAACGTTATATACTATTACGTACTAACGAATAACTTTGTATACTATTACGTTATAACGTATAACGTTATATAGTATTACGTACTATCGTATAACGTTATGTACTATTACGTAATAACGTATAACGCTATATACTATTACGTTATAACGTATAACGTTATATACTATTACGTAATAACGAATAACGTTATATACTATTACGTAATAACGAATAACGTTATATACTGTTACGTACTAACGTATAACGTTATGTACTATTACGTAAAAACGAATAACGTTATATACTATTACGTATTAATGTATAACGTTATATAGTATTACATTATGACGTATAACGTTATATACTATTACGTATTAATGTATAACGTTATATAGTATTACATTATGACGTATAACGTTATGTAGTATTGCCTTGTAACGTATAACGTTATATACTATTACGTACTAACGTATTACGTTATGTACTATAACGTAATAACGTATAACGTTATATAGTATTACCATATGACGTATAACGTTATGTAGTATTACCTTATGACGTATAACGTTATATACTATCACGTTATAACGTAAAACGATATGTAGTATTACGTGCTAACGTATAACGTTATAGAGTAATACCTTATGACGTATAACGTTATGTACTATTACCTAATAACGTATAACGTTATGTAGTATTACCTTATGACGTATAACGTTATGTAGTATTACCTTGATACGTTTAACGTTATATAGTATTACCTTGTTACGTATAACGTTATGTAGTATTACCTTGTTACGTATAACGTTATATACTATTACGTGTTAATGTATAACGTTATATACTATTACGTTGTAACGTAAAACGATATGTAGTATTACCGTATGTCGTAAAACGTTATATATTATTACGTACTAACGTATAACGTTATATACTATTACAAATTAATGTTTAACGTTATGTAGTATTACCTTATAACGTGTAACGTTATATACTATTACGTACTAACGAATAACTTTGTATACTATTACGTTATAACGTATAACGTTATATAGTATTACGTACTAACGAATAACTTTGTATACTATTACGTTATAACGTATAACGTTATATAGTATTACGTACTAACGTATAACGTTATATACTATTACGTACTAACGTATAACGTTATATACTATTACGTTCTAACGTATAACTTTATATAGTATTACCTTATAACGTGTAACGTTATATACTATTACGTACTAACGAATAACTTTGTATACTATTACGTATTAATGTATAACGTTATATAGTGTTACCTCATGAGGTATAACGTTATATACTTTTACGTACTAACGTATAACGTTATGTACTATTACGTAATAACGTATAACGCTATATAATATTACGTTATAACGTATAACGTTATATACTATTACGTATTAATGTATAACGTTATATAGTATTACATTATGACGTATAACGTTATATACTATTACGTATTAATGTATAACGTCATATAGTATTACATTATGACGTATAACGTTATGTAGTGTTGCCTTGTAACGTATAACGTTATATACTATTACGTACTAACGTATTACGTTATGTACTATAACGTAATAACGTATAACGTTATATAGTATTACCATATGACGTATAACGTTATGTAGTATTACCTTATGACGTATAACGTTATATACTATCACGTTATAACGTAAAACGATATGTAGTATTACGTGCTAACGTATAACGTTATAGAGTAATACCTTATGACGTATAACGTTATGTACTATTACCTAATAACGTATAACGTTATATACTATTACGTACTATCGTATAACGTTATATACTATTACGTTCTAACGTATAACTTTATATAGTATTACGTACTAACGTATAACGGTATATAGTATTACGTACTAACGTATAACGTTATATACTACTACAAATTAATGTTTAACGTTATGTAGTATTACCTTATAACGTGTAACGTTATATACTATTACGTACTAACGAATAACTTTGTATACTATTACGTTATAACGTATAACGTTATATAGTATTACGTATTATCGTATAACGTTATGTACTATTACGTAATAACGTATAACGCTATATACTATTACGTTATAACGTATAACGTTATATACTATTACGTAATAACGAATAACGTTATATACTATTACGTAATAACGAATAACGTTATATACTGTTACGTACTAACGTATAACGTTATGTACTATTACGTAATAACGTATAACGTTATATACTATTACGTATTAATGTATAACGTTATATACGAGGGTGATTCAAATGTAAACGAGACTTTATTTTCTGAGCGCGTAAATTTAAAGGGAGCGAGCGGACGCTTCTAGTGTGCATTGGTTGGGATGTCAGGAGTGGGGAGAGCAGGCCGTTGTCCAGTTCAGACACGTTTGGCGGTAGTATTCAAGATGTCAGAGCAACAAGTACACCTCTCAGTTGCGCAACGCATTATTATTAAATTTCTCACACATGAAGGCGTCAAACCAATAGAAATTCTGCAAAGATTGACTGCACAGTTCGGGGATCAGACACTGTCAAGGGCTCGCGTGTTTGCCTGGCATAAGAAGTTCAAGGAAGGACGTGAACTGGTTGAAAATGTGGAACATGATCGTCGTCCTCGAACCAGCATTACGGAGGAGAACATTCGCACGTTTTTTTCGACCGGCGTGGCGTTTTGCACATTGATTTTTTGCATGAGCGTCGCACAATAAATGCTGCTTATTACTGTGAGCTTTTGAGGGAGGCAAAGGTTGCTTATCGTTCGAAAAGGCGTAACCAACCGATTCGAGACGTCATTCTCCTCCACGACAACGCCAGGCCTCATACAGCAGCTCTAACCTGCACAACATTAGAGGAAATAAGGTGGACTCCACTTGATCATCCTCCCTACAGTCCTGAATCGCTTAAAGAAGCACTAGGAGGACAACGATTCCAAGACGACGCGGCGGTGGAGGCCTTTGTGCGCAATTGGCTTCTGACACAGCACTCTTCTTTTTACGATGCTGGGATCAAAAATCTCCCAATCCGCTGGGAAAAATGCATTTCCAAAGCAGGAGACTATGTTGAAAAATAATATGTGCTTGGCTATGTTATTTCACTGAATAAAATTATTTTAAAAATAAAGTCTCGTTTATATTCGAGTCACCCTCGTAGTATTACATTATGACGTATAACGTTATATACTATTACGTATTAATGTATAACGTTATATAGTATTACATTATGACGTATAACGTTATGTAGTATTGCCTTGTAACGTATAACGTTATATACTATTACGTACTAACGTATTACGTTATGTACTATAACGTAATAACGTATAACGTTATATAGTATTACCATATGACGTATAACGTTATGTAGTATTACCTTATGACGTATAACGTTATATACTATCACGTTATAACGTAAAACGATATGTAGTATTACGTGCTAACGTATAACGTTATAGAGTAATACCTTATGACGTATAACGTTATGTACTATTACCTAATAACGTATAACGTTATGTAGTATTACCTTATGACGTATAACGTTATGTAGTATTACCTTGATACGTTTAACGTTATATAGTATTACCTTGTTACGTATAACGTTATGTAGTATTACCTTGTTACGTATAACGTTATATACTATTACGTACTAACGTATAACGTTATATACTATTACGTTCTAACGTATAACTTTATATAGTATTACGTACTAACGTATAACGGTATATAGTATTACGTACTAACGTATAACGTTATATACTATTACAAATTAATGTTTAACGTTATGTAGTATTACCTAATAACGTATAACGTTATATACTATTACGTACTAACGAATAACTTTGTATACTATTACGTTATATCGTATAACGTTATATAGTATTACGTACTAACGTATAACGTTATGTACTATTACGTTTTTTTTTTTTTTTTTTTTTTGCGTGAGAAGGGGAAAATGCTGTTACGCATGCCCAGTGACCCGCATCACTGGGTTATGTGGGACTCGGGCGGATGTTGTTGCCATACCCACTAAAAACCCCTCCTCTTTGTTGCTCCGCTTATTGGACAGACAACCCCAGTAATACCTGTCGGCATTCATCAGGGTTGTCCTTTCATGCCCCGATGTATCTTCTCCTTCGGGCAGTTACTGCTCTTGTCATCTTCTCAGCCAGTTAAAAATACTGGGCTGATTTCCTTCTTTGATTGTTTGCTGTCCTGTATCTCTGGAAACACTGCTCCGCGTAGTTGTTGTTGCTCTCGTTCTCCTGCTTGCCTCCTCCGTGCACCTCTCTGT